>VZSV01000456.1:88602-102775 GCA_013398735.1 Nothocercus julius
GAACGGGGAAAGGAGGAAGAGGAACTAAGGAAGAAGGAAGAGGAGAGAGGGAAGACTCCATCGTAACTTCTGGATCAGTCAACAGACTGAACCCCTTTCCTCCCCTCGGGTCAGGACGCTGCCTGAGGGGACTCCTCGAGACCGAGAGCCCTCTCCCATCTCCTAGGTGAGTGATGATCGTGCATTTGGAAACTGGGCGCTAGCTAAGAACCCCACACTGTAGTAGAGAATTTTCTGTACTGACATCTGAAACCCGTTTTCCAAATGTTGCATTTGAATAAATTGTGCTATTCGTGAACCCGACCACTTGTTTTGAAGGCAATCGGACTTACAGTCAACAGCCTGTTCGTGAATCCGGTACTGCCAGAGTCGAGCTTATGGTTGATCACACTATTTGGGAACTCGATTCGCTCCTAGGAAGGCAATTGGACCGATGGTCAACAGACTGTTCGTGAATCCGATACTGCCAGAGTTGGGCATATAGCTAACACAGTATTTGGTATCCCTATTAAGAGATGAGTCCAGCCGCCTCCAGTCCCTCTAACCTTTGAAGATCGGCTGGAATGCAAGGGGATTCATTTCTTACCAAATTTGCCCCCCTCATCAAACTGCAACAATATTCATTCTATTTCCTAGAACTAATTACAATATACCCCACCCCCACGTGTGTGTGTGCCCTATGTCCCTTTGGTGGCTCCGGGGGTCTTTTGAGACCCCTGGGGGTTGTCTTTTGGGGTCCTTCTGATGAACTCTGGTAACTCACATCCACATATGGTATCATTTTTGGCTCAGGGAGTCCTGTTTTGGTCCCATTGCCCAGTTTCATCTGGTTCCTTGAAGATACAGTGGTCCTTATCTACGCCTTCAACTGGTGTTTGCTGATTTGTCCGTACTTTCTCCAGATGTACCAGCAACGGCAGCAAAAACTATGTCCTTGGGTGCATTCTTGTCTGCAGCTTCTCATAACACTTGCAAAACAGCTTCTTAAAACCTACTAAATTCACCCTCTCCTGTAGGGATCTCAGATCCTCTGACTCACAGACAACATACACACCATATATCAGATGGACTAACTCCAGGGACAATTTACAAAATCACTAGCCATAAACAGAAACATCACAGCAAACTCATTTTTCTTTCAGCAAAATAAAGTGATGCAATTAATAACATATTTTTTAAATGAGTTGGCTAGATATTTCTAGTTAAGTGTTGCACTGAATGGAGAAATCTAA
Source organism: Nothocercus julius (assembly GCA_013398735.1). Taxonomy (NCBI): domain Eukaryota; kingdom Metazoa; phylum Chordata; class Aves; order Tinamiformes; family Tinamidae; genus Nothocercus; species Nothocercus julius. Next base: position 89,835 of record VZSV01000456.1, read on the forward strand.
GGCTCTTGCAGAAAAGGAAGATACATAGAAGATAGCTATGGCAAGCTGAACAAACAACTCCTGTGCAGACACAGGAAATATTTTAGCCAAATACTTTGAAAGATCAGTCCTTGGCCATACACAAGATTAGAATGTGGGAAGACAATCTTTCATTTGCAAAAGAAATTAAAAAAAAAAAAAGAAGCTAAGATTATTCATATAAACTTGAAAAGTCATTGTAATTGTTAGGTCTCTGATTCTGAGAAGGTTGGATGAAGGTTTCTGAGCGTGCAAAGTTTTTGAGCTACCAGCTGAGTAGCTTTATAAGAGGGTTTAAGATTTATATGCAAGGGGTTTTGATATATAGACAACATGGCACGAGGTTAATATAATATTTGGAATATGAACAGTAAATGCTATCTGCTAGGGTAATGTAAAATGTTTTGACAATATTTGAATTTAACAGCTTTCACCTGAGTTGATACTTCTGCATTTTTAAGTGTTAATGCTAACCAGCCACTCTAAAAAGATAAAAAAGCTTTTTCTCTTTAACAAAATGTCACACTTAACATTTTCTCTCATGACAAACTTATGGCATAAGTACCAAGTTATAAGCTATGAAGCTTATACAAAGGAGGAATTTAAGCATTTTTGTATATTGGACATGTTTCCTGACAGTGACTCTTCATTGTAATAGCTCTTTTTGTTGCATATAGCATTTTTATGTCATTCAGTCAAGGCCTTCAGACACCTCTGATTAGATAGAACTACAACAAAACATGAGCTCATACTTTAATTCAAACAGCAGAGAAAGCTTAAGTCACTTGTTACTTCCTGTTCTTTCAAAACATATATAGTTAGCACACACATAGGAAACCAAAGGGTATATACTTTTGTAATATATGACAGAACAATAAACTGACATACAAAGGAAAGCATAAAGCTCATAACTCAAAGGACACTTGTGTAAGTGATAGATGCCTTCCTAATCTGTTTCTAACAGTATGCACCACAATACACAGCTCTATATGTACATATTTTTAGCAGTAAACTTTCTGCATTATTAAACGTTAGCCACATAAACAAGCACAACCTCCTAAGAATGGGTCTTAATTTTAAAATGTCTGTTCAGGTTTCTGGATAGCAGTCAAAAGAGATCAGGAGGAGGATACAGTTCTTAACTGTCCACAGATGCCTTCACCCTCCACTTTCTATATTCCTCTCGGCCTCCTTCACACACTTCTATAAGAGCCAATCCACCCTCATACCTAAAGCTTCTGAATATAAAGCCTAAGCACATGCTTTTGATATATTTTTTTTTCAGTAATCTTTTGGGATATGTCACACTATCTGTCGTTAAAGGAGACAGTAAAATAATCGAGGGGCAACAACCAATGGACTTTAGTTAGCTGCTTTTATTCACCAGCGGAAGATCTTTTCGATAACGACATCCACCATTAACTGGCACAATTGTTATAGGAATCAGCTGATCAATTAATAAACAGGAGAAAAGGAAAAAAAAAGTAAAATAAAATAGAATGCTATAAGCATTACTTCACCCTGAATATACAGGGGGCCTCTCAACTTTGCAGGGAGTGAAAAATATATGCTAGCATTCCTACACCCTAAAAGTACAAGGGACTCAACCTTATAAGGAGCTGCAAATGAGCGCTCTTACACCCTGAATGTACAGGAGACACTCAACCTCACGAGGAGTTACCTTAGCCCAGCCTCCCAGGTTAAGGGAAGTGAAGGGATACTCACATCACAGTCCAGCCAAAGGGGTTGTTCAGGTGTCATTCCTGATCCCTGCTCAACTCATCAATGCTAGACCCTTGATGACTCTTTTATACCCTTAGGGAAGGAGGACGTGACTGTGCTATGGTCATTCTTTCACAACACTTTTTCCAAAATCTTCAGGCAAGATTGATAAGCGCATCTGCTTTTTTTGCATGGCCAGCATGATCATCATAATGGGTCTTGGTCCCTTATCAGTGTTTGCAAGGGCATCCAGTTTGGTATTTTTGCAGTTTTTAGTGAAGCGAGACCACCCTGCCTCCACAGGATTTCCCACTTCCCTATCTTCCTGCTCAGGACAGTGCCCATTCTTTCCCTTACCAGGTCTGCAATCACCAGAATGCAATTCAGCAGAGTCATCATTAACTCTTTACTCATCCATCAGGATTCTGATTTTCATTGGGGTGGACAGCACACAAACTTAGTGTGTGCATTTTTTTAATATATATATATAAAAATATATATAGCAGCTTGTAAAAATTATTAAGTGTACCATGCACAGCCATACTGAGAATGACTGATTTCAGTAGGGCTTAGTATAAACACAACACACAGTTGTGGATCACAGTGAAAACATGTATCCTCATTTGCTAAAATCAGTTGTTGACATGTGCCTTCCTCCTCCTCCTCCATACTAGCCCCTTTTCTCTAGTGCTTATTTCCTTCTGGATCATCTCTATTTCTCCTCTGCAAGGATCAAAAGTCTGTGCCTCCAGCATCATAACCAACATTGAAGCTGAAGGCAGTCAAGTCATCAGGAGCTGTATTTCCTGCTACTCATACCACAGACTATATGAAGTAGTAAAGATGCAGTCCACCTAAAGGAAGTACTCAGGATTTCTTTCAGGCTTATAAGGCTATTAGTGAGGAGTCTTGAGATCTTACTGCGATCTTACTAAGATCTTACTTTCTTATTGATTTTCCTTGTGCTGTTGCCTTTTTTTTTTTTTTCAGATGTAACAGGCTAAAGTCAAGATATTTCTTTGAAGAAAGTAAACTTAGTTTAATTTTAGGGAGAGCCTACCTAAAGGTAAGTGGGAGCCAGCTAGTAACAAAGTCACTCTTTAGAGGACAGGATGAAAATAGAGCCAAATTGGGATGATGGATTGGCACTTTACATTACAGAAATTACATCATGGTCTGAATTTCTTACTGTGCAGCAATAAGAGAAAGACTGTATGGAAAGAGCAGGTGAGAGGTCCTGTAGCAACACTGCATCAGAGGCCCCAGAGTTAGAGCTGACTTAGACACCAGCATGTTTTGTCCTCGTTCACACTTTGGAAGCAGGAATCCTGACAGAGGCCCTGGAGAAGGGGGAGCAGTGGGGAACTGGGGCTGCTGGCAGTACTCACTGCTTGTAAGGGTCGTGATAGGGCAGTGCCAGCCAGTCGCCGTGCATGATACGTATGTAGCCAGCCATCTCCTCAGCACTGTGGTCGGACAAGATGAAGACCACCTCGAAGGGGGCAGGTGGCTCCATCTCCTCCAGCAGCTCCATGTAAAAGCCACAGAGGACAGAGGTGAAGCTGCGGCATGGGGCACACCAGATGGCCGAGAAGTACAAGCCTGACACCTTGTTCTGCAGGACCTCCTCCAACTCCATGCTGCACCTGTCCTTATCCATGAGATGTCTGCTGAACACCTCCACCATGCTCCTGCCCCTTCCCGGCTGGCTTCTCCACTCGCCATCTTCCCTTCCAGGCCTGCAGCATAGCAAGCTGGGGGCTGTGGCAAGGGGCACCTGCAGGGCAGGGCTCAGTGCCCATGCTGCTCCACACATGCCCCCTGCACCAGCCTGGGCCATGCAATGCCCACTGCCCTGCTCCACACCTCCATCACCTCCGCCTTTTATAGCCACTGCCCCTAGCCCCTCCTCATTCGCCCCTGAACAATGTTTATCTACAAGGGTGCTGCCCCTACAGCAAGCAGAGACAGCTGCTGTAGTCCAAGTAAACACAGCACTTTTGAAGAGAGTTTTGGAAGTACAGCTTCTTGAAGCTTTTATCCTCCTAAACCTTGTTAAACAACTAAGTTTAATGCACAGGCAGACAGTACTAAGAAGGCACATCAGGCAATTGCCTAAAGCACAGGGAAGTAGTAAGGTCAAAATGAAAGGTCTAGGGACAAGGAGCTGCAAAGGTGAGGTATTTGGCTAGGAAAGGGGTGCCAGAAGAGCCTATGGATAGAGGGGGAGTGTTTTATAGGTTACACAAGTATCAAGTGAATTCATGGTGATTATTTACAAGAGGAAAAGTTATCCTCTTCCTTTACATCCTGGGCAAATATTATTGCTTTAGGAGGCTATTACTTTAGAAAAGGCTTGATGAAAATCTGATTTTCCTCTTTTTTTTTTTTTTCTTCTTTCCTCTATAAGTGCATAAAGGCAAAGTTGTCTTTTTGAGAAAGTACATTTCAAGACTTCAGAAATTCAACATTTTCAATGAATTTAGTAAGTCAGATCCCTATCTTTTCCACATCGTCTCCCTTGAATATCTCATCCAAGGGCCTGAATTTGCTTGGGCAGCTTATGCTAGGCATATGCCACTGAAATCTGTTTAAGGGGCTAACTATTCTCTATGCAAGAAAGTCTCATTTTATAATCCAGAGCATTATCATGTGTTTGGGTTGAATACTGTCTTTTGTCTCACAACTGACACTAAGAATTCAATAAAAATATCATTAAGTTACACTTGCACTTTTTTTCTTTCCCTAAGAACCTGGATAAAGGAAATTAATGGAGCAAGATTTGGCTGTTCAGGCAGTACAGTTTTAAAATTTTAATATCTGTTTTTTAACTGTAGTTCAATGTAGCCAGCTCATGCAGATCAACACTCGTTTTTGGAATATGATGCTTTTGTTAAACAAAGCTTTAAACTCTCCCTAATGAAATGATGTGCAGAATATAAATCTTCAATGAGACCCGTTTCTTAGGCAACAGAATACGGTATACAGCAAGCTGAACTAAGGGAACTGAAGAGCCCTGGATATTGATCCCAACTGCACAGCCAATACACTGCACCGTCTTCAGTATAATTTTAGCAGGCTTGCTAAACTTGGGGGGAGAGTATTTTTTGGGGTATCCATATAAGCAACCTGACTTTCCCCTTTAAAATTGTAGAAGGGGGAAGAATGAGGAAAAGCTCTTCATTTCACTATTCAAAGTCAGGCTTGGTAATTTACCTTTTCATGCATTGCTTCATGCATTAGTATGAACAACTTACCCGCCTTAAGTAAATTTGCAGCATTGCAATATTACTCTTTACTGCTCATTGCCTCTAATTTGACTCAATTCTACTCTTTTATAGTGAGCAAAATAAAATTCAGAATTTAGGTAAGCACATTAAGTCAAAGCAGACAAACATATCACCTAAACACTGACAAATGCTTCTAGTGTTCCCCACTGCCGAACTACTGCTAATAGTGTGAGCTGTGGCATGCTCTAGAAATAGAGTCTCCTTCAGACTTGCATAAACCCCTCCCTGAAGGGGAGTTTTTGTGCCTTTGGTGAAATGCAATTTAAGCATTATGCTTTGCCTTGGTCAAATTCCCTCTTATCAACATTCATACTTACTTGGCAAAAAAAGAATAAAGACCTGGTTCAGCAAGCAAACTTATTTCATAGGGAAAATATTATACCAGCATATATAGCTCAACACTAAAATAGTAAATCCATTTTTAATTAGAAAATGGAAGAAACTGCTTCTCCACAATCTGAAATCACATCACTACATTTTGCTCATGAGAATAAAGTTTATAGTCATAAGTTGCACATAAAGGGTTTATTTTAAATGTTTTAAGGATAGAGTTACATCAATTATAAAAATTACTTACAGAATTAAGTAACAGATTTAAAGTGTTTATACTTGTAAATGCAGAGAACAGGGAACTGTCTACATTGTTCAAAATAAAATAAAAATAATGAAACCAAGCTCTAAAGATGAAGTCATTACCTAATTTTAAAATGTGAACACAAAGACCTTTGAACTATACACATACCAAGAACCATTCAAGTTGCACTAATGATGTAAAATACAAAAAGCACAGCATTTTCAAGGAACCAGAAACTGCTTTTAACCATAATTCTACTTCCCCGACGTGACTGTAATCAATTCTATCCACAAAAAGATAAAAGCCTCCACTTTTAAATAATACATTTAAAGAAGGCTTTACATGTTGCAAAAAAGAGAGTTTTCCCCAAAGTATATCAGTCTTCATATAGTCTATTCCAACTTATTTTAGGGTTTGGCACTCAAAAGAAAGAAGAAAAATGTAGTGTTTTGCTTATTGATTGTGATTTTATTTATTCTTGGAACAGAATACATGGTCCCTTCAAATGCTGTATATAACACACACAACTGGAAAATTGCCTTCTGTTAGAACTATGCTTGCCTCACCAGTGCATTTAATCCTACTAACAACCATTAAAACAGTACAATAAGCAAATTCACAAAAAAAATGAACACAATAAAAACAGAACAAAATCAAAACCTGAACATTTTAACATGCAACTTTAATTTGTTACATTGAATGTTCTAACTCTCTAAGCATGCAAAAAAGGATGGCCTGCATTTAAATTTTTTCCTTTTAAAAAGTTTTAAATGGCAGCCTGACATCACGCACACACACAATATACAACAATACTACAGCAGATAAATGAGAAAGGTGAATAACTTCTATACAAAGATCCATGGTTTGTGCCATCGCAAGCCCTATGATAATTTTGGAAAATAATGTTGAACCCCTAGAACAAGGAACCAACATTTAGTTACCAGGGTAACACAAACACTGCATGCAGATCTGAAACATGAGCCTAAAACAAAGCCCAAAGCAGATGGGCAGGGAGTGGAATTAGTCTTAAGCCTCAAAAATGCAGTTTAAGCTATCAAAAAAAAGTTTTAAGAAAAAGGAAAGAAACAGACAAATAAAAAATCAAACACATCATGCAACAGACAATGGGGACATCTAAAACAACCATAAAATTTACAACTTATAGAGTATACTCTAATTGGCAGAATATGTGGTGTATTAAAGTGGCTTACACACAAATGTAAGCTACACAAAACCCCACAAATGTAAGCCTAAAGCTAAAAGTGTTTCAGTAGACTTAAACTTCAGATATTTCAAAACAAATCTTATATTTCTTAGATGTATAGCCCAAAATTCACCATATTTAGGTTATTCATGTATCCTGTGTATAATCAATACACTCACTCATTCTTGTGCCACAAATATCAATTTGGGCTCATGGAGCCAGGCTCAGCTTTGAGATTTACATGCAGGACTCTTAAGAGTCAATAGAGAAAACATAACAGATCTGCAGGATGAAAACACTGTGTTGCAAATCTGCTCACTTTGTTCAAAACACAAGGAACATTTACTACTCAGGTACTTAGTGCTTAAGGACTGCATTGAAAAGCAATTCACTGAAAGACAATAGCCTGCCTTTGGTTGCCCATGATGAAATACTGGACATAATGCAATGTGATAGCAATGGACAAAAAATTAAGGTATTATATTTATATGATGAATGTTTATTACCATTCAACAGCATAATGGGGCACAAGACTTAAGGCTAAAATATGAAGTCAGGCAAAAAAATTGACAGAAATAGGCTTAAACCACTGAGTCTTTGATATCAAGAACACCCACAATTGAGGTCATCCAGACCTCGGATCTCTGATTAACAGCACCTCTCCGGCTATCCCATCCACTGCGGCATAGGGTTGGGAACTCTGTACTCCGTACTCCCTTCAACAACAGCGCTGACTGTCGTCACATACTGCATTTCTGTGAAGCAATACTTTGAAACTTGCAGTGCTCTGCCTTAATGTAACATGACAATTTTGTTGCTGTGCTGATCATTGTTGCAATTCTGATTACTTTTAAAAAGCTGCCACATGAGAAAAAAAAAAAAAAAAGAAAAAAGAAAATCCCCAAACTAACTTTGATTTACAGTTATTTCGCAAGATAAAATCTGTTAAAAGACTCTGCTCTTGTGGGCTGATATTTACATCCACGATCTACTGCAGATGACTGAACCACTGAGACTGCTGATAGCTTCCATTAGATAGAACAGCACTGGCATGCACAACTCTAGTGTTTGCAGAATGAAATTCACGGTAACAGCATACCTCAAAGCAAGTACAATGCACACCACAAAAAGGCAACAACAGGTTTAAGCTGTAGATTTGTCCAGACACTCCTTTGTGTGAAAAAGCCAGAAAAATGAACATGTTGGGAAGATGCCTTCTTGAACCAAAATGGCTTAGAAACAAGGAAACAAACAAATCAACCAACCCAAACCAGAAAAACAAAGAAATGCAGCAGACTGAGCAGAAGGCAACAAATGCTTTTCCTTCTCTAAAGTAAGTCTTCAAGGTAAAAGGATTTTCATGGAATTGTTTACCACGTATAAGATTGACTGCTCACAGGCTTTTAAATCCACAAACATTCAGGTTTCTAGATTTTGATATTAAATGAGACACTACTATTTACCAATGAGTAGTCTGAAGTCTTCTGGAGTAGCACACATGCTGTCAAATTTGTGGCACCAAGCACTTGGGTTTTGCTAAGAAGTGTGTATAACAAAACAAATGCAACATTTAGAATTGAAGGCAGCCTTGTTGCGTGTATATTACTGGTTCCTACAACTTGTAAATATGGGTAATTAACCTGCATTTTCTAGTTAACTGGTTATACAGATTAAATATATTTTTTTTATAGTTTAAAGCCTTTTCACTGAAGGGTGTGCAAGTCAAACACTTGATATCCTATTGCCCTGTGGCTGCTAAATATTGTACAAGTATTTCCATGTACTCTTGAGTTCTTAAAAAGCTAAATTTGAAATAAAGTGTAGAAACACAGTAGAAAGATGTTACTTGGGTTAGGCACTCCTTAATGCTGCACAAACCGTTTAAACCTTTCTGGAAAGTCACCTCTGACCCAACCCTGAAAACAAGGACTGCCAGTAGCCAAGAAATTAAATTTAATGTTACAAAAGAAGGCGTATCAAAAATATCAAACTACACTTGCATGTGGCAGTTGAACAGGTGAGTGCCAAGGCTGAAGAAAAAGTTAAAATCTATGAAAAAATTTAGATTAATGATTACAATACTAGATCAACTTTACACAGCTTGAATTTGCAGCTGTACTTTGCTTCTAACTCCCTCCCGCCCAAAATATAGCAACTTCCTTCAAGAAAAGGAGTTTTTACACAAAATGTGTCACGTTCACACAAATTTGTTTGTATTATTCAGAACAACAAAGTTTTGCTGGCAGAGATTGGGGGCTCGCAGGAACATTTAAGCTTTCATTAAACTGGAAAGCAATCAAGTCTTTGTGTCTACAAATTTTACATTTAATAGTTCCACAAATTTGGCAAAAGTTCACGATGATGTCTAGGATGTCTTCACCAAATCGTAGACATAAATATGGAAATCATCATCAAACTTGATGAAATAGACAGATGGTTTGGCTTCAACTTGATGAATGACCATGCCAGTCCTTTTCGAGCCATCTTCTTTGGCATATTCCACTTGTTTGCCTACCAGGCTGTCCACAACTTCACCTGGTTCCCGTTCTGCAGGAGGAGAATCATCTACAATGTAAAAAATAGTGTGCTTTGGTAGATATTGATGGATTTTTCAATATAGAAAACCACTGCAAAGTCTTAATATTTATAATAATACTGAATATTCCCAATACAATTTGCATTGTTCAAACACCTAACTATTGCCAAGCTTCTAGGAAGTATGCAACCATGATACTCCAACAAAACCACATCTTCTAAAATGATAATAAATATAAGTTCCATATATGGAACTTATGGGGTAGGGGGGAAAGGGAGGGATGCCAAGTCTGCTCAAGTCTTCAGCTTTATTATTTGCTCACCTAGTAACACCCACCAGGAAGTATCCTCAGATTTTAGACAAGGCCTATAGCAAGTCTAGATACAAGAACAACCGCACCTCTCCCTCCCCCCCCAAACAGCAGCAGCAACAACAACAAACAAAAAAAAACCCACAAACAAACAAACAAAACCCCACAAAACATCTTTATAACAATCTGCCAACTCACAAGGGGTTAGTTACAAGTCAATCACAGAATAAATGGGATAAAGAGTATAGCTTTGTACTGGAGAACTGGAAACTAAACACACCTAACCACAACCAACTACACCTTCCCTATGATTAGGGAGCACTAAACCTGTGTTTTTTTTGTTCCAAGGAGGAATTCTCTTAGTCATGGCTAAACATGCTGTGCTTATTCTGGAAATCCCAAGCCTTTAAATTAAAGTCCTTGCTCTGAGATAAGAATCTCTTACAGGTTGCAGCTATTTTCCTTTCAATACATTCAGTTTAAAAAAAACCAAAAACCTTCAAAGGCAAAGCAAAGCAGTGGGAAGCAAATAGATTGTCTCAAATAGACCATCTTGGTCTATTTACATTTAGAAATTATTTCATTAGTTCATCCTTACAAATGAAGTAGCATGACAACTTTGCAAGTCTTACTATGCAATTTGATATTATAATGATTGCATACCCAAATCCAAAGTGGAATTGTTTTTTATGTACCCCTCCCCTCTTTTTTTTTTTTTTTTTTTTAATTAAATGGTGGCTCATTATTCAAGAGCATTTCTGACAGAAAAGTGAGATACAAACATCTTCCTGTATCAATGATTCATTGCTCTTGGTCACTTATTCAGCATTCTGCATTAAACTACTTGCTAGTCATCCCAAAATAAAAACTGAGAATAAGGCCAACAGTATGATGTTATGCAAATTGTTATGCCACAGCTATCAGTACTAAACTAGAGATTCAGATCACTCCTTGTGCTCCCGTGAACCATAGACTGCAAACTATGATAGAACTGACGTTGCCTAACGTCTTGTCTTCTCCAAACTTAACATGTTTCTCTGTAAATTTTTGTTTTATTACTATGTATGGCAACGCATGCATAGAAGAATCTTCTTAATATCAGATTTTTATAAAGTACCTTCCTCAACAAAGATGCAAGTGAAGCTCTTCTGTTTTAGTTTATAAGGAATTCTGAAATGTTGACAAAGTTTGTTTTCAAGTTTTCAAATTTAGACTTAGCATAACATTTTTCCTCTCATCAAAAAAGCTTTGAAGTTATCATCTACATTTCAGTCTCTTCACATATGCAAATACAACTTGAGAGGAGAAAAAGGAGGCCAAAAATTCCTCTGAAAGTTCTAGCCATAATATTATAATAAGCTATGCCCAGTTTTAGACATACTCCCAGGTATATCAAAATCCTATTTGAAAACTACTACCCCTCACATCCAATCATTGACTTAAGGACATAATACTAATTATCTGAAAAGTATGCAGATTCAGAAAATGTAGCTCATACTTCAGAGTGTCCTGGCAGAGGTAAATAGTGGATAGTCTCAGGATGAGCATTAAATCCAGTTAATCCTTTAATCTGGAAATCATATAAGCCTTTTCCTTCACCTTTCTAAGGTGTAAGAAAAAGCTAACTTGAATTCCCCTAAAAAGTAGCATACCAAAGAATTGGAAAATACCTTCTAACCTCTAATATTTTAGCTAGAGAACACAATATTTGGAAGTGTCAAATCTTAAAAAAAAAAAAAGCCACCTAGCCACCTCATTTTTTCTCTTTAGAAAGGTCACTTTCTTCTATTAAGATTTTCAATTCATTCTTTTTCTTTTTCATTCAGTCATCTCAAGGCACTAGGATACTTCTGTAAGAAAACAGTGGAAGGCTTCTAGCTTATCAGTGTCCATAAAAAAAAAAAATCAGAGCAATCTCTCCCACAGTGCTATGCATATCTTTATCAGAATTAGGAATAAATTACAGAAAACATTTTTTTTTCCTGTATTTAATGCATTCCTTACCATTGATTAAATATTCCAACATAAGTTGTTTAAAATGGATGCATTTCCAGTTGAGCTGTAACCTTTTTTAGTTGGGATACTTAAGGACCTTATTTGTTATCACCTTTTACATTTTGTCAACTCTCCTTTCTATAAATAAAACATAAGCCAAAAGAGCTTCCATTTTCCAGAGGGAAAAAAAAGAGTTAACTGGTCTACTTACTGGAATCAGGCATAATGCGAAGGTCACCTTCTTTATAATCATCTAAGAGTTGGTACATGTACAAGACAGGATCTTTCTCGTAGGTAATATAAAACCATGTGTTCATAATAGGAGCTCGAGCCAAGACCATCCCCCTCCATTCATCTTTTGAGCCATCCTCTGTCTCAAACATGTGTTCCACAGCTTTGCCAATCATTGTGTCCGCCAGGTGGGCATCACTAATTCGAGATGAAGCTGAAATGACAGCAGTTCATATGCAAGTCCATTCAAAATCACAGACATGTCTTGACAAAAATAATCTTTATCTAGATTCAGGAACAAATCTGACAAAACTTAAACCAAATTTCAAGGTCATTGTGAAGCAGCTCATCAAGTTTCTTAATGAGGGTTTTGAATTTAGTTCCTTTGAACCTTTTGAACTTTACAGTTTGAAAAAACTGTAGTTAAACAATTCAGTATTAATTATGAAAAAAAATAGTGAGTCAGGTTTTTCAATAAGCCAAACTATTTCACTTAGAAAAATGACTCTTTTCCATTTATATTAATAATTGGGGAAAGCACATAAGGAAAAATGTGACATCATCCCTATCAAATACAAAGAACAGACAATGTATAGCCAAGACATTTCTCAGCTGACTCAGAGCTTCAATTTTAATAGAAATATTGACTTTATATAAGCTTGTTAGGGATAAGACTCTAAAGAGGAAGAAAAATACAGAATGTATTGCATGCCATTTAAAGACCGAAGACAGCACTCTCCAGTATCTTTGTGAAATCTAGAAAATTTCAACAGAACATTAACATTACCTGTCATGCGACAAAATTAAAAACAAACTAATAAAATTCAACTGTTCAAATATTATCGGAGGGAAAAGTCATCAAGAGAGATTAGTGGAGAACATTTACTATTAAATGTCAACATACGTGCATGTACTCAAAGGAAAAAGAAAAGCACTTACCAACTCTGTCTGGAAGGACTTCAAGTGCTGAAACTCTTTCATCTTTGTGCAGTTCTAGTCCATACACACAATCAAATCCATCATACTTTATAAGATAGAGAGAGGGATTTACAGGAACTTGA
>VZSV01000457.1:17429-32961 GCA_013398735.1 Nothocercus julius
TTTTTTTTTTTTTTCTTTTTTTACTGCTTGCCTCCATATTTTTCTCTCATTCTCTCTCTCTGTGCTCTTTTTCTCACATTCTTTCCTAAATGGGGCACCAGCTGACCATTCAGATATTCAAATCACACCATCAAAGTCAGAATAATGAAGCAGGTCTGAAGTTAAGCTACTTGAGCATGCCAGTATAGGCACGAGGTACATCTGCAGCTGGCATCTGAAAGACATCGGGTGTTTTTTTAAGACGCATTATGTCTCTGCATAAAACTAACCCCCAGCACAACCTTTGCAATGAAAAATATATGCCAGTGGCACAGGTTTTGACACCTGCTTTAAAAAACTTCAGGTATAGCACTGTTTTTCCCTTTGTTCCTTAGAGATTATGATTCACCCACAGGTTCACTCCTTAGAGAAGATAGCTAAATGTGTAAATAAAGTAATAACCGATTCTAAGGGAAGAATGTGATGGGAAAAAAAATAGCAGAAAAGTTGCGAGAAGAACCTGCAGGAGATAATGAATTTCTGCAAAATATGAAATATTATGCTCAGAGATAGTCCAGGGCATTGTGAGAATTTTAGACAGCAAGTTCTGAGTAATGACAAATTCTGAAAGAAATGAAAAAATTATGAAACAGAGCAAATTTTGAGGGACATGCCTGAGGATCAGGGTGTACATATAGTCTCTGCTGTACTTGCAGTATAGTGATAAAGCACAGTGAGAAAAGGGACATCATAATTCATCTCTTTTTCTTTGCTGGGTATTCCCAGAGGATGGAGCTGAGGAACTTTCCCTCTGCTTTGAGAAGGCCAAGTTTACTTCCTGGCACAAATTAGAAATATTTCAAAGATCTTATGGTGTCCGATAACTGAAGTTTTGAAGGAACCTGAACATAGATTTGGGATTGGCAGAGCGCATAATATCCTAGTTTTAGTATTAGTATTCCTTTTCATTGCCCCTCATAATAAAAACCATTATCAGCCTCATACTTTAGAGAAATTTCCCCATTGTAGCTGTTCCCCTTTGCTCAGAAAAGCAGGCACTTTCCCAGTCCTTCCTTCAAATTATGGATGAGGTTTTCTCATAGGTCACCACATTCTAGAATTTCTCACTTGCTGAATGATTTTCATTGATCTTCCAACCACTAACAAAGACAGGAAATTCTTAGGTTTCTTTAATCAACACAATCTGCCACAGATACCACTGATTACAATAAAAATTTGACCTATTCAGACACTTGGACAGGAGATGTGGAGCTCCATATCTCCCTCTTTTAGTTCAGGAAAAACTGAACAAGAGCAATTCATGAATTCTTGTTAGTATTAGACATCTTCGAGGAGATTTTTTTCTGCTTCTTCGATTTTATTGTAAGGCCACTTGCTTTTCCTTCTACAGACTGAGATAGCAATAGTTGCTCTTTTTTGTTTTTTATTTTTCTTTTTTTTTTTTTTTTTTTTTTAGACCTCCATCAGGTCTATTCATACTAAATCCCCTAACTCCTCTTCATTCTAAAGAATTCTTGGGTTCCCTTACTCATTACACTCTCCCCTGAGCCTGAACAGAAAGTAGCTGACTTGTGTACTGCACTGGATGGTGACAGAGAGCAAAGAGAGCACATAGCCCTTTTAAGGTACCAGTAAAACCACGTTTGATGAACTCTATATGCTAACTTTTTGTTTATCCCACCTCTAATCTCTCTCATTATGCAGAAATATGGAAGGTCTCCAAGAAGAACAGTTCCCAAAGATTTTTTTGTATGTATTGTATGAATTGTATGTAAAGTCACAGGAAGAGAACTGAGCGAGGCTGAAGACATCACATTTTTGGACGCATATATAGATATCAGATTTTGGAACGTATATATAGATTCGTCCATCAAATTTTTGGACACATAAAAGAGACTATCTCCAGGAGAAAACCTGTTTCATAGACCTGCAGTGTAGTTCACAAGTATGATATGAGGCAAAAAAGCATCTCAGAAGACTCTTTCTTGCCTAAAGTTTTTGAAGTCATTTATTGCGCTGAGAGTTACTTTGAGGTCTGACAACACAAGAGCAGAGAGAAGCATATGATCACTAAAGATAGATAAACTTGAAGATCTCTCCAAAACATTGCTAATAATAGGAAAACCAGCTTGGAAAAATAGTCATATTCTTGTTTGTGTTTGTAGCTATCTAGCAAGACAGGGTCCAGAATAGTCCCAGAATAGGCTTTCTGGGTAAATTATTCCACAGTTAAACTCCCACTATTCCTGCTAGTTCTGCTAATGATTATGCGTTTGTAAAGTCCAAAGAAAATGAAAATTCTTGAATCATTTTTTCCTTGTAAGTTGAAATTTGTGTAATTTTTGTTATTTCCTATTTGAATTACATTCTTATTTATCTCGCCAGCTCAGTAAATGTTGGTCACATGAAGGATTTCTGAAATACCCTCCAAAGTAATACGCAATCTGGACTGTTATCTTGGTTTTAGCTGAATTGTCTGGGAGGAGATGTAA
This sequence comes from Nothocercus julius, assembly GCA_013398735.1. NCBI lineage: Eukaryota > Metazoa > Chordata > Aves > Tinamiformes > Tinamidae > Nothocercus > Nothocercus julius. The sequence goes on from VZSV01000457.1 coordinate 19,922, forward strand.
AGTAAAAGACAACATACTCTGCAAGTTAGCTATATACTTTGGTAGTTCCCTGTATCTTCACTTGCTGCTTTATTCATTTACTTCTTTGTACCATCCACTATAACTTGCAAAGACAACAAGTTCGATACCTGCTGCATTCTGTCTTTTCAGTACAATGAACTTCAAATAAGCTTCCTATTTTCTAAACATCAGACGTGAAGCTTTTGTAATATGTTTAATTAACTGCAGTTCCTAGGTCCACATGTAATTCTGATTTATATTTTTCTCTGTTTTTATAATATCCGTTTTATAAGAAACGGATGGCCACATCACACAGGGTAGCTCAAACGCAAGGTGTTCATAAGCTTAGCCAATCCAAAAAATATTATCAACTGATAAAAGGCTTGAAGGAAATTAAATGTGAGCAAGGAGAGTTAAATATGTATGGCTTATGGAGAAGAAGATGAGGGAGGGAGATATGAGTCTACAAAAATCCAAAGTGTGCCAACAGTGAAGACAGAAGTCTTAGCAGAGGCACAGGGCTACAAAACTAAGTATAAACATAGAATGGCACAGGGAAGAAGTGGGCAGTATGTGGCAGAACTGATGGGATTTATTTTCATATAGAACTCTGCAAATCCAAACATAATCACCATATAAAATTATATTCTAAAATTTTTTTTAGCAGATTTTTGTGAATATTATGGAGTAGCACTGAGAAAAAACTAGAGACCAGGAAAGATTGAGCAATATTTTCAACCTACTTAATCACTTCTAATTTAATTTTCTCTACAGTAAATCATATTAGAGAATTCTTAAGTTTGCAGGGAAGTAGTCCAAATTTAAGAGAAAACATTAGTATTCCAAAACCAGGAATTCCAGGTTTAACTTCAACTTTACACTCATCTAGATGCAAAAAAGAGAAAGGAAGGTGTGAGCGAGACATATGAAGTGTTTCACCTCTGCCCTGTAGTTACATCTTGTACTATCTTTATTACTTGTTAAATAGTCATCGTAAGGAGAAGATAGATTGTGCCATTAGCTCTTTTGATCATCAGCAAGTATATAATGTTTTTGAACTGACTTGTTTTTACCAGACTACTTACTTCTTTAATAAAAGCCCACGGCCTGCTGTACAGAGATACCAAGATAGCAGCCTTGAGTTAATAACTGACAACGGTATTTCAGCTACATGAGGAACAAGAAGACTCTTGGGAGCTGCTAATAAACACATAATCATTAAAGCAAGATGCTTTTGCCAGGGACAGATGTTATTATTATAGAAAAGAAAACACGCTGAAGGCAACAGGAGACTTGCATATATCATACTTAGAGAAAAAAAAAAAGGAAAAAAAAAAGAAAGAGAGAGAGAGAATATGTGAAGATAAAACAACTGCAAAATTAGAAAGGCTCTATCCCAGAATCCTGAGGAAAGCGCCAGAAGAACTGGGACAATATTAGCATATGCAAGCAGTATCTCTCTTGAACCAAGTGAATGTTTAGAAAGAGTCTAATATAACTCCTGGTCTTTACACTAAGAAAAATTCAAGAAGCAGAAAAATACAGGTCTAAGACAGGAAGGGCAACAGAGGACACCATTAAGCTGAGATGAAATAGGCCAGCTGGACTGTTATGATTTAATTAAGGAGAGCTTGGCTCAGTGGGATTCACACATGGAAGATTACTCTTAGCAAATCTGACAATTTTTGACAGTGTTAACAAATACTACGGAGGCAAACAGTCAACATAAAAATGATTTGACACAGTACTGCATACAGTTAAATTAGGAAGCGAGGGTATATGCAGCATGAAAAAACATGCAAAAGGAAAAAGACTTTGAAATGAAATACATGAAACCAAATTTTTTAGAACAGATTTTAGTTGGCTTCATATCCATCAAATTATATCTGCCTAACCCCAAAATCTCTTGCTCAGATAATGGCTGAGGAAGACTACATCTATTTCATTCAGTTAAACTGACTTCTCATGTTTGGCTGACTTGTCTTTTACCTAAATGTGCTTAAACTGTACATTAGCTAAATGTCACTAATGCTTTCTTTGGTCTAGTCTTGTCTTTTCCTCCTGAGACCTGACTGCCCATCTCCTGTATTGGAAATTTTCCCAATTTTTCACAGAATCACAGAATGCTTGAGGTTGGAAAGGATCTCTGAGATCATCTAGTCCAACTGCTGTGCTCAAGGCAGTGTCAGCTATCACGCTTTCCTTAGGCACTAGAGGGGTCTTGAACATCTTGTTCCATTACCTCACCCCACCGCTTCCCTTTAGTTTTTAGTGCGGTTGACAGGCCGGGACTTAAGAGAAAGGAAAGCACTCCATGCTTAGCTGAATGCAAGAGCTGCAGTTATACTTAAAAAAACTTCTGATCTTCTCATGCAATCCTTTGGTAGCTTATGTCAGCTATGACCTTTGTACTACAAGCAAGTGATTCTGGTGGAACTACAGGTCATTGCTGGTTGCAAAACATCTTAAATGAAAGTTCCTCAGCTCTAAAATTCACCTTCCCACTTGGCTTGAAAGAGACAAAGTTTGGTGACTTTTGCCCCAAACTGTACTTTAACTAACATTGTCAAGCTGTTTGTGTAGGTCCAAAATGCATTTCTAGATAAGAGTTTAAGGTTGAAAGAACATAGGCAGTCACTTTAGATAACATCAACCAAATAACAAAGAATGTGCAAGTTAAATTCCTCATTTATTTTACCAACCACCATGTTTATGACAAAGTAATTTGTTACAATGGTCATTTTGAAAGAGTCTGATATTTTGGAGGAAATTAAATGCAGACTTTGACTGTTATCTGTTCTGAAGATCAGAGCTGGGGCCACACATACTGATTCTCTGTAATAACATTCCGAGTTCAGTTTGCAGAGTCTCAGGACTTTAAATTTGGCAGCAAGAAAGCAAAACATCCATCTCTGTCAGGCTGATATTGCAGTTATTCATAGACAGAAAGGAAGATTGTGGGCTTCTCACTAAGAAAATGTACATACTTAAAGCATTGTTTGGAAAGCTTAATCCTCTAGTTTCACATGCATTGTAAAATATTTTAGAAATCACATGCTAGTGTGGTATTTATCTGCATGCATATAGGGTACATGTGTTAAAGTTGCATTGCATCATACAGCCACTGTGCCAATATTCCGGCTCAGGGCAAAAGATGCATAAATCCACTTCCAGAAGTGATTTGTGGATGGAAGAAGAAAGCCAGAGAAGCAGTATTTCTATACCACTAATGCCTCCAGGTGACAATTAGTAATTACTCTGATGATTTATGTAAATATGAGTATAGCTATTGCTCAACAGACCTGAGGAGGGGATGGTGCAGTACTGTCTAAAGGTCAACAAGCAAAAGTCACAGCAGCCTGACGTCAAGGGCATGAAACTGGACAAATTCTCCTGTATGGTCACCATAGACCAGTCATTATCCACAGCAACTTGGGACCCAGCCACTCACAGCTTTCTTATAGCTCACCAAACCTGAGCCTCATGCTCTGAAAATAACTGGAGATTGAGAAGGGGTTGTGTTGGATCTGGGATATGACTAGAATATTTTTTTTTCTTTTTTTGCAATTCCCGACAATTTTCAATGTCTAAATAAAACTTCACATCACATTTGGGCAGCACACTATCTCTGTGCTCTACTGGTATTTCAGAATCTCTGATCACTTTGTAAACCTGTTGTACTCAGTACTTTGCTGCAGCGTATAGTTCTTCGGGAACTTTCTGTACCCGGCCGGTTGGCACTGGAATAGTTTTGCCAAGCTAGGGCAAGGATTCCCTGGGGATCCACTGCAGAGTCCTGCCTCAGGCTTCTCTGTGAGATTGACAAATGTGTCTGCATAGCCCATCCCAAAGCTGTTCCTTTCATTCTCTATTCAGACGCGTACCATCCCTTGGCCTCTTACCACTTTTGTGTTCTCTTTGTTTCTACTCTTCTTGACATCTGTGCTGTGACATACGGTATGAAGCCAAAACGCAGATGTGTAAAAAGATACTGACTTTGACTACACCATCTCTGCTCATCCTTTATTTTCTTCTTGACTTTCATCTGCTTCATGCTCCTCATACAGTTCTCTATGGCCTGTGTGCAGAACAATGATGGACAAAACTTCCCATTTGTCCAAAACATCTCTGTAGGTTGGTTCAACACCTGAAACATTTATAAAGCAACATACATCTCCTTTTTTAAAGGATGCTGTCTGACTTTGTATATTCTTATGTGACCTAAAAACATTGACCTTTCTTATAGTTGTTCTGTTACTGCGTATGGACAAACAGTTTACATTGACTGGTGCTCCATGAAGCAGGTAAGGACTGCCTAAAGATAGGCTTCAGTGAGTTCAAATTAAGATCCAATTTATAGCTCTTAAATATAAATAAAACACAGTGAAGCATCAAAATGAAGGCAGGCATAGGCTTTGGATAAGAACAAAATGCCCTTGAGCAACAAAACGGTGCACAGTGAAGGTGTCAGCAGAACAGACTGATTTGCACATAAGAAACAATGTGAGCTGTGCAGTAAAAGGTGTTTATTGTGCACTGGCACATGCAATCACATGGGCACCAGTGAGCCTGACTTACCCCATGGCACTGTCACCTTTGATTACAAGGATCTTAAATGACAATCACTATACAGGAAAATCCCAGACTGTCTAACACAGAAAGATGGCACAATAAAAGGGGAAAACTTCATCATAGAAAAGTGATTATCCAGTAAATTATTTTCTGTCCTTCTCATAGAAGTACAACTCCTAATATCATCTTCTGCTGATAATGACCCTGATTTAGTTCTTAACATAGATAAATAATCAGCGGACAAGAGGAGAGGGGGGGAAAAAAAAAAAAAAAAGAAGAAATTAGTGCGGTTTCTCAGGGGGTTAAACTCCTTAGAAACTCTCTGGCTTAGCAAACCAATTCTGAAAATGGCTATGCGAATTTAAGCTTGCAATGTGTATAATCCATCCCAATCTCCCTATTGCTACTATGGAGACTGACTTTTTTTTTTTTAAGAAAAGATAAATGAGTCCACTTATTACCTTCCCTATGGCTCTCTTTCCTTTCACCCAGTTATCTGTCCTCTGCCATCCTTGCCTTAAGTACACTGCACAGAGGTACTTCCCTCTGTTATGGCATTGAGATTTCTGACATGCTTTCTCTGTTGCTTTTATGTATCTAGTCCTTTCTTGCAAAAGAGTTCCTCCATTTACAAGAGTCAAGGCCTATTTCACAAAGATTTCATAGTTTTTATTCTTGTGATGTTCAGTGATTCTGCAAAGAGTCCTATTGCCATGGTCTTCCTTCTTTGCAAATTCTTTGTCTCCCTCATGTCTGATCTGCTCCTGACTAGACTAGACAGAATCTCTTTTCAAATTTATTTCTCAACCTACAGTATGCCTCCACTAATTCTGCAATATTCCTTTCTTCCTTCAGAGACTCCAGAAAAACTTAGAAAAATCTGTCTGGCCTCATTTTCTATTTCCTAGTATGTTTTATTGGTCCATTTAGGCAGTCAACATTTAATGATGCAATTGTCTATCTCTCACGACCTCTCCCCAAACACACTTTGGTCAGGACCTTCTTAATTTTAATGTGGTTGAGTTTGCAGCTAAACAACTTCAAAACAAAACAAAAAAACAACCTGGCTACACCCTAAAAATCGTTACGGTTAAATCATGGTAAAGTACATGAGTAACTGAATGAGGGGAAAAAAAAAAAAAATTATGCTACAGTTTCCTGCCAGTATGTGACAACATTTCATGTATACGCCTACAGGAGTCTGTCACAGACTTGATTCTATACAGCTTTTTCACTAACACTCAGAATAACGCACACTCATAAAAGCTGAGATATGTTATCGGAAGTGCTGCATTTAAGACCAGGGAGATAATCATTCTGCTGTACTTGTTAGCAGTGAGGGCTTTGTTCCTGCTCCAAAAACAATGATGTGCTCCAAAACCATAACTTTTTTTAAAAAGCATGAAAAAATTGGAATTTTTCAGATAATAAGAAGGTTGAGGGAAAGGCAGAAGAATCTTCTGATACATCAAAGGTTATTACAAAGAAGACATCAATCAATTGTTCTCCATGACCTCTGGGACAAGACAAGGAGTAATCAGCTTAATTTGCAGCAAAGAGGATTTAGGTTAAACGTTATAAAAACTTGCCATTATAAGGAGAGTTAAGCTCTGGAACAGGCTATCTGGGGAGGCAGAAGAGTTCCTTTAATAGGAAACTTTAAGAACACTTTTCGCTGATGCATCAGGGATAGTATGAACACATTTAATCTATTTCAGAAGCAGAAATGTAGAGGTAGAGGATATTCTAATCTTCTCTTGTACTGCATTTACATATACTGTACACAAAATAATATAGGAAAAGGCCATTCATCCATCCTCATTGATGAGTATTTTGACAGAAAGATCAGTGGCAATTATTGTGAGAACCTTTTAAAAAAAGTTTTGTAAATGGTATCATCGAGCAAACTCCACTCATTTTTGATATAAACAGCCATTAAGACATTCTGACAAGGGCCATTAACAATAATATTTGATGAGAGTGTTTTATTGTGAACCAAAAAATACTATAATAAGCTATTTCAGGGCTGATTCTGCTAGATCTATCTATCAGTTTGTTGACAGGATGCTACAATGTCCTTTGATAGTGTCCTTCATGATTTTCCACAATTCTTCTGTGTGAAGTAGTGCCTAAAGTATAGGAAAGGTCCAGTATGCATGAAGTCCATAAAAGTTTTCATAGCTGTGAGTTTCAAGCCATTAATTACATATAAAAAAAAATTGTTGTTTGTGTCTACTTTAGAAATCCTGTTCCTCCCCACGCGACACATTCTTGGTAATTTGTTTTCCTTTTGATGTGTTCTGTTAATCCATGGCCTGCTGCAGTGATCTTTCTTTTCCACCCTGTTTCCCAAATCATCTCCCACGGTGGCATAAAACATTGACCACAGCAGCAACTTGCCACTTTAAGGTGGAGCTGAACTGTTGGAAAGCAGCCAAAAGCTCCTGGGCATGTAGTAGCATGAGGACTTGTACTGGCAGTGAGTTTCTGAATTATTACAGCTCTGCTGCACTGCAGACTCACCTGACCCATTCTCCTGAGCTCCAGCCAGACTGATCAGCCATCACTCTCTAATACGTCATGAGCAGCATCAGAAGTCACCATACCTTTTTTTTTTTTTAAACCCATTTCTGACACTCCTTTCTGAACAAGCTCTATTTTTCTGTTGTCCCTTTGTGTGGGGACCAATGACCACATATCCATCTCTGGGCTCTTTTTGTGCCCACAGGTTCTATACCATGGTCTAGTGACTGCTAGTACAGCCTTTCTTCTGCTAATTGCCTTCTCCCTTCACCCAAAACAAATTGTGATACTGGCACTTCTGGTTGCCTGGAATGAGTAGCTATTCACCTTTTTTTCTTTTTTTTTTTTTTGGAAAAAGGATTACACAGAAGTCTGCAGTCCACGTATCCAAATCTCACATTAAGGGGATCCAAACTACAGCAAGAAATTTTAAAAGGGGAAAGACTAAAAACAGAATATTGATTTCAGCAGCAAAATAAGACTCTGCATAATATTTAATGTGAACTTCTGAATAACTTTTCAATATCTGCTGTGTCACAGAAATAAGGTTGCTTGGAGAAGGTTAAGTACAACAAATGAGTCATCTTGTTGGAATTTCTTTCTCCATCTTGCAGCTTCACCTGATTTTCTGACTAGAGGAGTTTACCGGGCAGATCTCTGATAACCTAAGGTAAGATTCCACTGTCAAGAACAGATATGCCCACAGTGCAGACAGTCACCTCTGGGCTAGTCATCGGGTCTGTCTCTACAGTCAGACAGAAAAAGCCCTCTCAAGGGTCACCTCATCTCTTTTGGAGATGGGACAAACCACTAGAATTTCAGAATAGTTTATTTCTCTCCACTGAATACGAGAAGTGACTCAAAAATTAGATTGGATGCAGACAGATTAGGTGACATGAGTCTCACTCGCTGCTTCTTAAATTCCTCCCACCCGTTTCTCATTTGTCCTTTAATGGCAGGGAATACGTGCTTTCATATTATGCTTTTATTCTTTAGCTACCATTTAAAGATGTCATTTATTTAGGGCCAGCTGTCCTGTCCTTGATGCTCTCAGTCCCTGAGATGAGGGGATCAGACCTAAGAACTCTTTAGCAGTGGAGTATGGAGGCAAAGTGGGCAAATTATTTCTCCATGAGGCTCCAAATTTAATACCTTCTCTCTTTTCATAAGATATTTCATTCTTTAGAGAGCTCATAGCCTTTGACTTCTGCACTGAAGGTGCTGGAGAGTGCTTCTTTCTTAGGCTGCTGTGGGTGTCTTCGCCTGTTACTTGACTATTTTGTTTGCTTTCTTTTTAAATCTTGAATAGCTGCTGTTACTTCTTTATCTCATCTCTCCAATTCTGTTTTTTAAATGACCAATAATTGACCACCTGGAAGTTCTTCATGATTCTGGGGCCACTATTTCCACGGGTGACTTTATTTTCAAGGTCTTCACTGCTATCTTGTATTTAAATTGTGCATGTAAAATGAAAGACATCTAGTTAAAACTCCAGTTCACACAACAAGTGCTTATAACAAGCCAGTAACAAGCCTAACAGGCAAGAACTGAAGCCTGGCACAGTTGTCACAAGGCGCTGTTTGCTTTAAGCCTGAGGCCTCCTCACGGCAATGGTAAAACTGTTTTTACTACGACATCGGGTACCAAATAAAAAAAAGTATTTTTTTTTTTTTAACTAGTTATTCAGGATTAATGAGTGAGCTCAAAACAAACTAAAAAAATTATGTTCTGCTTAGAGAGCTCCTTTTACCATGGGTACAACAAGTCTCCTATTTGGCTACAGTTATATTCAGGCTTCAGATATTTTGAGTGCTTCATTTTCTCCAAAAAAGTCTACCTGTACTTTGGACAGGCAGCTGGGACATGCACTCATAACACCACAAAACAGGGGCTTCCTTCAAAGTTTAAGTGACTCCATTTTTGAGACAACTGTTTGAATTGGTGGTTTATTGTCTTTGCTTTTCAGCAAGACTCATGTTTGCTTTCTTCTGTGCATAACAGCTGTAGAGATGATCAAAAACACTACGGGGAAGAAAAGAGAAGAGACTAATCTGAAAATCTTAAGAACCACTAACTGTGAATATTGGAGGTTTCAGTAGGAAAAAGTAAAATTACAGGCATGAAGTTAAAAAATTCACAACATAAGGGACTAAACAAGAAAGACTAAAAGTTAAATAGTAGAGCTTACTTTGAATGAGTGTTCAGAAATAGCTAGATTTCTTACCCGGAGCTGGTCAGAGAAAACAGCTCAAGAAGCAATGTTCATAACATAGACTAACGTCCAGCTACATAAAGTCTTAGATTAGATATATCTTGAATCTTTCATAAGGAGAGAAAACTGACAGCTTTAATGAAACTACTTATGCATAGTAAAGACTACCACCATCATCAAATACTACATGACATTTTTTTCTGTAGTACAAATCTATTGCTCCCTTGGCAGCCATTTCCTGATTCCAGGGCAGCATCAGATTTTCTTCTTCTCATGGTTCATGTCATTCCTCGGCACTTCTCAGATGTGCTCTTTCAGAATAGCTCATTCAGAATTCTGGACTTATTATCATTATCTTGAAATTGAGTGCCATTTAAAAAAAATATCAAGAGCTATCTGGAAAAATTTAATCTTGTGTCTATCTTCCCTTTTTCTCATTTTCAGCCAGAGTGACAACGATCAGCACAGCTTTTCCTGTAACCAATCAATCTCAGTCAGACTCTAGGATGACCTCTGAGGAAGTGCAAACTCTTCAACTCTTCTCCCTCTTTTATAGGTTGAATTTATTTTTTCCCTCTTGGAAACTTTTAACTAATTGATACCAAGTCAAAATGTATATTACCTGGTTGTTCATCCCACAGGAAAAAAAAAACATGGACTTGTAGGATAATCGCAAAGGCAATCTGATGGGTCTTCTCTATAATATTTCACCCAAATTTTAGGAGAACATGCAAGACTAAGACACATATTTCTTTTAAATCTAAGGTTTTTATGTGTTTATAAAAGGTCTTTCAAATTCTGTCTCTCTTGACCGCTTAAAAGAAAAAAAAATTGCAAATGCAAAAATACTTACTTTTCATCTGTTGCAGCCAAGAGCTTCCACCTTAAAAAAAAAAAGAAAAAAAAAGTGAAAATATACTTTCACCTCACTCATTTTACAGCAGGCAGTGCACAGCCTATTCAGGACTAAGATTTCAAGTCCAAGTCTGAGAGCAGCTGAGGCTCCATCATTTTGATACCTCCCTGAAGTCATGGCCTTCTCTAACATTGCTAGCCTGAAATGATGTATAAAGAGCTAATTATTAAGGGAGATATATTTTTTCTCCCTTCTCTCTTTTCTATTTTTTTACTTCTTAAGGGAAAGCTATTATCTTATTATAAAATAAGCAAAGCATACATTTTAAAAAAAATGCAATGTATTTATTTACCAGGAAAAAAAAATACAAGGGAAGAAGGGACTATTTAAACATCTTCCTACTATTTAATACTACAACAACCCCAGCATTCGCTATTAGAAGTAGGAGCTTGACAATATAGCAAAGCAATTATGGAGACAGACTCACATGCACATAGATTTTCTCACAGAGCCCACAGCTGAGAGTACACATTAAGTCTAACAGCAGAAATCCTCAGTGAGCAAAATAAATTAAAACAATGGAGGAAGAAGGCAGAAAGAAGGGAAAAGGGAGAACTCTCCCCAAATCAGACAAACACCTTCTCATGCACTCAAGTCCTCCAATTCTCTCACTTTAACAAAATGCTTTCGTTAGACTCCATCTCCCTCTTTGGCTGCTCTCTCTCATTAGGCTAAAAGTGTTGATTGGAAGAGGCTTTGATTGGGTGTAGCACTAATTGGCCATTAAGCTTAGTGCTGTGCATCACTGGGTAATGTTTATGGGTTAATTAAGTGACCATCCTCTCCTATTGTTACCTATGGAGCTCCGTGCTTGTTAGTATAAAGTAACGGACTAAATCTACAAAGTGAAAGGTGTGAAAGGAAGGACAATTCACCCATCAGTATCCATTGCTTCCCACTACGGGACTCAAAACACCAGATCTGAGAAGATTTTCACAGCTTACCGAGCCTCAGGATCACAGCACTGTCCTAGCCCTGTAAGGGAAAGGCAGATTGCAGGGATAACAAGGGAGCTGCAAATGGGAGGAAGTTCTCATTATATAGGGGAAGACACACTGCGACTAAGTCTTTGGTATCTGCCGATTTTGCAGGACATTGTTTGAAGTTCATTCCCTTCTATTAGCAGAGTTACAATTACGTATTTTGTGACCGAGGCAGTCTTCCTCATTAGAACATGTTAAACTCATTCAATTATGTTTCTATTTTTTAAGGGTTAGAAATAGATGTTCAAAAGCTTGCAAAACAATTCTCCTAGGATTCAAGATTCTAATAAAGGAACTTCGAGATCATCGGCAAAAATATACTGCTATCCTACACAAAAATATTAGAATTTGATCTGTTAGGTCCTTAGATTTGAAGTCTCCAAACACCTATTAGCAGTTGTCTCTGTGACCAAATTACTTTTCCACCTACTTTTCTACCTCTTTATCAAAGACTTTTTTCCCCTCACTTTCTTTATATTCAAAATTTTGACTGCATAGGAAATAAAATTTTCCCTATTCTGAAATATATTAAGCTGTCTATTAAAAGAAGCTTAGTTGCCATTAATTGACAAATTAATTTGTAAAATAATGTATTATCCTTTAAAAACTATCATGAATGTGAAGTACGTTAGATAAATCATTAAGGAATCAAATTTTAAAGTAAAAATATATGGACAGAGGGTTAGTAAGAAATGCAAGATTTCTGACCTGAATCAAAGCAATAATCCCATCTGAGTTGCTCTTTTGCTCCAAACAGTATCCAGTTTCTAGATTCACTGTTTAAGACAAAAGTACATTTTCTTTAAAGGTATGTAAAATGAGGATTTTTTTTTTTTATTCGGGGATCTCCCACAGAAAATACCCAACAGCGTATGTTCAATGGGAACACTAAATGTTTTCTAAAAGTACTGGATCTACTTTTTAGCAAGTGGCTACCTAAAATTTTCAGCTACTGACCATTTCTGCAACAACAGTGCACCTGTGCAGTTGCACTTGCACTCACATATACACGTGACAAGCTCTGATGTGGTCATTGCCCAGAGCAGAAAAGCAAAAAAAACCCCAGATGCTTAATTAGTAATGTTGCTCAGGTGTAAAAGAAATATTACTTGCTAATGCCTCGTATCTAGCATGCCCTTCCTTGGCCTCATTCACAGTGAGTCATAATAATCTGCTATCAAGAAAATAAATGAATAAATAAAGTGAAGCCATTGACCTTGTGACTTTGCTGGATATATTTAAGGAAGAAGTCCACCTACATGACTGTGGCAGAAAATGTCTTTTGCTAAGCAAGGAGAGAACAGCACACATAATGCAGTTTCCAAAATGTGTCAGCAAAAGCATAATTTGCAAAAACAAATGCAAATATTCCTATGACTTCTATAGTGGTATATGGTATTTCATTACAGCTAGAAGCTAGAGACTGATGAAAGAACTTGTGCAATTTCTCCATTGCATGATCAAAGTTTCTGCTTTATTCCTATTATTTAATTCTTGTTCTTGTCATGCAGAAGATGACAGATACAAGAGTGTCTATATTTTGAAGGGATTGTCCTAAGTCACCAGTCAAACAGAGAAATGTGAAGGGCCATATCTCAAAGTGCTGAAAATGTTGAAATGGAACATTCTATGTCAAACATCAGCATTTTTAACTATTTCACTTAACTATTTCATTGCCACAAATCTCACTAACTTACAGCTTCCTCTCACACCTTTTCATGTGTCAAAAGCTCCAGTTTTTCTCTAATCTTTGCCCAAAGCAATCAACTTCTGTCTTGACACTTTCTATGAGGCTGTATTCTACGAATAAGAAAATCAGGATCAAAAAAAAAAA
>VZSV01000457.1:33141-47443 GCA_013398735.1 Nothocercus julius
TGATTGGAAATACTTGAAAGCAGGATTTAGTTTGATGCAGTATCTGCAAAGTCTTGACAGTTTATAAAAAATTTCATTATCTATTATTATTTTATTAAATCATTGGCCCAAAACATTCATTTCAAATTTTCATTCTACTAGGTTAAATATACAAGTGTGCAGTGACAAGATGACAGTCAATAGGGATAAAACATACAAAAAGCAACAAATGAGCATAAATATCTCTCTTTTAAAGTCTGGTTGAAAGGTTGAAAGATGAGGCAAAAAATTCTTGTCTTGTTCTCAGCACAACCCATGGCAAAAAAAAAGTCATTTAAAACAGGCAAATCACTGGCTTAAAATGCACAAGAATTTCAGTGCAGAACACCACTGAAGTCTGCATGATAGCATCATGAAGGATATGGCTTGGTGCTTCTGTTCACATGTCTTTATATTTCTGCATGCATAAATCTACTTGGAACTGATGGTAGGTGAAATCAATAATTTCATTCAAGAATAATAAAAGAATTGGCTTGGGCCCTTCAGAGACTGATAATTTTATCACCTTCTGGAACATTAAATAAAGACCAGTGAAAGAGAATAAATGACGTGAATTAGAAAATTATAGGGCAAAGGGCCTGAAATTTATGCCAGGCAAAATCAAGGAAATAGTGATATAGTGTGCAAATAGCAAAGATTAAAGTGATGATTTTATGTAAAATGAGCCTTGTGACATAAATGAAATGCAAATTATTTTAATGAACATCATTCTGATTTATAAAGGAAACTGTGCTAACAAAAGATGCATCAGCTTTTGTGTCTTAGTTTTACTCACTGATCATAGATAATAAAGTTGTAAATTATCTACTATTAAATAGTTTACAACAGATATAATGAGGCAAGTAACTGTAAATAGAAAAATTTCATTAAAAAAATGTTTCTCTGGGAGTCTCAAGGAGATTGTTTCTTCAGCAGGTGCTGCTCAGCTATTAATCTGGAAGAAAATGCAAAAAAAGAAAAACATGTAGGTAACATATATTATGTGAGCAGAAAATGAGATAGCCTTGTCAGTATACAGACTGACTTGAATTGATTGGAAGGTGGGGATGACTGAAACACATAGACTTCACTAAGGCCACAGACATCATGTTATGTGATCAGAAATGTAGGTCATGTGTCTGAATAGAGGAACCATATCCGTAACAGCCATCATAATAAAAAGGGCTCTGGGCTAGTTGGCTAATCAGTTCCGTTGGATGCTTGGGCTCAGTATGTCATCTAGAATTGTCCAAAGATATATAAGTGCTTGTCATGGGTGCCAGGGAAATCAGGAGAGCTAGTAGATGGTTTGGGGGGATGTTTATTTTCTCTGTCTTTCTCAGTCCTTGGTCCATTTGCCTTTTAAAACTAGTAAAAAAAGCTGTGAGCTATCAGTTGCCAGAAAGAGAGGTAAATGACTTTTCAAAAACATTTAAAATGGTTTTCTGAAATTGAGCTGGGTGACTGGTTAGGCGAGCAAAGAAAAGCAGACTCGATAGGTCTAAGTAATAAGAATTTGGACAGTCTCTCTCTTTTGAAAGTTAATCTAGACATGGTCAAAAATTCAGGCTCGCTGAGTTTGCTCAGTTGAACACTTTGAAATGAGTTGTTGGAGGCAGCTATGGGAGCTGAACTAAGACAGGAAGAGGTAGTATATGATTTCACCACCAAATCCTTTGTTTTGACAGCACATAGGGAACACAGAAAGAAAGAATCTCCCATATGCTTTTATAAAAGGACATAGGACTTTTGTCTAACATTTACCTTGCGGAATGTGTAGCAGGCCTTCAAATGTTTACTGCACAGCATATAATTTGGGCTTCACATTGGTGCATTTGCAGTGTGCCTGTGACCTATTTATTATTTTATACAACAGTAGACACCATGGCACCAAGCAGGTCATGGTGAACGCGCTGCAGGGGTTTTACTTCCCAAGTTAATCAATGCAGAGCTAACTGCACCATCAACATTGATCATGTTGTGAAGGCTTTGGCATTATAGGAACTGCAATATCCTGTTACTTGCAGTTTGATTTACTTGCAGCACGTTTTGCATCAGGCAGCGTGTGCACTAATGAATACCTGTGCCCACATGGCGTGGCTTGGCATGTTCACAGCGGGAGCTCAGCAGTGCACAAAAGGCACTTGGCAAAGACACCTGATGGGGGTTTTAATTCTGCTTAGGTACGAGCAACTGGAGCAATGTAACTCACAGGTCAGCAGTTTCTGCCATCAGCCAAACAGCATATTTGACAGCTTTGTGGATGACACAGGCTGTTCATTTTGAAAGCTTGCTTGACCCAGGGGGCCATTAGCAAGATCTATAAGCAAAGCAGTCCCCGTTCCTCTGACTGCAAGTAAGTGCACTAAGCATTTAGTGCACTAAACATTTGGTGCACTGGGTTGACCTGTTACATGTTGCGTCTCTGGTATCTTTCAATGTTGCAGAAGGATTCAGTCACATAGTATCTGCATGGTCCTTGCTAATAAATGTCTGAGATCCCTGATTTTCTATCCCTTCTGCTTGCACTGTCGGTCAGAATCTAACCATATGTGACCTTCAGAGCCCTTCCATTAGGTGTATGAGATGAATTCTCAGGAAAAAAAAATAGTATTTTATTTTATTATTTTATTTTGTATTCCTCTCTAAGAACAGAGGAAGATATTTGCTCCCAGCAATTCTCAGTGCATTAACCACTTAGGGTAATGTACAGCTTATCTTCCGTATTGCATTTATATTGTGACTGCAATGAAATAGATTAACAAGACACGGTTATGTGTGTCTTTGGAAAGCACTAAGTAACTTGTGTGATTCTTGGAAATAGCCTAAATTCAGTCATGTAGGGAACTTCCTAATTCTACAAGTAGGTGGTGTGATGAGATACACAGACCCTGGGGGGTCAGGAAAATCTTTTTTTGATTTGCCCATCAAGAGCATTCCTGACCATTTTCTCAAATGTCAGTATCTAAATGCTACCCAATCCCCTCTAAGACTTTCATGTTTGCAGACTTGCCTCTTATTTGCCATGCACTAGATTCTCAGATGATTTCCACATTGCGGGCTTGAGAGCAGTTCTGAGTCCCTGTCACACAGACTTACGAAGCTGCCCACAGTGGGGATCACAGTGTTGGGAAGAGTCAACTCAGATCCATTACTTGACTCAGGCAGTGTTCATGCTCGTGCATTGCTGTCTCTCTCTCACACTCTGGCAGTGTTTTTTTTTTTTTTTTTTTTTTTTTTTTTTTTTTTTTTTTTTTTTTTTTTNTTCTTGTATGCTGAAAACTCTCGTTTACAGAATTTGGCTTTTCATCCATTTTTTTTGAGTCATCATGCGGGAATGGGGTCTCTGCTTGGCATACCAGTGAAAAGGGCTTTCAGCCTTCACATAACATATTGCTCTATAGGTGTGCTCAACACGATGTATATACCTTATCCCACTGATATCACGGTAGGGCAACATTTTTCTCATGACAGCCTACACAGGGTCTCTTCATCACACAACCCTTCTTCCCCTTGTATCTCATTACACTGAGGTACAAATGATTTGAGTGGTTAGAGTGAGAACAGATTGATGGCTGTTGCACCTTATGTGAAGATCTGTTTAACACCTCCATCTCTTTATCAAGGCCCTGGTTAGGAAATCTGATTTTCAAGCCTAGCACATTTATGTTAGAATGCACTCTGGACATGAGCTTTTAAATGCTGATGAGCTACTTGCTATCTTTATTTAGACAATAGTTACATGGCCCTGGACCCTACTGTCAGGCAACTATTTTTAATAGCAGTCAAATACTATGAACTATAAGATGATTACTATCTCTCTCTCATGTTTTGATACTAAAACCTCAGTGTTAGAGTCACTGCATTAGGGCAGTGTGAGGATGTGCAAGGGAATCTATAGTGCAGTGTAGGTGCTTTTTTACCATGTGACAGAACCAATTCAGTAATTCATAATGCAGGACTCTTTATTAGTTCTCTGAGCAGGGTCACCTTGAACACATTGCCCAGGATTGTGTCCATGTGACTTTTGAATATCTCCAGGGACGGACACTCAAGGCAATAGGTGTTGCATAACATCATAACCATGTCACAAAATACATACATATACACACACATCTACTCCTCAATGTTGGTGGATCCTCTAATGGGGGATGGACACCATAGAGAGAAGAAAGAACTCAGGAGAGCTGAGAGCATGGCATTATCATACAAACAGCTTATGGAAAGCTAATTTATATGCTAGTTATATTGATTTTCCAGTATGTAGGTTTAAGCAGAACAAGGTCATGATTACAGCATCTCTTGTTACAACCACACTATGCACTCCTAGCTTGTCCAATCTGCTGTACGAGTGCAAAGCTAGCTACCCAGATGCATGTGAGTGTCATGCAGGACCTTTTTGTACACAATTTATTAATGCATCGCTTGGAGTCTCCTCAGCTTGTCCTATGCATTCAAAGGCATAAAATTGCTTCATGCAGATTAAGCTACACATGATGATATCAAAATCCTCTTCAGATGTTCACTCACTTCTCCTTCAGAGAGATTTGAAGGAAAAAAAAAGGATTTCAGTATACACTTAGTCATTAAAGCCATCCTGTTAATCAAAGTGATATTTCTGAATATTTACAGGGCTCTTAAGAAAATACTTGGTACCATCTTAGAAAAAAAGTAGCGATCTGTGTCAAGGAACAACCAGTAGTAATTGAGTAACAGCAAAAATGAGGAACCTATTAATCTATATATTTGAGTCCTATTCTTAGGACTCAAATAAGAAGAATGGCTGAGTGCCTTCCTGAGTGCTTACCTTACAGGGGATCCACAAAAATGCTGCTAGAGGAGAGTGGGATAAAGGAAGGAAGATTGTACACACTTTATTTTACCCAGTTGTAGACACACGCTTGGCCACAACCTGGACTAAGATAAGCAAGGCCAAAAGTGTAAAAGAAAGGCAGTACTGACTTTAGATTTTGAGAATGTAATTACACTTAGAGAACAGGCAATTTTAGAAGTGCATAAAGCTCTTTCTAACTGAAGCTTTTGGTAGAAAGAAGCAGGAAGAATCATGGACTCCTCTTTTTTTTTTTTTTTTTTTTTTTTTTTTTTTTTCCCTATGTAAGTTATATAGAGATTAGGCAGCTAATAAAACCAGTAGTTTTCCTGTAGGAAACAGCGTTTACAGGAACCTTAAGACTTTAAAACCTCAAAAAGGACAGATCTAGCCAATATGAATTATGTATGTTATATAAATTGTATTCAGTTAATCATGCACTAACAAGCACTGTTCTATAAAGGATATTACATAAAAAAAAAAAGATATTACATATCTAAAAGATATTACATATCTCCTGAGGAAAAAGTCAATTAACAACCTATTGGCTTCTTCCAAAAATGGAAGTGGTTCTTCAAATACATAAAGGGAATGAAGAGGAAATTAAAGATGATTCTAAAAAATATCAAAGCTGACTGCAATTAATTCCATAATGGATTTTTATGCATGAATTTTGGGAAATGTATTTTGGGCACTACATTCTTCCCTGTACCTAAGATGAGTGGAAAACTATAACTGGTTGTCCTGTGATGTCCTGACCTAAATACAGAGCAGAAAGAAACCACAGAAGAAGATGTCTTGAAAGGCTCTTATAAAATGAGATATTTTCATATGGATATGATGTGATTAATATACAACATAATTCAGACTTAACTGTTCTAAAATCCATTGATTGTGGCCACTGATCTTTTATGGAAAAAAAAAACCCCACACTTCCAAAAACAATATATTCACAGTTTAGCACCATGGATTCAAATGGTTAAAATAAATAAAAGATAACATAATAAATGCATTTTAATTACTTTCCCCCTAGTCTCTTTTACCTTTGGTCAATTTGTTCAATCAAAAGAAAAAGATAAAATGGTAAAGTTTCCCATAAGAGTTAAATCTGTGTTGCGCATTTTGCCAGAGGCATCAATGAGAACTACTTTCTGATCTATAGTACAAGACAGCAGCACCCTTTTATGTGTTCAGATTAACACTGTAACTCCAGTTTATGAACATTTTGGGAACTCTTGATTTAGGTCACCAAATGGAAAAAATAAGTTAAATGTACTTACATAGGAAACCTGCATATCATTTGCAAGGCTGAAAAATTAATAAGTACCCCCTTCCCCTCTGTCCCAACACAAGCCTTATGCTTTTTCCTCTTGGAAAACCTGCAAACCCGAATCAATTAATTTCTTTCTCAAGGAACATTGTCTCTTTTATTGCCAGTAATAGAAGCCTGGTAGTGAAAGAAGACTAAATAAACCACAGGAGGCCATTTGTGATTCATAAAGTTCATGCTTTGAAATAAAGAGTTCTTTTATTAAAGCCCTAGCTTCTGTGATGTCTTAAGATCTGCTGCAGGTTTTAAAAATGAATGGTAATTGACCTATTCTGAACTGTCAGCAGTTTGAGAACTTAAAACATGCAGGGCATGTCTCAAGAAATCCATTTGTTCTCTTTGATCCTAGATTAAAAGGACTGTTACAAATTTGAGAGCCGTGTAGCTCTCTCAAAAATCTCAATTAATATGATATTGAGCTTTATACTGTGAATGTAAAATAAAGTAGAAAATTTCTTGCAATTCCCTCATTAGCTATATTCTGTTTAAAAATACATGTATTGGTTTTTATATCCACATCCTCCATCACAGTCAATACTCCATTTATACCCTTAGGTTTAGTAATTCATAGGGCTTTAGCTTCACTGATGCTTATGAATAATTCCCAAAATACGCACATGATGATTTAAGAAAGATATTTTACTTGTGTTTCATACACAAAAACTGATAATCAACAGTGGCTTAAAAAATTAACACTACTCCACCTTCTCACAAGTGTACAAAAAAGAAATAATGGATTTACATTCAACAGTAAAGCTTAAAGTCCACCCTAATAATAGTTGCATTGACATTCACATACACAAGCACAGAATAAATATTTCAGGATTCTTATAAGAGCATACAGCATACATACAGTACTTGAATTTTACATAATGAGTGTTAGTAGGGTCAGCAATTCATAATCTCATATAAAAGTAAAACTAAAATCAGAAAAGGGTGTGTGGGAGGTAACACCAAGGTACTGCACAGAGCTAGCAGGTTAGTAAATCCATTTGTGTGAGGAGTTTGCTTCTGTTTCTTCATATTAGGACAGTTCATTTGCAAATGTGTATTCAAAGTGCATATTAATGCAAAAAAAAAAATTACTGTATTTATTAATACATGCAAGAGGCAGCCCCCAAGTGACCCGACAGAATAAAGCTGTTATTGGCAAGTGGCCGATATAACACAGATGTTTCAGGCAATTTTTCTAAAGCACTTTAATAGCAGCAATTTAATTTATAATGGCTCTAGTCTGACTTCTGTTTGGGTTAAAGGGCATAATTTTTTTAACATTTACAGCTATATTTCTTTATAAATAAATATCTCAAACAACAAATAGCATAGTTAACATGTTTCTTTTCTCTCTCTTTTGCATAAGTGTCATGGAAAACCTCTGACTTTTTCAGAGACATAATGTGCAAAATAATGTTAGAGTGGAAATAGGGACACAGAGCATCACAGTCAGTTACATTCCTGGGATGTCAGCCCTGCCCTTCTTACAGGCTGAGGGCTAGCCTTGCCAGGGTAATGCAGGGCTTTAAGGGATAATATTCCCAATGGCTTGGTAAGAGATATAATTTATGGTATCTTAAAGAGCTGTAAATGTGAGGTTTGATTTGCAGGAGTGTGTACAATACGTCATGTACAGGATTCAGTATTCCCACACAGCTACTTCTCGAGATTTGAAAAGTCTGGTCATCTCCTTTCAGACATTTCCTCCCCAGCCCGAACATCTTTGAACAGTTTTGTTCATTAGGTGTTTCCTCTGTTGCGTATTTATCAGCTCTTCTTGCATCTTATAAACTGAGCTCACATCACCTAGCTGACATCTGCACACATATATTTCCAATCAGATATAGGGTGCACAATATTAAAACTTTTAAACCTGTCTATGAGTGTCATCAAGACAGGAGCACAGGAACCACAGTGCAGAGAGTCCAACCTCTCACTGGCTGTACTGTGAAGATTCTCCTTTTCGGCGTAGGAGAAAGGAAACTTGTGTCTGCTTTTTAGATTCTGAAAACAAGCCAGAGTGGAGAAAAAGAGTTAACACCAGACTTAATAAAGCTTTTAAGACAAAACCTGTTAAGCAATTTAGACAGACACTGTGAATTTCCTGCTGATTTTCTGAAGTCTGTACATACAGGAAATTTGTTAACAGTAGGAAGAAGTTAGGAGTTGCTACATAGGAGAAATCTGCCATTATTACAAAAACTGGCTAAGCGGGTTATTTCAGTATAAACCCCTCACTGGTCACTGTTCTCAGTGGTGCTGTTCCCCTTTTCTTTTTTCTCCTGAGTCTTGTTTCCCTTCTTCTTTTTCTTCTTTTTCTTGGTCTCCTCCTTCTTGCCAAAGGTAATGAAGTCACTTTTGTCAATTTGGCTGTTTGGCGGCTCCTGCCGGATGGAGATGATTGCAGGAGATCCTGGGATAATGAATTTGTCTGGCAACTCACCAGGACCACCTTGTTTGGGATTGCCGGGTCCAAATTTAAAGGTCCAGCTGTTGCTGTTCACACCAGCTCCCACTGGCGGGGACACCTCTCCTGCCTCAGGCTCTGAAAAAGCAAAAAAAAAAAAAAAAAAAAAAAAAAAAAAAAAAAAAGGCAAGAAAATCTTAAAGCATCATTCAAAAAGCCATAATGAGACGTGACACACACAGTGTTCTTCTATGACAAGGTAGCTGTTTTCTCTTAAGCTTTGAAAATTCTTTGAAACTTAATATGACTCTCAACTTTGAATAGAAACCACACATTCACTTCACTATATCATTTTAAGCATTTAAGGATTCTGAACTGAGGAAAAGTTCATGCTCACGCTTTGATTCTTAAACCCTCAAATCTGATAGAAATGTTCCCTCTCTACACTCTAAAAGTGCGATACTACAAATATAGGATCTGTCACACTTGTAACACTCCTGCCTACACACAAATGTTTGAAGTACTGCATGCACAGTACCAATAACATAGAATCAGATGAAGTTTCAATATCATTGCGTTCTGCACCAGTGCTGTCTTGTTGCATAGGCAAAGCTCTTTCAAAGCGGAGGAGGAAGACGATCTGCATCACTATGAAGAAGGCCTGGAAAAGAGTATGGAGAGGTTCCACGTCACTTGGAAGAGGAGGCAGGGCCCAGAAAAGAGGAAAACAAACAGAGTAGGACTCTTGGTCTCACACTGGGAAGGAGGGCAGGAAGAGGAACCACAGTAGATGATCTAGGGGGAGATCTCCAGTGTTTGCCAGATCAGAAGACGCTCTTCAATAAATCTCATGTACTGATGGCTCTGCACCGTTGCAGTGGTAATGAAATATATATATGTATGAAATATATATTTGCTTTTGCAAAATGAACAGCATTCCTTGTATTTCTGATTTTTGTTTTATGATTCACTGTCTTCTGAAATGTTCATACAGTCATCTACTCTATATCAGGCATGCAGACATTAGGCTTTCCTTTTTGAAAACTAAAGAGTACAATTTACTACTGGACGATCTTTTTCCTGTCTAGCAGCAAAACAAACATCTCTGGAAAGCGTTATTCCTCTAGAGCTTTGTTTATCATATTTATGTCATGTGTCCATGTTTCAAACCCAAAGAATTTTGTATACATGATACATCAGAACCACCTCTGAGGCCATCTGTAAAATATATTTATTGCATGTTTTGCAAAAAGGGGATATGACTTAACAATGTAATGTTTAATTAAGAAATAGAAGAGCCTGTACACTTCCTAAGACTGTTTTTGATCATGAATATTTGACTTGGATTTCATATTCTTCCCACTAACTGCTGAAGTTGTTTTAGTGATGCTTATTTAGTCTTCCTATTCTCAGATTTCTTTTTATATTTATTGTTAACACGGAACTTCCTGTATTTTTTTGTCAATTGTAGCTTTCATGTAATTTTTTATGACCTTACCTATTGATTTCTTTTTTTTTTTTTCATGTTTGCTGTTGGCAATGCCTACATCCTAACACGCCCTTGCCTACCCAACACATTGATACAAGCTTTCAGCCTTCATTTCTGTTTAATAAAGTATTTAGCTACACTTCATATCATTTGTTTCTTTGAAATACTAACTTCCAAAGCAGAGCATTGTGTGTCTTGGCCTGCTTTCGAATTATGAACCTATTGCATCTCTTCAGCAACACAAAATTCTGAGCTTTCACATTGTACACAATAAATTAAGTCCCATTTGACAAATAAGACTTTTCTCCCTCGCAACAACACCATGCAGCACTTACTCCAGGTAACACTGGCCCAAGTTGGCTGTTCTTTTGCTGTTAGTAGACCAGCTGAAGGTGCCCTTAAATCAGTTTTGAACTTTCCTTGCCCTAGGGAGAGCCCTGTAACAGTGAATAGTCTAGAAACTGCTTTGACATGTATAGGGCTATAGCACTTTATGGACCAGGGTGCCACTGGACAATATTAAATTGGGGGCAGACCATGAGGCAATGGCAATGACTTTGTATTAACCATCCTACCACATAAGTGAGGTAACCAGCAGAACCCAATTAGGGATACAGGTATCCTTACGGTACAGTGTCTTTTTTTCTTTGTGTGAAAACTCTTGCAAGCCTAGCAGGGTGTCTATACATGTCTGCATTATCGAAATCTAATTCAAAACAGGATCCTGACTCATTAATCTCGTTCTGCCTAGACAAATCCACTCACCAGATGAAGTTAGTAGCATTTATCACAAATCCATCTGACATAATGCAACCAAACACAACAAGCCCATCATATCTACCCTGGAATCAGGAATCTGTCAAACTAAAAACTAAATGGTTTGCCTGCATTTTTTTTTCCTCCCTAGTGCTTGAATATGTTTGTTGTCCTTATAAACTAAGCATATTAGTACTGCTTAATACTCACTAAGCCAAAGGAAACTAATTACGCTTACAGCTGTGTGGAGAAGTCACGTACAAAAAGACAGAGACAGACTGAATGTAATGAGTTACTAATCGTCATTTCCTAGGAGCAGAGCTTCAGTCGTCTTCTCAGGAAATTTAATTTCTGCTTGATTTACCTGATAACTTGTGTGTTGATCTGTATTGGCAGGCTGGAAGGTCACAGTTCAGCTGTACCAACAGTGCTGTATTTTTAGGCATTTCAGATCAAGGATAAATGTCACTTACCTTCCAGTTTCCAAAGTCCCATTAAACAAATATTCTGTTTCTAATCAGTGGGAATTTAAGAACAAAAACTTTCCACTTAGATGCTGCTTTAAATTTAACAAGATTAGTTATGCTTCTCCTGCCTATTTTCTGGCTCTTATTAAATGCTTTAAAGCTGTTTATTAAACTTAGAGAAATATCTAAATAAAGTAAATCCTTCCTCTATATTCATACCACTTAATTTTAAATGTTATACTTCTTTTCTCTTCTTCTTGCAGCTAAATATGTTTTTGTCAAAGTCAACACAAAAGCACAGTCTGGATGTTTTTTGATGTTTCATAAAAGGTTCCTTTGGAGGCTGCTTCCTTCCTCCTTGACTTCTCAAGCAATAAGGCAGCCTTCATATTCAGTTGCCATATATAATTTATTTTTAAAATGCATGTAGCATAGCCCTGAATTTAGGCTGCACCTGCAGCTCCTCGTGCTTCTTTGCCCATATGTCTGCACATTGAAATGATGAACTTTTCACCTCTTCTATTCTTTTTTTGTGCTCTGACCAAAATACAAATGTCTCAGCATAATTCTGAGAGAGAGCTACTAAAAGAAAAAATGATGTCAAGTAGTCAACATGCTTAGTTTGGAAGAAAGGACCTTTAAATTCTCTTCCAAAATACTTATTTTTCTAGCCAGTGACTGTTACCTGAAATGTACGGGTAGGAAAAACAAAAACAAAACCCTAAAATCAACTAGCTGAAAGCTTCGATCACTAGGATGTGGTGTCTATTTTCTCATTCAGCTGCATTTTTGAGTGATATGTTGCAGCCTTTTACCTCTCTCATTACTTGAAAAAAAAAAAACACAAATTACAGTCACGAAGCATATGTTCAACAAGTTCTAAAAACAACAACAAACAGAGAACAAACAACAGTAAAGAAAAAATAAGCAACAAAAAATAGTGCCATGCAGGTACCATAAGCTCAAAGATCTTAGAAAGGGAGAAGGTTGCAGGTGAGATGAATCTCTGTACTCCGAGAAATCCTGATCTCAACTTTCCCCTTGCTGGGTACAGGGAGCCTAGGAACATAGCACAAGGAATGAGATCCCTAAAATTTAACTTTAGTACCTAAACTGTGGGCATCTATATTTTTTTCCCTAGGTGTAATCCAGAAGAAGGTTTCCCCATCCTGACTTTAGCAACCTAAAAAGTAGGTATCTAACCCAAACTACATAATCTAGTTCTCAATACAGGCTATAGATAATCACCCTCAGGCGTTCAACTGACCTAGTTTAAATGCCTATTTTTTTAGAAGGAATGAATTATCCGTGTCCCTGTCCTCGCTCTCTTGGAGCTGTCTTGCCTTGCTTCATTAACTGCAAACAATGCCTAGACAGCCAGTTTAAAGTAGACAACTAATTTTTGAGTGGCTAATGCAAAGTGCTTTCAGAAGATCTCTCAAAGTGCATGCTCAGAAGGAAAGCAAGCAGCATCATGGCTTGCTGAATGTTTTACTGATCACCATGCCAGAGTATTCCAATAAATGAAATAGGAAACTAATCTCTTTAATGGTGACAGTCATAAAAATCCTGTTCAACAATTTGCAAATGAGGCCACTTTCTCAACCCTAATCTATAGATGCATTTAGGCAGCTATTGCCACCATCTGTTCAGAAATACCCAAGTGAGATCAGTGATAATGTAAAGGATGCTTCATTTCCACTCCCTAAAAGGCCACATTCCAGTTACGACAGCAATAACACCGCATAGTTTGGGTATTGAATAATATTCTGCTGCAAGACTCTGAAATATGGGTCTGTCACTGAGATTTACAGCGCTGCCTTTTCAAAGCCAAAGTTTGTGAACTCTTTAAGTTGAAGGGTTGCCTTTCATCAGCTTGTAAACCACATGAACTGATACGTAAGGGGAGCAAAGCTGAAATGCTGAGTGATGGATACAAACAATCTGAAATGGAAATGTCTTCTACGGTTGTGGAAAAGTGCCTACTCACAGAACCTGGCATCAGCCCACAAATCGGTATCGTAGCAAGTCTGGGTAAAGAGTGCAGAGTTTTTAATCATGATGAAAAAAGTCCCTTTTTGACGGGCTACATGTACTTTTCCTGTCCCTGCATAGCCCCAAAGCTACAATCTGGTGCTTACAAGGAACAGGTGGTGCTCACTTCCGATAACGCAAGCTGACCGCATACTGTGAGTGTGATGTATGTGGTCTCTACCTCCTATGTCTCTGCTGCTTTCCTAAAGAGCCTTTGTCAGAAGACAACTAAGACAGTGTGAGAACAGATACGCCCTGCTGAAGGGGGAGATGAGGGAGGCGTTTCTGTGCAGCTCGCTCTCCCTGTAGAGACATTTTTGATGGCATGACATACTCAGCCAAGACAGCAGCTTGGTTTCATTCTCTACCACCCTTCACCATTCACCACTTTGTCTCTAAAAATTTGGTAGCTCATGGACAGAGGAGATCTTTCAGACAAAAGCTTTCTATCACACCATCTAGTCTTACTGAATTGAAATTAAACCTTTTTGAACAATTTTTCTAGCCACCAGAAAATGCCGATCAAAGCCTCTATGAGTCTAGGAATAGCCAGTCACTAATCACAGACCCTTCTGCCCCGGGTTAGAGTAGCAATACACTTATTAATTAAATGAATTTATTTAAAATGGAGATCAGCTTATAAGCAGGAAACAAAGTGCAGAGAAAGCTTGTCATTAACCTGATTTCTCTCTTCCCTGCCTCCTCTGCTGATGCTGTGCTGACTGTAGCTTCTGCCTCTGGCAGGCATAATGAATATTCACTGTTATAAAGAGTCTGACATTCTGAGCTCATTCTGAAGCAGCACACCAAATGCAAGCAGCACCAAAAACCCTCTCAGTGTCATTCTGAGGATCTCTGCAGACATTTTGACTTCACTGATCTTCTCTAAGCCTTTTCTGGATTAAAATGTCCATTTAATCTTTTTCTTTCTTTCTTTCTTTCTTTCTTTCTTTCTTTCTTTCTTTCTTTCTTTCTT
>VZSV01000457.1:48248-80323 GCA_013398735.1 Nothocercus julius
AAGAAAAAGAAAAAGAAAAAGAAAAAGAAAAAGAAAAAGAAAAAGAAAAAGAAAAAGAAAAAGAAAAAGAAAAAGAAAAAGAAAAAGAAAAAGAACATTTGCCTGCTAGCACAGAGATGCTGTGGTCAGAGCACAACACAGGGTAAATGGCTTCTCACAGCTGCTGAGCAAGCAAGCAGAGTAAATCTACTGCTGCCCCAAGCTCCTATCACTCTCTCTTCACAAAGAGAGGCTTTTCCACCAACAAAACCATCAACCTTCTCAGGTATCATCTTTCTAATGCTGTACTTGCATCCATCCCTGCTCCCACTGGCAGAATTTGTCGGCTACTCTTTGCTCAGCAAACATTTTAACCTTTTCCTCACCAAAGTGAGAACTACACCTCCATCTGCTGCATTGCTGAAACTGCACGCGCACACAGGCTGCTCTGCATGGTCCTTCCAGCAGCAATCAGGTGCTGGACTCTGCGGGGTGCAGCATACAAATATTTGCATCACCCACAAGGGTTGTTAGTGGGAGACAGCTACTGTAGCCATGGAAGATAGATTTTTATTTGCTCTTTTGGCAAGATTTTCATCTTAGAAATGCTTTGTAAATATGGTATGGACAATTAGAGCCCCAAGTGCTGTGCCCCTTGTTTTGATGCAAGCAATAAGGCAAAGGGCAGTAATACAGGAACATGTGCCCAGGGGAGGGGGGCTGCTGTCCCTCTAACCTCTGGCTGCAGCAAGGCCGGGCAGGGAGCCCTGAGGTGGGGACACCCCTTCCCACAGATCCCCCTACAAACCTAAAACAAAGTCAAGCATTCAAAGCAAAACAACAAAAACATATTGAAAACAAAAGGGAATACTAAAAAAAAAAAAAGCTTAAAGCTTGAATATGGACTCTTGTTTAACCATTTTTGCTATCTCCAGCTTTGTCTTCTTCTGAAGTATTTTTTGTTTCCTGCTGTTTTCAGGTGATTATTGAATTGATGTGCACAGTGCTTTACTGAGGAGTCCAGCAGGTCTCTCTCCACTCCAGGAGACACAAGGATAATAATTCACATGGGTAGAGGCAGGGAAGGCAGTGGGAAAAACTCAGCTTATTTTGTGTTCATATTTAGACGAATTTAAGGTACTTCTTTACATTGTAATTCAGTTCAGCATAAGCAAATTTGCAGAGCCTTTGAGGAAAGACTTCTGAGTAACAGAAGACTGGGCTACCACTATCTTAGGTGAACCAAAAGGAAGAGAATGAGACTGGAAAGTATGCAGGTAAAGCTGCAGTTTGTTCACAAAAGCCTGGGGCATCATATGAGAACTTCTACCTGTGAAGGTTGTGTTCTCATGGCTTTCATTTAACTGGTACTGTGTAATGGTGTTACCTCTATGATATAAAATGTGAGAGACTGCAAGGAAAGCAAAAGCCATTTCAGAAGCCAGAGCTGCAAACTCTAGGAACAGAGGAGTGCACTGCATGCTCTCTGTTACGGAAAGCCAATTCTGGTTACTGTTTTCTGTCAAATTTAAACAAAATGTAATCTAATTGTTGCACACAAGCACCCTTATGCAGAGGGCAACAGATTCACAGAACATCATAAATCCTGCTATGGAGGGAGGAAGGAAGCAGCACAGACGGAGCAGAGCTGCTGGCTGGCGCCGCAGCATGAAACTGCATTCTGCAGACATCCCCTCTTTATTCTGTGCTAGATGAGCTGAATCCTCCAGTACAGTACCACTATCTATATCACCTCCTCCTGCCACTGGAGGCCACTCTGCTTCTATGGGGTGATCATAGGAGAAATGACTTTGACTCTTGTCTGTGGCCAATACAGTCACATCTCATATGTCTATGCTGTCTGGGACTGATTCCCCAAAGCAGGAAAATTGCAGGACAGGGAAATTCAGTTCAGCCTGAAGGAAAGATGGAAGACAGAGTTAGATATTCTCCCAGCATATAATCCACATTAGACTTCCTGATTATAGGTAGTATGTTTAAATTCCTACTAGTCCTGATAGCTGTGAAAAACCTGCTGCAGATAGGCACCTTTCCTGAAAAGAGTCCACGTTGTTATGGGTGCATGAAGAGGAAAGGGCCCAGCATAGCTGTTAAAACTCAGTGCTTCTTGGTAGAAGGAATCCCATCTTTTTGACTAAATTATTTAATTATTTAACTGAAAGAATTAATAGAAATGCAGTAACTAAGAAACCCTGCTGCATCTATTTTAGTCTTTCAAAACAGAACTTCATTTTAAACTAATTGGACAATTGAAGTGATGGTGAGAACAAAAGGGACATGTTTATTTCAGTGCTTTTAGAGACGTCTGCTTTAAATCTGAATGTTTAGCAAGAATAACAGAGTAATACACCACAGACACCAAAGAAATGGATCTTCAGAGGAAACACTTTTTAAATTCTACGTTTAGTTTACAGGCTTCAGACATGCTCCTCGTATATGTTTCTTATCCCAGTATCCCAAACCATCATAATCTACCAACTGGATGACTGCAGTATAAAGCTTTCTGCTTGGATCTTCTTGTAAAAAAATGCACAACGTCTCAGGGAGGGGAAAATGCAGTGTCTTGTCTCAGAGTCTGTGCTCACAACCTCTGGTTTGGCATTTGTTTCCCTCCCTGTGGCACCCTGTGGCTGTGATCACAAATAAAGGAGTCATATTACTGTTTTTTTCCCAAGGATTAAGGCTGAAGCTGGTCTTTTCTCTATATGGACCGTGAAGGGGAAGGAAAGGTATTATTGTTATTTAGTTTAGTTTGGGTTTCTCCCCGCCCCCCCCCCTTTTTTATATCATTTTTAATATAAACTATACCATGCAGGTGTTTAAGATCAATGTAGACTTACCAAATCCCCTAGCTGACCTACTCTGGCTAGTTTATCGCAGTACTTGTGTACATGTTATCCCCCTCTGAAAGCCAATTAACTAAATACTAACTGATGTCTATTTTGAATCTCACTGATTTGGCTGCTAGACAGCAACCTCGCCTAAACCAGGCGTCAATGCCTTCAATACCTTCCACAGGAAGGGGAACCCTACCTGTGCAGATGAAGATATTGCAGACCTCAAAACAGAATTTGCGAGTCCCCTGTTCATTGCACAATATGTCTTTCACATTAACAGCTTCCTATCATCTCCTGTTAGGATCATATCCCATTATTTTTTCCTTTTTACTGATGTGGGATGAATGGAGCTAATATTATAACATTTCACATCAGCTAAAAAGGAAACTTGATTAAATGTGATGGGTAACTGCTAATACAATATGAAAAGCCCCCTGGATAGGCATGCTACAAAATTTCTTCATTTTTCAGAATCCATTAAAACTTCTCTGAGGAAAAAATGGAGATGACCTTGAGAAGAGAAGATTCATCCTCCTACTGCAGAAACAGCTTGGCTGTTTCAAGTGGTCTCAAGGCCTCACGCTTTGAGGACTTCTTAGATAGCAGGCAAATCCAGATATTGTGTTAATTTGCAGTCATCTGTGCTTTAACCTTTTAGAGGAGATTATATTTGTACTGATGAGCTGGAAGTCTGGAACTACTATGGCTTGGCTTCAAACCTTCTATCTATTCGCCTTTCCCTGAGGCTAAAAGGGTCCTCTCTTAACTGAGAAGGCAGTACCTGATTGCACCTTATCAAGGAATTTTGGCATTAGGGTCTCAGTTGATGTGTACCTATGTACTTCTGTAGAAGGTAAACAGACCTTTGTGCAGTTGTGCTCCAGCTCTCTATTGAAAGAGAATTTGTTCAATGCTTGTTCTACAGTATACGAATTTGGTCACATGAGCTGCATAGTGCTAAACGATGCACTGTAAAGACCATATCATGCTGAAACAAAATACAGTTAACAAACAAAAAGATTACCTAAGGGGAAATAATATACAGCTATATTTTTAAAATCTTTAAAGTATGGTCATGTAGGTAAAGATGAGGTCAAAACTTTTGGTGGCTTAAAATGGACGGCCCCAGACTGCAACAGACATTTTAAGGTGCAGATCCCTTCTGTTTCTCTGTCTCCAGCACTACCCGCTGTTTCTTTAACACCCATCAGATTGTAATATATAGATTTCAATGAGTAACTTATTTAAGAAAATCGAGTAGAGTCATCTTTGTTACTTTGTTATTGCTATGAGCCTTTCAGAATAGAGCCTATTATGCAAAGACTCACCCTTGTAATCCCACTTTAAGAGTTAATAAATTACCTGCTTTATATTTTAATTGTTTAGATTTTAATTATACAGTCCCAGTCAGACTTTAGGCTAAGAGTTGTTCCATCATGACAGAAATGGCTCAGACTTTCCCTTCCACAGAAAATGATGCTTTAAATTACACGAAGAAACTGCTCATTTACATGCTAATGAAGTCTCTTTCAAGAAAAGCATTACTCAAGCACTCTTAGTAATTAATCAGAACGATATTTTTATAATATGCCTGCTATTTCAGTTGTCCAAAGGAAATATTAAAAGTGAAAGAACTGACTTAAAATGGATATGAAGATCGAATTTGGGAAAGGAATTATTACATATAAAGTTTAGTGGTTGTACAATGGATGTCTGGTAGCCAAGTAAGGAAAATGCACTTTATTTCTACTTTGTAGTTCATTTTCCATTCAATGGAGACTGAATTGGAAAAAAAAAAATCTTACCTAAATTCTAAAAAGTTCACATTTATTGTAGTTGTCATTCCTTTAAATCACATGGTAGTGAGAAAATGTGGATTGATATAATATTTTCCTTTCAGGAAACATCTCATATGCCCAGGACAAGCCATCAGAGAATACAGAAATTAAAAATATGTAACAATTACGGAAGCTAAAGGTAGTATTATTTCCTCTTGAATCCTTCACATGAAAAGCAATTTTATACTAACATCTGGTGGGACCTACATGTAAAATATATATTTCAGTACTTAAACACTGAATGAATCTTTAATCTTTTGTTTCCCATTAAACACTGAATTAACCTTTAATCTTTTGTTTCCCACTGTAATTTTATGCATGTGTATACACATGCACATAAAATTCCTTAATTTGTTTTGAATTATCATTTAATTGTTAAGGAGGTGAGTGACTAGCATCTTAATTATTCCTTGCACGCTCTACATGTAAGTGCACTAGATAAAATGCAGACTCCAATGCCTGATAGCAACAGAGAAGAACATCAAGTAGCAGCCTTCTGTATGCCAAACTGTAATACTGGCACCTCTCTGAAGAGCAGCAGATGGGGCACTGTGCAGGGCAGTAATTTACCAGAAAGGAAACAACAGACGTGAACACAGATAAAGCAGAGACAAAGTTTCTTTCGGGAACTGCAGACAAAATGAGATGCTTATCTCTCAGAAACAATTTAAGGATGGACTTGAGTTGGAAAAGTGAAGTAGTAGTAACTCCAACCTGTATGCAACAAGGACCTCCTGCAGGAGTCTTTGGAACTGGGCAAATCTTCTCCCACCTGCCAGAACCTCTCATTTTTTCCTCAGTCTACCACTACCAGGCCAGGCAGTGGAGGAAAATGGGCTGTTACATTATGAACTCTGCATCTGGAATGGAAGCTTAATGGGTAATTATGTCCTAGAATGTTTTAACAAATGAGGATCACTCCATTTCATGGGAGCCTAAGATATGATGCTGACCACACTTAACAGGTCCTATGATATCAGGTACCTATTCCCGCTATACCAAGGAAAGTTGTTCTTCTCCCAGGCAGGAATCCCAAGTGTCAGGCAAACCAATTCCCCAGATCTGTCAGAGGGCTGTATTTGGTGCATGATGTGGCTACAGCAACAGGTCTTCACCAAAGATGGGTGAGACCCCTGTTAGCAGGGCAGCATAAAGCCAGAAGACCTTCATGCTTAAACTGTGAAACCTGACAATTCTATACAAGGGGATTTTTGTCAGCTTTTTCAATATATTTCCTCACCGGAAAGGTAAAAAGCAACTTCTGTAGCAAAAGGTCAGTTGCCAGAGAATCAACACTATAGCCTGGACAGCAGCAAGATCAGCCATTCATTCACCTTGACATGTCTTAGTCCAACTAAGCACTAGGTATAAATGGCTGCAATCCATGCAAATCCATACCCTTTTTTTTTTTTTTTTTTTAATATATATTCTCCTCATGATCCACAAGTGTAGCACTGAATCTAGCTTAAATGCATTCCCTTTATACCAGACTTGAAGAAGAAATAGCCATGTGTGGTTTGGAGTATCTAGCAGGAACACAGAACCACAACAAGGAGAAAAAAGCTCTATTTATAGCTTTTCCTGCTGACACATGTTATAGTGAACATTTCATTCAAGCATACACACAGCTGCTCAGTGGCTGAAATTTCTGCAGTGATTTATAGACTAGAGGAAGTGCAGTGAAAGTGCATAAACAGTGTAGTGAGGGGAAAAGACAGCTAAAGGATCCTTTAAAATGCTATGCTTGATCAAGTTCATTCTACTCAACAGAGGCCCACAATTCTCGATTCTGTATTCAAAAGGATGTGTGCACATTTACTGAAACTAGCACTATCATTTAATACCTCTTCAAGTAAAAATAGGATAATTATGTGTGCAGGACCTGAGGCAAGAAATTATCAACTTTTTTTGCAGCATCAACTACCCCATTTGTACTTCTAGTGAGACAACCCAGTGAACAGGCAAAGAGATTTGTATCTCTGTGTGGATAAGCAAATTCACCAGTCACTTAGAGCTGATGTAACAGCCTTCAGGAGGGGACAATGTATGGAGAGAGGACAAATATTTAGACTCAATAGCAAATGCTGACATGATCTGTATGGCCTTGCCTACAGTACTGAGAGGAGCAATTAAGATGAATTATGATTATCATGACATTGCTTTTTTTTTTTTTTTTTTGGACAGACCTTTTACTTTGGCCCATAAATATTTTTTGAGATCTATGTACACTATATAAAGAATAAAAAGTGAGACAGGGGAAGCAAGAAAAATTGCCAGCCAAAAAAAAAAAAACACATATATATATAAACAGAAAAAATAAAATCTGTGAATTGCTCAGTTTCTCTCCTCATCTGGGACCTAGTTGCTCATCTAACGATATGAAATAGTGCCAGATGGGATGATTTTTCCCTTTACCAAAGAAATTGAGATAATTTCTTTGGTCCAGGGCCATACTGGGGCCCAAATTCACCTGTTTAGGCCTGTTTAGGCATAGACATCTGCAGCCAAATCTGCAGTCTTCTTGAGGCAATAAACACTATTCCCCACTAAAAATAACAGAGGAATCAGCTGCACAATTGTCCCAAATATCCTTCCTGTTTCCCCCTCCTGAGAATGAGCTTTGCTTTAGTATTTGTCTTCTGAAGAGAACCTGAATCACCACTTCCTTCCTCCTAACCCTCAGCTATCATTAGTGTATAGGCAAGTTTTCTGCTGTTCCCCCGGTAATTCTGCTTTGGACTCAGTATGAAAGCTGCATTAATAGAGAAAAAACTCTGAGCAGGTGGCACTGCCATAGCGCACCAAGGTCTACACACAGAGAATGGAGTCCGACTTGTCCCCTCATGACTGCCTTCTTTTAATCACAAATAAATAATGAAAAAACATAAACTGCCGATCGGGCTTTCAGGCTCAACCTGAGGGATCTGGCTTTTTCTGCTCACATGAGATTTTTGTGCTCGAGGCTTTGCAGCATGGGACCAAATCATGCCCAT
This sequence comes from Nothocercus julius, assembly GCA_013398735.1. Taxonomy (NCBI): domain Eukaryota; kingdom Metazoa; phylum Chordata; class Aves; order Tinamiformes; family Tinamidae; genus Nothocercus; species Nothocercus julius. The sequence continues at coordinate 55,917 of VZSV01000457.1, forward strand.
TCACCCTGCCATTTATGAGAAAATTAGTAACTTTACTTAAACATCACTAGTTATGTGGTTGTGTCACACTCTCAGGTTTCATGGGGGAAAAAAAAAGTTATTTTTAACAGTTTACAGATCAAAAAGCAAATAAAAAGAACTAATTCTCCATTCTCAAAAAAAAAAAAAAAAAAAGCAGAGTTTTAAAAACAATCTCTATTTGAGGCTTAATTTTTGAATGTTTGCTAGCACAGGACAGACCCAGTGCAATTTCATGGTCTGTTTATCCATCCTGTTCTCTGCACCATCATGAATTTAATAACAGGTGCTCTCTCTTACCCAGGCATCTGTGACAAACAGAACATGTCATGCACTACTGCTATGGAGAGAGCAACTGCCTTTATAAAAGTAAATGCAGTCAATGAAGAGCTTGCACCTCAGAATCACAGGACTGAGTAATCAATAATCACGGTGTGCAAGACAGAAAAATACCTTCCGATGGCTTTCTTCAGATCTATGCATCAGTCTCATGGCTCTTTTTTTAGAATTCCAGTATTATGCTGCTTCCCTAAAGGCTGTGTGGACCTACACTGCTATCCTGCATAACTGTATCTGGCACATGACCTGAATATGCTTCTCTCGATTAGGCAGTGACATTCTCATCTGGAAACTCTATTTGTACATTCAGACTGTTATCTCAGCGTAAAGGTGAACACTAGTTATTCTGAAATCCTAACCGATTATTTACTAGGATTTATGCTCTTAAAACCTTTAGAGGTTTTGGTGATTAATACAGTTTGGAGCCTTTCGCTTACAGCCCATGATGTACATTACACATCCTGGTGGGTCTCTGTTGAGTGGTGCATGGAACAAATCTCCATACCACAGATAACAGTGGCAGCATTTTTTTCTTATTAACGACCTTACTAACAACCCTTTTTAACATTAACCCTTATTAACAAGGGAGAAATCAAAGAGTGAGACAGGAAAGAGCCAATAGCTGCTAAAACATGGCTCTTTTAGGTCAAAGATAAGCCCCAAGCAGGTTTGCAAAAGAAAGCCAAATTTCTACCCATCTCCACTCCTCTGCAGTAAAGAGCAGACCTTGCTGCTAGGTGGAGAAATTTGTCACCTTTCACAGGTACTGAATTCCTTTCAGCAATCAAATGGCCTGCTTATTTTAGCCTATGTTATCTATCTTTCATATTTACAAAACGGAAAAAAATGCAGTCTTAGACCACATGTCCAGTATCTGAAACACTTGTGATGTTTGCCTCTCTTCAAAGGTAAGAGAGGCCACACAAAACAAACAATCCTCTCTTGTTTCCTCAGCTTCCTGTGAATGTACAAGTGCTTTCTATAGAGACAAAAACACAACATCTGAGCTGATCTTAGCTACTAACCCAATATATGCAAAGTAAATAATTGTACATCCAAAACTGAAGATACAAGATACACAAAAATTAGTATTTCAGCATCAGCACTATATTGTACATTGACTTGACTAGAGAGCCAAAACTGTTCTGGAGAATTGTATTTATACATTCATAATAATCAGTATAATTGGAGACAGTTCTATTTTTTACCAGTTGTTATTTCCAAGTCCTCTCATTTAAGACATGACCTATGATGGCTGCCAGATCTTTTGAAATGAAAGAGGCACTTTTAAGGTATGATTTGGATGTTTTCCTCTGAGCTTCCTTCCTTTTGCAGTAAAGCTAATGGTGCTATTCAGATGCGTTAGAGTTCCTCTATTGTCTGCATCAATTGTACTAGAAAATCTTCCAAACCCACCTAGTCCCTTCAAGCATTAGAAATACCTAACAAAAGCTGGGGCATCAGGTAGCCTGATGAAGCAACTCATTTTGTTTGGCAGAACCACAGTCAGGAAGAATGGCTTTGGGTGGATCACACAGCCAGTTCTCAGGTGGTGGAAATGGTTAAAGAGTTTTTCAAAGAGTGGTCAAATGATATTTCCATTTTTCATCAAAGCTGAATCTCTATCTAGGTTTTTTTTGTGTTTGTTTTTAATCGGTGTTTTGATGTTGATCCATTTTTATAAGTTTATGGCTATAACGATGCCTTTACTTAGATCTTTCAGTTCTTTCTACAGTGGTTTTCTCACATTGGATGGACTTCTGCATTTCACTAGTCTCATAGACTTGACAGTGGATTTTTCTTTTAACTTCAGCTTGCTCTTATAAACATATCCTTAATGTGTTTGAAAAGTATAGATAGAACCCACAGTGACTTTTTTCTCTCCTCATGTGAATATGCTCATGCAACACTGCAGTCACTTCCAAGGCCTACCCTGCCTGCTACAAGTCCCAAGAAATGGTGTCTCATGGTCAGTAGGTTTCTTCTAGACAGCCTGCAATTGCCCTCTAGCCATTAAATAGTTCTGTTATACAACACCAGCATTTGGTCATGTTCTCCAGTTCAATACTGCTGCTTATCTGTGTTGCTGATTATATTGCAGCTGGCAGCACAATCTATCTGAAATTGAATTGGTCATTGATCAAACAGACTAGCTGCAAATACGGCAGCTAAATGCCTGGCAGGGCTCCTCTGACAAGTATACCCACTGATAATGCCTGCATCTGCTAAAATCATATCACAGGTCTCCACTGGAAGTTTCCACATCAGCAGGCACTGCATATGCTTGCCCTTAAATCACCCTGGATAGTTACAGAGTTCAGACTTCGGGTATATCTGCTTCCTTATACTGTGTTTTACCCAACTTGTCTTCCCCAGCACAGGGCAAAATTCTTTGCCTAAACTAAGGATGCAGTTGTTGTGCCTCTGCATACTCTGGCCTTTCTCTACAACATAGAGCTCTACATTTCTGCTAGTCATGGTACACATCTTGAATAATAGAGAACTAGAAACTTGGCAGACACACTTCACCTAATTTGTTTTAGCCAAACCAAATGTAAGCATGTAATTCCTCTCCACTGGAATTTGTTTGCCCAGCTCAGGAGTTTGGGTGACCAACTTGGATGCTGTCATTTACACTGCAGATGACCAAAGCATCTGCAGATGACCATCTGGATAAAAGCAAACTTTCCCTCTGTTTCTGTCCAGATTCTTCTTTTCTTACATATTGATCTGGTACACTTGTTCTGTGTTCATAGCTGTGAGAATTTTGATGCTTCTCCTAAACAACAGAGCAGACTGTGCTATCTTTATGCATTTATACCTTTCTCTAGAGATTTTTTTTTTTTTTTCTGTAATGGCCTCAAAACTGAACTAGATTCTTTTTGTTCATCTGAGGTTGGCCTTAGGCAAACCAGGTAGCATAAATGGGAGAAATGTTTGGTGTTTTTCCAAGCTCACTATAATGTGGAGGAGCTGTGCACGCCAAGCATAGCCTAAGCATAGTGTAGAGATAGCCTGTCTCATCCCGACCTCTTCTCTACCTAATCTCTCATTTTGGAATTCACTGTCTCCGGTGCTGGAGGTTCCTCATGTAGATGTCTGTTCCATATTCTACTTCTTCATCACAAGGAAAAAAAACAACATATTCAATGATAACTCATCCTGTTAGGGGGTTACTGAACTTCTGAATCCCCTTATCCAATGCTTCCTTCACCTTGGAAATGGTATCTTATTCTTTTTTTTCTCTTCTTCTCACTGAAATAATGAAAACCCTTATCTTTCTTTCCTGTTCATCATCTTTACGGACATCTCCACAACAAGACCAGTACTTGTTTCCTCTGCTTGATGTATTTTCACAAGGTTTTTTTCTCTACGAGCACAATAGTCCTTTGTTCTGAAGATGCAGTTCCACACAACCGAATAAAGTCTAGACTAGAGTATCCCTGCTCCTCTTTGTGTCTGGACTAGTTCTCATCATCAGGTAACTGAGTTGAAAACTAACCTTATGATAAAAGTCTCTTCAGCCAGATCAGCTTCCTTAACTGGCTAACTGTATAACCAGAAGAAAAACAGTGCCACTTTGTGAAAGGACTGGATCATGGCAAGCACTTTATCTTTTGATAAGGCAAAACCAAAAAGCCCAGACTTTGACTGGTATAAGCTGATATGGAAATACCCAAAGCCTGCTCACATGGTCTGCATAGGCTGCCTGAAATGTTTTGTCTAGCAATTAAACACAAGCTCTTCCCTATTACCAGCCTCACTATCTTCCTTGCCAGCTGCCACCCTGTTCCTTGGGCTGCAAGCTGGGTAACAGCATGGAATTTTCCTCAGTTTGAAAAATGATTCTTTATTAACAAAAAATATTTGCAGTAAACCTGCAATACTGGTAGGACTACACGCATAGAAACAGAGTTAAGTTTCTGTGCGTGCCCTCCAAACTCTCCTTTAGGTAGCCTCTCTTCCCCTCTCCGTCCTCCATATATGTTGTCATATTAATCATAAGGGGAAAAAAAAAAAAAAAAAAAAAAAAGGGCCTAGCAGCAAAATCTTGTCATGCTTTAGACATTCCTATATACTTTAAAAAGAAGAGATTTTTCTTACAGTTTCCTAGCAACTCTGCAGGCATACTTAGCAGCAAAGATTTGTTTAACATAGGCTGGTTGCAGCTCTTTTTGGAGAGATATTTTGGACTCTTTAATTGCCTCTTTCTATCTCTTCTTTAATACATAATTGTAATCCGCTCTAAGGTCTGCCTGGAAGCTTTGTATGTAGCAAACAATGCTGGAGACAGAAACAGCTCCATTTCACTTCTACCTGCATCCCAGTTTCTGGTGATTTTCCCTCTACATAGAACTGTGAAGAATTTTTAAAATAAAGAGTAACTCTGGGGAAACAAACAAATGGAAAGAAAAAATCATAGATTACAATGAAATTATCGTCAAAGAAGATCTCCAGCCAGGGCTGACCTCATTTCATAGCTATGAAGGACCTATATACAGTTTCTATACTGTCCGTTGCAACGGCTTGTCATCGAGGATCTCGATAAAGAGAAATACTAGCCAAGCATAAAGATGCTAATTGCAAACCTTGATAAGGATTGGACTTTTAAAATTAGACTTCTGAAGACAGACAAACAGACATCAAGAAATGAAGAAACACAAAACCATCATTCATGGGTGGGAAGACAAGCTATACTGATAATAGATACAAGGCTGGCAGAAATGATCCAAGCTTCCTATCATGCTGCCCAGCCAACATGTCTCAGAAGAGATCAGGGGTTGACCTGTATGGATTTGGGCTGCATGTCCCACCCGCTTTTCTGCTAGGACTGCCAATTAGTGTCAATTGCGATGGTGTTTTCTTTGACTGGTAAATTGCCCGTGGGGGAAGTGGATTAGCACCATCGAATTATTTTGTCTGTGAGCCTAGAGGTGAGTAGTTCCCTTTCCAGTTCTTTTAGCTTTAGCTGCAATTTGGAAGTCTGCACACCGGGATGGACGTATCAATTTACCGTTTGGAACGACAGAAATGTGCTTTGTTATGCCTCCAAGCTTGACTGCTGAAAACAGTCTTAGCATGTAACTGCACCTGCATTCTTCAGGGAGGTAAAGACAGGGAGCCAGGGCAGAACTGCAGTGTGTGATCTTCTGAAAAACCTCTAACCTTTTTTGTCCTGCAGCAAATAGGATAGACTAATAGTGGGAAGGAAATAAAAGGTGATGTTGCCCATGGTGCTTTACTTCTCCCAACTGCAGTAAAGACTGGGAATTACTGAGGCAGACAAAGCATCGGAGAATAATGCTGCTCACTTGTTTTCATTCCTCTGTTTCCAGCCATACCTCTGCCACCTAAACCCTGCTACTTACCTAGCAAAAATTTACATAGCAAGATAATAATCTACCAAAGATAAGTATTTTTTTCCTACGAACAGACGACTTAATGCAGAATAACTACAGAGAACAACCCCCTTGGAAACCTGAATTGCACTGCGGTGCTCACTCTCATTTTCCTACCGAATGCCTGCTGATGCCCTATTTGTGCTGCACTTGCAGGTCATTTTTGTTGGGCCAGCTTAGCCACCTCTACTGGATACACTTGACTAGGTGTTTGGAAGGACATTGATTACAGTTACATTGTCTGCTTGTGCTGTCTGAGATGACAACAGGAGCATTTAGAAATGGTACTGTAAACACTGCAAACAAAGGATTCAGTTACTGTGGTCAGTAATTATTACTACTTGAATACCACTATAGGAATGCATGTTGATTTACCGATAAAATGACAGACAATTGCTCTTGGAAGCCTAGAGGATCACTGAAAAGTAATACAGCCTGGGGCAGTGATAAAGTGACAGCAGAAGAGTGGAGAGGGCAATTTGCAATTGCAGATTCTGAGGGGTGTTTAAGGTGTAATGAACCTTTGCAATCGTGTCTTAAATGAAGTACTCTAGAGTTTGTGTGTGGTGCTTGAAAGAAAGGTGAGATAGTACATTTTTCATTGTGCATTTTAAAATATTAATCTTTTAATTTTTAAATATTAATATTTTAATACGGTCCTTGACATTTCTCACTACTACCCTCGCTCAAACATTCTGGTTTTATTCCAGGTCTTACAGCATTCTGTTCTTTTCTTAACCTCAGCTACCATATCCAAGTGAGCTACGTACAATAAAAAGAATAAAAAAATCAAATCAAGAGAATTAAAGAAGGTTCAGGCTTTGTTTTTGATTGTTTTTGAGCTCAGCCCATGGTTTCTTGATTTCCAAGTGACTCCCTAATATGCTAAAAATCTAGAGGCTAAAAGACTGAGATTACTTGGAGAGCTTGTCCCTTGGAAGTAACTGTGTATTATATATACTGTAAAAAATGAATGAACTTAGAATAAACAATTCCTATGATGGGCATTAGGACAAGGAGGTGAGATTATAGGATAAGAAAGTATAGCTAGAGGGAAAATGCATCAGCCAGCTAGTAGATCCAGGGAGGAATGCACAGTGGGAAGGGGAAGAAACTTTCCTGCCATTAATTGTCTAAGGGAGCCTAAAAAGATTAGATGCATAATTAGGTACTTAAAGGGCACCACTCCCAGCCCAGCTTTGTGAGAGCTCTAGGGTTACTGAGTGAGGCTTGGCCATTACCTACAGCCTCAGCTACCTCTGCAACCCCTCAAATCCACCCCTCTCCGTGCAACAGGAAGATAAACATCCCAAAAGAGCCTGTGAACCCATCGGTGCAGGATCTGCTTCCCAATCCGCACCCCCTCCTTCCCTTTTCTGCAGGCCTGGGAGACAGGCACAAGGCAGAACTGGGCCAAGACAGAACTCACTAACGGCAAAGACGAGGAAGAAGCACTGCATCTTTTCCCAGCAACAAATCTGATCGAAATATAAGCAGTTTAGTTTCACCATGTTCTAGACACAGCCACTAACTGCTGCCCTGGCTCCTGCCTCCTTGGCAGTGTTAGCTGGAGGCTGGACTGCTGCTGTTCACAAGTTTGCAGTCCCCTCTGATGACGGCACTGCTTGCACGGTGAGCTAGGATATGCACAGGATACCGCAGGCTCCACAAAGGCTCCCCTGCTTCCCTGAACCTTCCCCTGTCTAACCTGTGTGTGCAGAAGCAGCTCATTTTTTTTTTCTTTTTTTTTTCTCAGCACAAACAGCAAGAGAATTTCCACAAGACCGCAATGTGTTTCTTCTTCTTACTCAATCCCTTTATTTTCTGAGCTGTGTGTGCATGCTAAAGGGGGGACGCTTTTAGGGATGGGTGACTGTAATCACACAAGACAAGAGCAGAGAAGCTGCACGCAGATTCATTTCATCCACAGCTTGAGCCTTGTTTTTTTTCTGAACATTAAATCCCCATAATGAGGGGGATGCCTCTGCATGCTGCTGTTGCTGTTCTACATCCTTCATTACACCCTCTGAGTGCACACAAGTAATGACTGAATGACTTAAGAGTTTAGATCTTGCAGGAAATTCTGCATCTCTAGGCCAATGTTACGTAAATAGTCAGGGCACGTGCAGAAATAATAGGAACATTAGTGAAGCTCCAGCCTTGGCTCCGCTCCATGCAGCTCTGCTCTTCCCATCTCACTCCAGCAGAAATACAGCAAAGAGATCAGGGAGGTGACCCCAGCCATGGAAATGTAACAGCTGAGAAGCATCTGGAGCTATCTGTGCCCAACACTTTAGAAACAGGACCTCAGAGCTGCTGAAGGTCTGACCCTATGTGTGGAGGGTCTGCAAGCACAGCAGTGAAACACGAAGGCTGAGACAGGGATCACACAGGGCTCAGGAAGCCCTGACCAAAAGGGCTCTCTGTGGTTCAGCAGGCTGCAGAGGGGTAGCAAGGACGGCATCAGGAACTTGCTTAAAGCTCTGCTGCTCTTTCCTCCCCGCCTGCTGCAGCGGGAACATTTTAGGGAGGGCAGATGTTGATCCAGTCCTTGACTTTGCCCCAGAGAATTGAGAGGAGAATCATTCCTATTTTTTTTTTACATTTGTCTTTTTTTAAAAACGGGATAATAATTATTTCATTTCCCTTATTTCCTCAGACTTTGGCTGTCCTGGTGATGTAAATGGCCAATTCCCTAAGGCAAGGCTTGTTTTTTTGCTATTCATATGGGCTTTGTGTGGGGCCGTCTGACTGCTAGGCACTGCCACAACGCTAATAACTGCTGCTGAAGCCGTGCCCAGTTCTGTCTGTGAGGATGTGCCCATTACTAAAATAAACACATGAAAAATACATTCTTGACCCTTGTGTGAAGCAAAGTGCTGCACACAGGCAGATATCCATTAGAGAAGGATGTAATATCACCAAGAGGTCTGCCCTCCCTCACCCTCTGCTTCTTCCATCAGTTGGGATAGAAATATATTTCAGACCAAAATTCCTCAGAATGAGGAGCTTTTTGATTTTTTTCCTTCCCCCTTTTTTTTTTTTTTTTTCCTATTTCCCTATTTCCTAGCAGATAAGCAAACAAAAATAAATGAAAGCTAGGGTTTAAATTTCTCTGGTATCATGAATATGAAATGTCAATTTAACATTTGTTTTTGTCTTTAAAAAAAATACCTAACAAGAAACAAATTAAGACTACAGCATTAAATACATCAGTGGAGAGAAAAACAACCAGAAAAGGAGACACAACAGGGACAAAGCAGCCGTAAGCTCATGTGGAAACAATTTGATTAGCATCAACTCCCCCAAGTACTGACCAGATAAATATTTGTTTAGCTTATAAGTTCTGACAAGATCATAACCCAAGGTAGTACAGCTGCAAGAGAATGAATATTTATTTAATTAATTATTATTGAAACCTCTGGGAAAATAATAGGCACAGGAAACAAAATTCTTGTCTTCTGCATAGCTACAGAATTTTACCCATAGGCATGCAAGACATAAAAACACCGGTACTGTTGTCAGGAACACAAAAAAGGACAAGCCTAGAGCAATGGACAGTGAGACAAATGCAAAAGTTGCTTAGATTTGAAAACTGGACATAATTTTTCATTTCAAAAGAATTTCCTTCCAGATATTTAGGAATCAATTGAATGATCTGACAAATCTGTTTTTTACTAAGAAGCGCTGTGCTCATTTTTGCTCGTTTCTACTGTCATTTGGGATATGAATTACTTCTAGATACTACGTTAGTCAGGATGCAAAACCTGCTGAACTATCCGGACCTGTTGATGTTTTATCTGAATAGTTAAGCAACTATTGGTAATTACAGAGGTAACAAAATTAAAAATAATCCAAATTAAGTACATTGCAAGAGGTGTTTGTTCCTTGTTCGTCAAATGAAGAGTAGAGTTAGTAATAGTTGGCAAAAGAGAAGAGTTTTTTCAGATGTAAGTGTAACTTGCATTTTGAAGGAGCAAAGGAATGGTATAGGAAAGGATAAATTGAATAGGTGAGGAGTCACTGTCACACCTTCTCCTAGCTGGCTAGACCTTGCCTGGCAATGGCATATTCATATATACTTAACTTTCATATAAAGCTAATATAAACTGTCTGCACTGAATGCCAATTCTGCATGTTTGATCCTTAAGGGTTCATCATGCAGGTTGGAATCTCAGTGTTCACTCTGCACATGCTGCTCAGTTTGACTCTGAACAGGACACCCATGCCCTGAAGACACTGGTTTGGCTGTTTACCCGCAGCAAGCCTGCAGTTCCCATATGCTCCAGTTTCACCACGCACGCACCCCAAAGCTCCTGTACGAGTATTTCTGTCCGTAAAAACCCTCATAGAAACCTAGTAGTGAATGTAAAGCCCAGTTCTGCATTGTCACTCTTCAGCTGCAGGCTGTGCTCTCTGCAAGGCCAACCCCACTTGCCTTTCTCCCATGTGTCCGCATCCCATCTCTTGACACTTCCTTTGTGTCCCTTGCTTTCTGCTTTTGTTATATCCCAAGACAGAAATGAAGCTTCCAGGCTGGCTGGCTGCTTCCAGGCACTGTGACTTGAACCAAGTTTGAAATTACCGCTTCCTAGAGTGGGTGGTAATTGCCTGCATATAATCTCTTACTTCCCCACTCATTAAAATGGCAGTCAATGGCAGTTCGGGAATGTTTACTTCATATTATTCAATCGTAGAAAGCCACTAGCCTCTGGTCTCCTGATACTCTGGCCTTCATGGGGTTTAAAAATTTTGCAGGTGTCCTATATTAAAAATAAATCAAATGTAGCTTCTAGTCTTACATGAACCTTTAAGAAATCTGTACTGGAACAGTCATCCCATGGGAAGACTGTAAGTTGGACATGGTCCTCATAACAGCTGCTTCTAGTCAGGGGTAAATACAGCCCTGTTCTTAATGAAAGGGTTTTCATGCACAGCGTTTTCTCCTTGATTAAACTGCATGATGCACAGATATACTCAGCATTGGCCAGGGCTAAGGAGAAAGGTTAATTTTCTAGCACAAATCTTCACAGTAAGTGAGATTAAGAATTCTCCACAATCTATGAAGGCATAGATTCTTCCAAGGCCAGGCTGTTTCATGGACAAAACAAAATCAAAAACTTGGTCAAATACATCAAATCTTCTAGAGAAACAGATCAAACAAATCTGAAGTGCCCAGGATTAACCTTTCTCATATTTTGATGAGTTCTTGAGTTCTCTCTTTTTTTTCTTTTTTTTTTTTTTTTAACAATAATCCTTCAAGGACAAAGACATCACACATTCTTAAATGTTTCATCCATGTAACCTGATTTAGTTTGATGCCTCCACTGAAAAATAATGGGCCCTGCCATAAAGATCACATACATATTTTCAAGGAAATCATTCTTTTTTTTTAGAGCTAAGAGGAGAATAAAAGAATAAGAGAAAGTAAATAGCTAGATCATGACTGCAGTTTCTGTAAAATACAATCTGTCACCCCTCTTTTCGTTGCTAACTCACTCAGCTGAACAGAAATTTTAATCAGCCCATTCATTTACCTAGTCCTGGCTGCAAATACTGAGAGGCAAAAGTGCTATTTCAACCATGTTTTGCATCTGGTGAAGCAGATGTGTGCTCCTGGTCAGAAAGATCACCAACTTCTTTAAAATAATAATCACAATGCCAAGCTATATCTATCACATAAATATTTAAATCTTTCTGACATGTTTTTTGAAAAAAATTTTTCTGATTTCAAATGCTTTTCTTCAGACTAAACAGCATCTGAAATCCTCAGCCTTCTCCAACTTCCAGCGGGCTGTCGAAAAAGGGAAGCATTTTTCACAGGAGATCCTTAGTTTGATGTGAAACGTAGCAAAGGTCATGTGCGGCCAAGCCAGTGACCTGCTTTTGAGTGCTCATGGAATAACAATACAGAGGGGAGACGCACAGGACAGATGAGTAGGAAGAGATCAGAGTGAAAAGAATAAAGTTCCGAAGAAGAGTTTGGAAGAGAGAGATGCACACTTGGCAAACCAGAGAGGTAACATGAAAGAGGTAAAAATGGAGGAAAAAGAAGTGGAAAGCAGAGGAATGGGAAGTGTGCCACGAGTGTATTGAGAATACAAGTACACTGGGAATGGGAAAAAAAATAATGCCTGAGCATCACCTCAAATCCTTAAGCAACTAGATGGGGTGGACTTGAGATGTCAATGATCAAGGTCAAAACATAAAATAAAAGTATTTAAGCCTTATATAGTGCTAGCAAATTGTTACTATTTCACTATAGTCTTACTGCGCCAGATCCTTCATGGGAAAGTTGGCATGATTTTCTTTTCCAGACTCTGCTGAGCTGGCAGAGATACTGCAGCTTCAAATAATGATTTTAGTGTGATAATGATATTTCACATGATTACAATAGGCTGTGGACCGAATCTTTATGATACTTTACTATGTAGGGTTAAGATTTGGTTAAACTTCTTATGATCTTCATTTTGAGCATTTATTAAATCCTTGATTAAAAAAAAAAAAAAAAAAAGAGAGGGGAAAAAAGAAGATATTTACAAGCAACACAAATGATTTGGCTGTTCTGTATTTTTCCCTATATTCTCCTTTAAAATATTACATCATACAGACAATCCATCTCGGACCAATCCATCTAGGAGTTATAGTTCTCAGTACAGGTATTTTGGTACATAGGTATATCTGGTTTTAAATGCAGGAATTATAAAATTCCACAGAAAATCGATTGTTAATGGAAATCAATATACAGGATACAAATGAACACAGCTGCACTTTCTAGCTGTTCCCATTTTAAACAACTGCAACAAGCCAAGATCCCAGTAATGTCTCCTGGGTTGCTGACTGTTTATTATATTTTACAGTCTTAATCAATAAACTGATAAGCCAGACCAGGCTTCTGTGCTGTTATTTGTAAATTAACCTTTAGCAGTCTCAAGGAAGCAGCACTTTCAGCCCCTGCACATTCTCTGCAGTGACTGCTGAGATGCTTGAGGAGCCTTAATAAGCCCTTTTTCTTTAGATAAGGAAGATCATTTGAAGAACGCGAATGAAAACTCACTGACATTTAGGGAAAAAAAAAAGTTCTCCATTTACAACACAACACAAAGCTATATGATACGAAATAAGATACATGTGAGGTCTCTCCTAGCACTTCGAGTTGTTATTTTCTTTCTCTTTAAACAGAATTTTTAGAAAGACCTTTCAGAAACTAGGATCCTTTGATAATACTGTGGCCTCCCAGGGAGCTGTTACAGCAGTGTTACGCCTACTGAATTTCAAGAAATCTGTCTCCTGTAGCAAGGAAAGGGTCAAACTGACTGAAAGAAAAAAAAAAAAAAAAAAAAAAACCCATAATTCATTCTCTTCTGCAATGCTGCTAAATAGATTCAAAGATATGGAGAGTTCAAAACATCACTTTCAGAGGAAAGAAGAAGCAACCTCAGTGTAGCTTTCTTTCCCCTTTGTCAGAATCTATTACCCAACCTTGGTGTGACACCTTTCTTCCTCAGGGACCTATTTTCAGTAGTCTCTCAAGAGTTTACTATCCATCCCATTCCTGATGCCATCTGTCACGGGTAGAACTTCTATCATTTTCTATTTTTTTCTACCTCGCAGTTCCTTTCTGCTCACTCCCCTATTGTCAGCTTTTTTCTCTTCTCCATGCCCTTAGATTTCCCTTCTCAGATCTCTCAGTTCCTTTTTTTCTGGCCTCTGCTTTGCTTACACTAACGTCTCCATCTGTTATCTGGGCCTTTCTCATTTCATTCCACTGTAAGAAAGTGTATCTTTTTTAAAGAATGGTCTTGTTCCATCAGAATTAATTTGCCTGACATACAAATTACTAAGTGGAACATGGGCCTATATTATGCAGAAATTCACACTAGATAATTGTAATATTTCCTTCTCCTTTCCAGGCATCTCTCTGTCCCCATTATTCTTACTCACTTTCCTTGGAATCCACCCAAACATCCCCTTTCCCTTTCTTTCTTCACAGCTTATTTTCAGACCATTTTGTCTATGTGCTGTATTTAAAGCTATTTTTAATTCGTATTTTGAGCCTTTATCACTTATTCTGCAGTACATGCTCCATCCACCAAACTCCTCTTCATGTCAGCTAGCTAGAGCTAGCCTCAGAGAATTACAAAAATCTATTCCAGGTCAACTGTAGTACCAAGCATAAAACCTAAGAGCACAGACAGTCTCTCAGGACAGTCTAAGAGCATGTAGACATGGAAGATCTTAAGCAGCATGGCAAAAAATGAAAAGATCAGAGAGTAAAGATGTAAGGAACTGCAAAAAAAAAAACTATGAATAAAGAGAAAAAAGCTGGGGTAGAGACAAACTTCAGAGGACAAGGGTTGACTTGGGTCAACGGGACGTGAGGACACATCTGTCTTTATATGAAGGTTATATACTTATATATGCATATGAATATATAAGCATTAAGGTATGGTCCACTTCAGAATCAGACCTGAACTCTGGGTTCCTTAGTTACAATATTCTCCTCTACCTTTTACAAACAGCAATGAAACCCACTGGTAAACTGTCTCTTTTAAGGAATAGCAGACTACTACTGCTCACTTACCCAAAGGAATAAACATATGCACATATGCATCATGAATTTCAAGTATGGAGGACCTCCCACACCGAGGTCTGGAGACTGACTCATTTTTCATACGAGTGCTTTAAAAAAAAGGTACCACCCTCTTCCCACAGCTTATTATATTTAAAATATTCTTATAAAAGGCAACAAAAATGACAGAAATACCCAGAAGAATATTCCTACTGCAAAACGAGAAGCATAAAATTAGCATATCTTGGGACTGCATTTGCCTATGCAACCTCAATTCAGCCTGTCTTGAGCATTCAGATGAAAAGGCACTGAAATCTTAGCTTTCTTGAAGAAAACAGGACCTTTGCCACAGACTTCAGAGACACCACTGTTTCAACCATGATCTTCACCTAGATGCCTGAGTATTTCAGATGCATTTTTTTTCCACAACATCCTTTTCTCATTCATTCATGTCATTCTCTGAATGGAATTCTGCTTTTTCCTATACACGAAATGTGCCTTATTTACTGCACAGAAATAAAGCCTATATCAAACAGATGATGTAAAAAATACTCATTGTTGTTTTTTCAATCACAAAATCTTATAATTCTCCCGAGCGTTATGTTTGCCATGAATACTTCTTCAGAATGTTTTTTAAAAACAACTTGTATTACCAGTTCTGTGTTGTAGATTGGAATCTGGAGCACAGAGAAATACAGGCAGATTTATCTAATGCCCACTAACAGATCTCTGAGTTTTACATAGGTCTGACTTCTTCCGAAATCTTAGCTGTTGTATGTTTAGAGCATTGGTTTTAAGTCTCATTGATTTTATTTCAATTATGAGCTTCCAGCATTTCTGAAAATCAGGCTACAGTTATTTTGTATTAGACATTCAGAACATAAAGTTCACACAAACTAGTGATCACCTACAGAAAGTCTGAAGTAATTGTCAAATCTGTTGGATGCCATAGGCCAGAAATCAGAATTCTGCCTGCTGCTCCTTGACACACTATGCAGCATGTGAGGCAAATGAGAAGCCCTGCAGAGCTGGACCCAGTGTGATCTTCTGCTTAAGGGAACATCGAGGCTTCTCATCCCACCTTGGTTGGAAGAGTCCTGACCATGAAGCTACAATTGCATTGGTGCATAAGAAAATGAAAAGACCAAGATTTGCTCCACCACATGGGTGAAATGTCCCATAAAGTCAATGGGAGTGTTGTCAGGGCAAATGAGGACTGGCTTTTGCTTGGACAACATATAGTTACTGATACATCATGTGAGGATCGGGTAAAGCTATGGCTTAGGAATCAAGGATTTACTGATTTAACACTTGACTTGTTCATCCTTCTTAAAGCAATGATGTCCTGTGACATCATCTTTGGATGCTCTCATTGATTAACTCTGAATCTGCCTCTGTGTAGCATCTTAACTGGAACTTTTGCAGCTGGTTAAATTAAATGAAAGGTTTAATGGCAAAGTGATTGGGAGTAATCAATTAACTAAAATAACTGCGTGGAGCATGTGTGCACAGAATAGAATTTGAAGTTGTTTATGGTAATCAGAAATGGAGTCCTGCAGCTGCCACATATGCTGATGATAATGAGTAGCAAGCATATTTAGGGATTTATCTGGACGTAGGTGTAACTCTATTCAGATGCAAATGACATGTCAGGAGCAAAAGCTTTGATGACTCTATCAATGGTATATGAATTTCTACTGAGAAGCATCTGTTCTGCATGTTAACCTCACAGAAAAACATCACAAGTCATGAACCTACACAGTATAGAGAACCACGGAAATACGTATATGTGGCAAGCTGCAGCCAGATTCATCTTAACTAGTGTAACAAACTGTTAAAAATATGATGTGTCATGATGGACTCAAACTATAATTTAGCATAAACTTGTTTTCTTCAGTTCTTCATAGCCAATGAGTGTGGCTATGCTAAAGCACTGTGTATGGCAGATACGTATTTATTGTTTTAGTGCTTCATTTACCAGAATGGCCAGTATTAAGAAAGAGCAACAGAAGTCAAAGGCTAATGCTGTTTCTCAGACCTGGAGATGTGTAGATTCCAAAAGTGAAAATAAAATAATTCAAACTAAAAAGACTAGCACAGAGGAATCCCATTAGAGAAATGGGGCTCTAAGACCAAAAAGGCAATGAAGATGGCAAAGAAGCTCCTGAATACATCCTACTTTTACAAATACTTAGGGGTATTTAGAAATTGGCATTACTAGCCAGCAAGCATCTGGGTGAATTTCTGTACTGATACTGAGTTTGGCACGAGGTAATGCACTAAGTGCTCAGTCCAAGGTGACTAGTGGAGCTGAAACCTCTTGATAAGACTGGAGTGTATTTGTGGTGACATTTTCAAACGCATGCTCAACAGTTAAATACATAAGCTGCAAAAGTTGTGCCTTCTTGAAAAGTCTAAAATAGAAAAAAGAGCACAGGATATCTAGGTAGTTATAGCCTAGGGACCAACTATATCTAGTTTCCAAATCTGTTTAAGCAGAGAACCCTTCTGCAATACCAATACAGGTTTATTAATTCATGCACAAATTTCAAGTGTGAATGCAAATCCTTGAAGCTACTCTGCAGTTTTTTGCTAAGGTAAAATTCCCATTTAAGTCCAGGAAAATTTTTGCACCTAAAATCATTTAATAAAGCAGCTTTTACATAACTGGGCCTTTTACCCAATTCTGTAATACCAGCATTAAGTCCTCATTTGAATTTCTGAAGAACTCACAGTGCTCATATAGTTGTCACACAGAGATCACAACCCTAAACAGGGCGTCCACCAAGGGTAGACTTTATTTGAGTCATCTCACTGCTCTATTTTGGACATAACTGTGAAAATGCCTATCACACCGTTGACTGGCTACTCCAGTGAGGGCAAATCAACTCTAGACCCAATCATGGAAATTTTGAATCTCAATGGAAACATCAGAACTAGTTACACAAACTAATATCCTCCAAAGGCAAGGTCAGAGACAGAATTAATGACTCGCAAGTCCAGTGCTTATCTATGGCTGACTAAAGAAAAAAGTATTTTTGCTTAATTACTCCATGCTATTTAAAGTTCACAAATAAAATTACAAGCTCTTCACTGAGAGAGACAAAACATAAGAAGAAATAAGACTGATACATTAAGAAGTGTATTTCAGTTAACATTATTCGCTAATTTATAAAGCCATATTCTCACATCCTTACCTGCAGTAGCACTGGAGACTGTTGGCCACTGCTGATCAGGCCCTCCTGGTCCTCCACGTAAGATTCCTGCCTCCTCCATGTGCACAGCACTGAATAAGCATATATCATGGTTAGATTATACAGTCCCCGTCTGCCCTGGGTTTTATAGCACTCCCCTTCTTAGTTAGTCTTCAAAATGTTATAACTGTTTGTCACTGTGCAAGCATTGTATCATACTTACAAAGTCTGCTGGATCATTTGAAAACTAGCTCTCTTCGCTTGCAAAAATCCTTTTTGATTATTTACTAAGACATAGTTGTGGCATAATTTATAAAATAAACATATTTCCAGGATGCTTTGCTTTCACTGATTGGAAATGGCTAGCAAGAAAGTCTCTGCTTTTATGATGAACTACCAGTAAAACAAATAAAAAATTGGTTCAGTTAGTTCCAATGGCCTGTGAGTGTAGTACTCTAACATACCTTGCTTTCCTGGGTTACTGCATGTGTTTGGTGAAAAATTAAAAAAAAAAAACAACTTATCAAATTCTGTAGCTACACATTAATTTTTACAGTGTTGCACCGTGAGCGTATTTTTTTAAAGCAGCATTGCATTTGCTGCACATCTATCAGCACCTTATATTAAAGGAAAAGAAAACATACGCTATTTTTTAATACAAAACTAAGTGCTTATTTGTGTGTGATTCCTTAGAGAAACAGGATTCTGTGACAGTGGTGTCTGTCTCTGTCTCTGCTCATCTGTCTCTCAGTTCCCTTCCACCCTCCCTGTTGAATAAATGGGCAGCATCAGCCAATTTGACATATGTCATTGGTCACAGTAACACCAAATTCCTACAATTCATATAAAAATCAGAAGATGGACAGATCACAAAGCCTCAGATCTTGAGATCTCAAGGAGGGACAACAGTTGCTGATGTGAGAGAACAGAGGGACACAGACACAGTTGCTCAGAAAGGCTTCATTGGTTTCCCTGCTTGTGGGACCAATGGGTTTAAATGAATTTTTACTTTTTATTTATTGTACAGGTAACTTCAGGAAAAATCTTGAACTCCTTTTAGAAAAAAATGTGAATCCACAGAGCCAGGCTGAGCATACATAAGAAGATGCCTAACTCAGTGGACTGGCAGTGAAGATGCTCAGGTAGGTGGGAGAATTCCTGCTTCTGGATCCTCTCCCAGACTCTATTTATTTTGCAGTATGCAGTCAGGGATTAAAAATTAACTGGAGGAATATAAAAGAAACAAACCAATAAACCCAGATTTTTCTCTGCCCAACAGGCCACAGAATCAAGCTCCTTCTCTCTTCCTTTCCTTCAGTCTCTGAGGTTTATGTTCCTTTTTACGCAGCAACCCGAAGTCTGCTGCAGAGATGCAGAAGCACACAGGCTCCAAAACAGTCTCAGGGGTAGGGAAGAGTCTGAGCCTGAGCATTTTCTTTCTATCTTATAGAGTCTCTTGAGCTCTGTAATGGATAATAATAATGGATAAATGGTTTTGGCCACAGCCCCATCGAACAAAAAATTGGGGGGAAAATATGAAGTGCTGAGCATTTAGCGCTATTAGAATTTTTTAAAGCCTTTTAGTTGCTTCTAAACTTGTAATGTGGTCTTATTAATCATGTCAAATTATACCTGAAAATAAGACTAGTTTGCTAATTTGCTCAGGAAGAGGAAACAAAGATATTATTTTACCTAAGCTCCATAAAAAATGGCTTTATTATACCTTTTTTAAAGATGTACTGCATAGAAATTTATGGCAGAGAATGGGATGCTGAGCAGGGATTTTTAAAGATATAGATATTTGGATATGGCCTTATTTTGCCTTCTTTGAAAATCTGAGTCTTATATCCTCAAAATGTCATTTTAACTGTGTTCATCACCTTGATTGCACCATATTCTTAATAAAATGCCTGGAGGAGCAGTGCACTTTTATGGTAATGAAAGGAAGCAAGATGGAAAATGCTGCAGAATCAATGTCGCAGTCTATTGAAACACATCAGCATAGATGATAACAGGGAGCTTAAAAGTAAACATAAAGTGTAAAATCACAGTTAAATAATGCAATAATTGTAGCAATTACATCTTGACATTCAGCATATAAAAAGCAGGTGGTAAACAACACAAATGTGCACATCTGCAGAAGGACTGTTATAGCATAAGATGTAGTCAAAATGAATCTGTAATATCTATAGACTGAAAGAGACAGCAGCAGAACTCTGATGCTTTCTGTCTCAGCCTACAGATATCATCAGTCTAGGGCATCAGCAGAGCCTAACAAAAATAAGGTAGTCCTTTCTACAGAAGACACAGACAGAATTGCCCTTCACATCAGGAAACACAACACCTACCTTTGCATTCCTGCCCTTAGGGATGCAGAGTAACGCCAGTCAGGATTAGGATGTTTTGGCTGTTGAAAAAAAAGCCCAGAAAAACATTGTTAATGGATGTTAAACATGCTGAAAAAAAATGTGTATTTGGCTAGTTTTGTCACTATTGTCTACACAGAGCCTAAAGGCTCCATTGTTACCAAGGAGGCTAAATGGAGCTACTCAATTCTTGTGAACATTTAGAGCAGCCAAATCTTTCTGCAAACCTAAAGAATCTTTTAAATGGACACAAAGAAACCATCTGTACAACTGTAAAAAAATGTTTGCATGATAGGACCTTTGACTACAGATGATCTGTGTGGAAAGACATGTAATATTGGAAACCCATGCACAATTATTTTGTGTATTTGGAAACATTCTGGACAAAGAAGGAAAAAGGTCATAAGCCCAGAATACACATTCTGCTTGTTTACATGATAAAGCAAGGAAACTTGAGCTCCTGCACTGGATAGCATCTGCATGAGTACATACAAAATGCAGTCCTCTGTGAAAGGAGCACATGGGCTAGTCTGCTGGCTGTGAGATTTCTGCTAGAGTTTAGTGGACTGCAGAGGACTGCACTGGATTGTATCAGATTTGCAGACTGCAGCAAGTCTTTTATCAAAGGCAGACGTGTGCTTTCATAAAATCAAGAACTAAAACATTTTCCATATTCATAAGAGGGCATAGGAGAAGAGGGAAAATAGACAGCATTACCTTTGAGCAATAAACTGCATATGTTGAACCGATGCAGAATGGCTTGCTAATAAAGAGATGACTAAGAAAGACCCTGTTGATCAAAAATTGCTCCAGAGAATCTCATTTACATTGTCATGGGACCATAACAATAATTTTTAGGTACAGTCAATGAATGGAATCTGAGATGCTGCAGAATTAAGCACTAAAATACAATTCTAAAAACATAACATGTTTATTGGGGGGGGGGAGAGGGGGCAGTTCAAGACTTTCTTTTTATGCAATATTGCAATCAGTGCTTAACTTCAGCTGCTTAAGTTCAAAATTCTAAGTCCAGAGAAAGAATGGACTGCATTCATCCCTGGTGCAACTTGTACAGTGCCAAACATACAAATAATGTATGACGGTGATGGTGTAATTCTCTTCAAGGCATTGGAGGCAGCCCAAAGTGAATTTTGTCCCATTACTTGAAAGAGAAAGAAAAAAAAAATAGGTGTTCAATGCTCTGAATTATTTAAAGCCAGCTCTGCCTTTCCTCTTGAGGTTTGGCAAATGCTCTTCCCTGGATCAATATGTTTTATTCAAATAAAAATGGAGCAATTACAACTTACACTGTTGCTCTATCACCGTATTTCTTGGGTCCAGCATTGAGTTTGAAATACTCTTGGATGATGTGCATCTTGGCATTCTTTATGCTAGGACTTACACAAAAGGGAAGAGGCTGCTATTTGCAACCACACGTTAAACATCTTTGCTAGCAATTTCCTTCCCATTTAGGCCCCAGTTCTCGGTTACGCTCAGCTTCTGCTGAGTATAGCAGAAAGTGGCTTGAGAAGGAGCCCGTTATGGTTGCAATACTTTCTGGTTCATTCCATTTTGGCCACAGTCCCAGGGATATTAGGGCAACACAAAAGTCAAACATATAGTAATAGACGACTAAAGTGAATAGAAAACAGCACACACTGATCAACCTGTCTCTCTGATTTGTCTTTCTTACTGTGTGAAGGGTACTGACATCAGACTTGGATTTTCCCCCTCTGAGGATTCCCTTGCAGCAAGAAAACTGCCTGTTGAGGCGGGAGGAGGGGAAAGCCCATTTCCTTATTTTTGTAATGAAAGAGGTGTAGCTCACTAATTTGCACTAAGGTTACTATTTTGCAGCTAACAGGCAGCCTGAAGAGAAGAGCTCTTACCACAGTCCTGGGCAAAACATGAATGAAGTTACAACAAACAAAGAGCTGGAAAAAAAGTCTGATACAAGTAGGGTAGGAGTGAAAAAAAAAAAAAAAAAAAGAGAAAGAGGAAGCCAAGAGCTAGGAAGATCTTGAAAAAAAAAGAAAAAAAAAAGAAATCCATGTTCTTGTCTGTCCTACACTTGAGTTATCACAGGCCAAAATGCTGCAACTTGCAAAACTGGTGAAGTCCTAGCTTTGCCTGTGTAACTGGCTACTTCTTTTGTTCTGTTACAGGTTTTAATTCTTTAAGATCCTCTATTCCTAAAAGAAAAGTAGATTTAATATATCCTCAAACAAGATTGGGCAATTAGGAGTGAGGAAAGCAAAAGTGTGATCAGTAATAGAAATGACAGCACAGTAGAAGACAAGCAAACCTTGCAGTAGCCTCATTCCACAATTCAGATGGAGCAGTGTTGCTTCTTACAGATCCAACAAGCAACTCATAGTCTGTACATAGTCTTGAGTTGGCCTTTATCTCTTTTCATAATCAGTGAATAATCAGTGTATAATCCTTTACCCATAACAGGCCAGCACAACTTTCATATCTTAATATTTATGGATTAGAACATGCCTAGATTTGGTGCTACAGTGCTTTATAGCTGCAGACCACAAACTGAAACCTGCCCCATCAGAATGTGCTGTTAAGAGTCACTGTATTCGGACACAAGGGCTCTTCAGCACAATCCATGGCATTGCCAAAAGCTGACAGCAGCTGTCCATCAGCTCCTGTGCAAATCCCCTGCCACAGGTTTTGCTACAAGAAGCGTAGCTGTGTAGTAAGTCAACACGAGGGCAAAGTACAGCTGAGAGGATGGCCAGGAAGTGAGAGTATAGGGAGGAAGGACAAAGAGGAACACAAACTCAGAAGAGGTCCATCTTCTTTCCAGTTGTATATCCTCATGCTCTTGCTAGAGTCACACAGTGCTGATCAAGCTAATATCGTTCCTCTTTACCCCTGCAGCTCTCAACTCTCTTCAAGGCTCTGTTTTCCACCTTCCAATCCACCCACTAATTTCAATTTCGTCTTAGACTGTCATCTCCCACAGAGACTGGAGGCCACGTACCAAGTCCTGTCCTTTCCACTCATCATTGGAGGTGATGAAAATCTCACAGTTTACCCCAGAAATGATCAGTTACACACTTTTTCTGACTTAGAAATAGCACATAACACCACACTTGTGAGAAGAGTCAGAAATATTTCCAGGTGCCTGTAGTAGTGGTTGCTATTGCACTCTTTGAAACCCTCATGACAAAACTTGTTCCTCCTGGTTCTCTCAAATGTGAGGGCTACTTCCTGCCAACCACAGAACCACAAGCATTAATGTGATTAACCATAAACAGTCAACCCTATTTCAAAATCCGATAAGCAAAGTAAACGTATAACACAAAATCAAGCCACCTTCTTACTAGAAAAGCTCATGCAAAATTTCACTGAATTATTTTTAAGTTACACAGGATGGGCTAAGGTAGGAAACATTTCATTGGTTCATCGAGAAAAGAAATTAATTAAAAATACATTGCTAGAAACACTCTGTTCTGTTTTCTTCTTAGTTAATATTTTAAAACTTTAAGGATTTGTCAGTGGAACAAAAGGAAAAAATTAAAACTTTTGATGTTAGCTTGATTGCATATTCATGAAAATCAATGCAAAGCCTTCCATTGGCTACAGTGGGTGTCAGCACGGGGCCTGCCTGAGGTAGCAAAGTGTGAATCAAACATTACTAAACAGTTACCAGATGATGAGACTGATAAAAACATCCCACTCTCTCCCTGTTTCCACACAAACACACAACCAAATAACGAGAGATACTTATCAAATATATCAACCTTGAAGCAATAATAAAATGCCTTTTAAAATCCCCATATGCATATAGCTCTGCTTATTTTCTGGGGAGACCCCGCTGACAACAGTGGGATAACAGAGATTTCTACTGCTGATTCCCTACTGTAAAAGCTTATGATTAATTCAACATGGAGAACAAACTATTTATAGCCTGAACATACATTTACTGTACAAGGAATCAGAATGGAAATGGAAAAAGGACATAATTCAATAATTCACAGTTTGCTTCCTAGGAAGTGATCATTTGCATTCCTAACTCTCAAAAAGACTAAGGCGACAAGAACAGGTAAATGCTTCAGGAAAGTTATTTAATGAGTTCCAGGAGAAGGAAATCTGCTTCGTCTGCTTAATGCTGGATGTAAATTTCTGCTGGCACAGCAGTAACTTCCAGATTCACACTGACTTCCCTGAAGCACAGGGCACTGCCCTGGCACAGCAGAAAAGGTTCAGATGCTGCTAAACAAAAGAACAAATATTTATAGTTAACCTTTACAATGTCAATGAGGCTGGAGAATTTCTTAAAGGCTTAAGTTCTTGAACTGAGATTGTAAGATATTCCACCATTAATACCTTTAAAGCCCTTGTGGGAAATCTCTGGGAGATTGCTGCAGACAATGCTGTGGGCTTACTAGATGTGGTCACTTCAAAACATGCTTGCCTTTAAAAGCAGCATCAAGATGTGTTCAACTCCAGTGCTGTTGGTTTTGTTCATGTGTTTAGCAAGCTGACTTTGAAGTGCAAAACA
>VZSV01000457.1:87287-119900 GCA_013398735.1 Nothocercus julius
CTGATAACCTTCTTGGAGAGCTGCCCCTCTGCTCCCTCAGAGATTCATGCTGCCGCAGCACCGGCCTCCTCCCCGGCCCCTGTTGCCCCCCTTGCCCCACTTCCATCTTCCTCTTCCACAGCATCTCTCTCTCTCTCTCTCTCTCTCTCTCTCTCCCCCTTGCTGCAGCAGCCATGCCCTGACAGCAGCGTGACTGGGTGAATTCTGCAAGTCACACCCAGGAGTTATGAGTATTTAAGGGGGGAGCTTCAGTTTCTCATCCAGTGCAACAGAGAGGCTCAAGGTGATCTTGGCCAGTTGGAGAGAAGATGCTGGTGCAATAGTATCTGATTTCCAGTTACCACTTCTTCCCACTCTGCCCTCATAGTGGACAACCAGCCAAAAATAAACCAAGGCTATGAAATACGAAACTGAACAAACTCAGCAGTGATGGGGCAGTGGCAGGGGGGGAGAGGGCAAACAGCTGTGCACCAAGGCTCCTGTAAGTTTTACCATGATGCTACAAATGCTGACAATAAACTTAAATGTCCATTCATACAGCAACTGAATCACCAACCTGACATGTTCAATGAGACAAATCAAAGGACATGGTCCTCCAGGGGTGCAACTAAGCTGTACCTATTACCTACTGCAGAAATTGCTTCTCCACCAGGATTTTTAATTTTCCTGTTTTTTTTGTCCTTGCATGCCCCACGCAGTTTTCTGGAAATGACTGGTGAGTCCTTTAGGGATTGAGCTGGTCTCTCAAGGGGACTGGAGACCCCAATGTTCAGTTAAAAGGTCTCTCATTGTCCTTAGAGGGGATGGACAGCCATCATCATGTAGGGTGGCTTCTGAGAGCATCTTGGGCTATAAATCCCAAAGGCTTTTATTATAATGTAGCTGGTGCACAAACCTCAGAGAAAAGTTGCCATCTAAGAATGACTACCCATCTATCAGCTTCTATCAGTGACCACTATTATGAGAACAACATTAAGAACACGATTGCCTTTTTTTTTTTTTTTTTTTCGGCTGATAAGCTGATTTACCTCTCTGTGCATTTTTGGCACCCCAAGTAATTTTCCTTGTATTTATTCACGTGTCCGGTATCCAAGAATCTGCAAACACTGCTGTGGCACTACTCAATCTGCTTATATTTTTAAGTAGGACAAATGTACCCTTGTGAGAGTAAGAAGGGCAGATAAAAGTGCCAAGTGCCTAGCGCATCTGGAAATCTGCCTGTTTCATCCACTTGCCTGATTAGGGGCCAAACACTCAAAGAAAAAGAAAACAGGCCTTGGATCTTTGGCTAAGCACCTCCTTTTAAGATCACAATATTCAAAAATTCAAAACAAAATGTCCTGAGGTCCTCATGCAAAAATTCAAATTCATATTTGTGGCCATTTTTGAGTTTTGGAATGCATATCTATAGCAATACTAATATAAGCAGATTAGTCAGCTCTATGTAAAAAACAGCTTTCAATCATCATACAAAACACAAATATGAAGGGATAGAGATATATATATTAAAAAATACTGGCTTTGTCCAGACAGTCCACAGAGCATTTCTAACCCACCCTTTCAAAAAGCGTATGGCCACAAAGTCCTGTAACAAATACTGCTCATGAGTAAAATACCAAAAGTCACAAAACCACAGTTCAACGGGGATGTCTAAAGGACACTGGCAATGTCTTAGACCCTAAGGAACATATTTAGCAAAGGTTCTTCAGGAAATGGCAGTGCCCATGCTAAGACATGCTGGAAAACCAAAACCTATGTCTGTAGGCAATGCTTTTCTCACCACTAGTTGTTTAGTCACAATACGTGAACAAATCATACCTATCAGACATCTAGAGGATTTAAATACCATCAAAGAGTCTTCCCTTTTACCTTGCTCCTTGACCCCAAGGATTTACTCCTCTAACACACACTCAGGCTCCACGCTAGTATATAGCAGCCAGCATCCCCAGTAACAAAAGTCTGATGAACACCAAAAACTTGCTGTAAACTACACTGTTTACGTGCTACCTTGGTTCATCTCACTTCACATCCGACATCCCACTCTGGATAAATAGGACTGTGCACATCTGAAGTCTGGCAAAACATCACAGAATGTAAAATCAAATGGAAATAACACATACTCGACTGAGCCATTTTAGTACATATGTCACAATATATACCCTCTCCTCAAGCAACATGCATCTAAATCCTATGTTCTTTAACTTTTTGTCTCCTACTTTCAGAACTCTTAAACATTTGAGTTCTGGCCTTTTCTGGAAGTTTGATAATACCAATAAAATTGATACTTTGATTTCCATTTTATAAATTAATGTCATAGCTTGGTTGGTTACAGTAGCACTAACAGCTTTTTTTTTTCTGAAAATATTAGTTTTATACAATTTATGCTGAGTACATACAGTTTATACGTGAGATACTGAAACGTGTTCTGTTCTGATTAAATGTTCCCTGAGTTGGTTGAAGTCTATATAAAAACCACAAATAGATATTTTAACTTTACTTATCTTCACTACTTTCAGTAGTAATGCTGAATTCAGTCCTGGAGACCTTTGTTTTTAATTCCAGAAAAAAAATCAATTGAGAAAAGATTTCAAGATATGTTCTGTAGTAAAGCTGATTTTTGCAGCGTAAGGCAAAGATTGAATCATAGGATAACATAATTTCAGTTTCAGCTGAATTTGGTTTGAGGGCTTTTTTTTTTGTTTGCTTGGTTTAGTTTTCCTTTTCTTGGAGTTTCTTTACCCAGTGATTATTTGAAAGTTGACCTGAACATCAGATTTTGAAATGTCTTCAAAACTTGCTAATTAAAAATGTATCCTGTGGGTTCAGATCAATCCACATGAGCAAGAGGATCAGAATATCAAAATAGATAAATAAACCAATAAAACCAGCTGAATAAAACATACTGGAACCAAATAACCATTTGTTGATAAGCCTGCTAATCACTGAATTGATAGGATATTGTCCAAATGCAACATCTATATACGCAGGCCCATTGGGCTTTACTGACCTACGAAAATTGCATGATTTGAATTAGTTTAAGGTAAATCATACTAAAGTGAATTAAAAGAGCCTTTAAAGTGAATACAAACATATGGGTGTACCAAGGAATGCACTGATTTTAACAATTACTACAGATGAAAAATATGTGTTTATGCTAGAGGCTGTAGCCATATAACTATTCCAGTGTAAAAACTCACATTCCTAACTGAAACAACTATATATACAGATATGTCTGAATTAACAATAGTGTAATACACTGAAAGCCTAAACAATGTATCTCTGTAGCTATTTCTCTCAGGAGAGATATAACTGTACAGAAATATAATTCTGAAGATGAACAGCAGTTTCAAAATTCCTCCTTTTCAAATGCCACTTGTATCATGCATGCTTTTATTTAATATTGTTATTAGAATCATCTAATTTGGCTGAACTGAAATAAAACTGTGCTCAAGTTACTTCATTACAGAAAAATGTATAGAGTCCATCCCTCTGGTTACTTATATGAGGCTCACAGCCAAAGGAGAAAGAGATTTGGGGGAAAAAAAAAAAAAAAAAAAAAAAAAAAGATGCAACTGTGTAACAGGTTAACTGAAGAAGACCAGGGCATTGTAACATACGAAAAGACATTTCACTTCTTTTTAAATAACTTCACCTTCAATAAATCACATCCCTTAAACACAGCAAAACACAGCATCCGGTAACTGAACGTCATGATACTGCTCCATTCTGAGCTGACAAGAGGTCAACAACTCCAAGGATCAGGCTCTAGATTACTGCATGCAATTTTGCAAGCACATAGCTTTTTAGCAACAAAGAGACTTACATAAACACTATATAAAACCCCTTGGCTCCCATAGATTCTGCTTACAAATAAAGCAGTGTACAAAACATATGGAAACAGGTCTGGGGAATTCATATAGCTTAGTCATTAACAAGCAAGCTGTGTCTTCTCTAGAAAAAAATGGATTTTGTCTCTGCATATGTAGGTGTGCACGCATGCACACATGTGGGCCTAAGATTGTCTGCCTTACTTAGAATTAAATCAAGTCAAGAGGAATGGTAAAACCATCTTTCACAGCCCAGATTACACCAACCACAGTAGAAAACAATACTCAAAACTGTAAGGGTAACTTGTACCTTGTAACTCAAACCTGCGAATTTTTCTATTTACCCTTTGCCAGTCAGGATGCTGCACTGCAGCAGAGTCTTCTAGCCCACAGGTACTCTTAAAACCTATGAAAAAAACCCACCTTAATATTTGGAACAGACATTCACATCAGTGAATATCCCTCTCCAGGGATTCCTGCATCCTTTCACATTCTACATACTCCAAACCAGCCCCCTTCCCCAAGGAGAATATGTACAGAACCTCAAGTTCCGGTGAATTCACATGTCTCAAGTACGATCTTACCAGAAGAATACTGCTTAAAGAAGGTAAGGCAATGTAAAGACAGGCATGAAAGGGATTCATACCCTACAGTGGCTTTCTGCCTGACAGTTTTCCGTCAGGTCCTATTTAGCCACCTGAGCTCAGAGATCCTGTAATATGAGTGAGGAAGTTCAACAGAGTCAGAAAAGAGCCACTCAGAAATCTCTTAAACAGCAGCTGAATAGTCTCTTTTAGCATATGGTCTGGGTTTTCTCTGTTGAGCATTTTTCTGAGGACACAGGATTCTCCCTCTTCCTAAAAAATATGACAAAAATCTCTCCCCAGGGTAATGGCACTTTCTTATTTCTAGATCCAGTTACTTTGTTCCCATGTTCCAGCCATCATCTGCATTCGAGTTATTTGCTAACAAGTCATCTTTTTACATATACCTTGCATCTCCTTTGTTTAAAATGGACAAGTGCTATGCCAAATTGCTCAGTTGGATCAACTCTGCTCTTTCATATCTTTCCATGAATCCATCCTTCTCACTGATCTGAATCTAGCTGTTAGGAATTTCCTTTGCAACTCGGGTATCTCAAGCCAGACTATTTTAAGCATTGCTGTTATGGGAACTTAGGCTGCTAAACAGGCTGACAAAATCATGCTTGCATTCAATTGCTTGTACAATTTCTTTCCTATGGCCAGTAGTATACTTAATGTTGTTCTAGAAAATGTCATGCAAAGAAAACAACAAAAAAATCAAAAAACAAACAAAGAAACAAGTGGTTGGTTAGAACACGGAGAGGTACCTTAGTGACTAACTTGAATTCAGACAAACCACAGACAGAATCATAGAGCAGAGATGCCTACAAACTTTTTTTTTTTTCTTTTTGCTTCTAGCTCCCTGTGTACTCTCAATTATTTTGATCTTTTGCCCAGAATATAGGGCCGGATACTTCTGATTAATTTTGTCTTTACATTTTTCTGGTGGCTGCAAAGTCCTTCCAGTAAGCAATCTGTAACCATAATGTCACACTCTGACATTCTAAAAGAGATGACACTAAAGTCTTAGGCATTGCCAAAATAATTTTCACTTTTGTAAAGTCATCGCAAGGCCTGAAGTGCTACTTTTACTGCCAAATGTTCTTTTAAAGGTTCTGATTAGTATGTTTTCCCTCATCACCATTACATCTCTCTCCAGAGCCACAACCTTGGTTGTTCTTCTCTGTACATTGTGTTTCTTTAACCCAAACCATCACCACTAAACTTCAGTTCAGTGAACTGTATGTTGCTTTATTTATCCTACTAAACAAGACCTTCTGCTAGGCTTGGATGGTCCTATCAATCTCTAAGTCTCTAGCGAGGACTCCTGAGCTCTCCCAATTGGACATCCTATTGGACCGACAACTTTAAAATTGCCAGTGTTTTGTACTTGTTCACAGTCCGTTTGTTAAATGTGTCTTTCCCTTCCTGTTCCTCCAGTCTTCTTCCTAAATATGTTTCATATATCTTTCTTTCTCTATTTCTAATCACAGTTTAATTTCAACTTCCCAACTTTTCCACTCAATTCCTCTTACATTCCTTTTTCCCCACATTCCTTTTCCCCCGTATCCTAGGACTTCTATTCATGCCCTTCTGGATGTGAAAGAAATATACAGTGTTCCAAAATGATGCTGATAAGGGCTGCTGGTGTCTCCTTTTCCCCCTTTTTTGTCTACACATCTCAAGTAAAGCAGGAAGCTAAGCACCAAACCATGGCACTGAACCAATGGAAACAGAGACCTAGGTATAAAAATAGAGACCTAGAGACAAAGTACAGGTAAGGAGTAATATGAGCAACAGTCACCTTCTCTACTGAGAAATACTGAGAATGTTTTCTTCAAAGCCTATCAGTGCCTCATTAATTAGCAAAACAGTTCAGAGATGCATTATAAAAGACTCCATCTACCCAAAAAGCTAAGTGTTGCCTCAAAGTTTAAAAATGCAGTGTGAGTTGCATTTATTAATTTTATTTCTACTCCGTGCTTACTTCAGTGTATCTTAGTAGTTAACCACCTAAATCTGAAACTTCACAGCCTGAATCTGAAAGAGCTTGCAACACTGTAGGTTTTCTAGGTCTTGTGGTTACGTTGTTTTAAGGATGACCTTAGTTTGCCTTTGAGCATGCTAAAAGTATCATCTGTCCAACCTCTAACTATAAACTATACATCTTGTGCTAGATCAGATTTTGCTTCTTAGAATGTCAATGCTTTCTCCTTCTTCCTGTGCATTTTTCAGTCTTGGTCTACTGCTTATCTAACCACTTCTCCATTTTTTTTTTTCCATTTTCTAAGAGTAATTATTTCCATGAGTTCTCCTAATTCAGGGAAGTATATTAAAAAGTGATAAATTCAAGACTAAAATGTGATAAATTCAAGATATACAGAAATTAAGCTTAAATCTGCTTGTATTTAATTTCTTGAGTCCTATATCTGGATAATATCGTATTCAATTTGGAGCCACCAAACTGCATGAAAAGACATTACGTAGGTCTCCTTTCTTTTTGAGAGCTGCTCTGCTGATGCTCTGAGTGACAGGGTAGCCACTCACAGCAGATACTTAAGCTATCCTTTTGATACTCATGGAATCTTTCATTGCAATGCCTTTTTATTGGCCTGACTACCTAAAACAGAGCAAATCTTGTGCTGAATAGATCTACCCTCTCCCCACAAAAAAGAGACTAGACGCACCCCAACCTTACGCCACTCTGCCTCCTGACATTTTAAAGAACCGTATGTTTTACGGTTCTTTAACTCCAACTGAAACATGCATTAACCTATTGAACCAGGCTCGTAATACCAGGTCTCCGCAAAGCAGACCTACACGCAACCTCAGTTCCATTCAGACAGCTTAAACGTTGCTTAAGTGTTTTGTGTTTATTCCCCATACACTGATGCATTTCAATACACTTTCAATTTATGGCCTACAGACTAGACAGACCAAGACACAAGTAGAGATCCAATTTGCACAAAGTAGGGATGGATCAGCCAGTGCTTATAATTAAGCAGCCTTCAGATTGCTCTGAATTTCTCCACTAGCTGAGATTCAGAGTTTGGTCTTTTTCTCTCCATGGCACATTTCTACTCCAAGGCTGTATGGGAGGTTAGCACTGAGCTAAAACAGGCTGCTCCAAAAGACTATGATCTTCTAACACAGCAGCAACTCCTAACTTGCTCTTGAAGCTAAATATGTAAAGCAGCACTGAAGTGATGAAGGACAGATTTTCAGAATACAAAGTCAGACCCAAAAAATTACAGTGCTGATTTCTATAATGTTGATCTAAATTTCAGTAATTTATCAAATTAATAAAATACATAAGCAAGCTGAGTTTAACAGCGTATGAATTATTTTCCTTTTCAGTGTTGCATTTTAGAATCGGCTGCTTAACTGCTGTTTTCCTGAGGTTGGAAAAAGCTAATGTCAAATTTGCCATGAAAATAAATCATTTAAGCTATGCTTTTTGAGACATAAAACCGAGCCAAATCACCACCTCTGGCTGTTACGCTCATAAACACAACTCCCACGCCTTCTGCAGCTAGAGGTTCAGCCACTACTGTGACAGCTTCTCTAGCCCAGAGTGATCAAGTCTGTGATCGAGTAATTGAGCAAAACCCCTTGTCAATGAATCTGCTGTTTTTAGCATGGACGGGAACAATTTCACCTTGTACACAATTTGACAAAATTGTCCTGAACAATTTTGACATGTACCATGTTCTCCAGCTCATGGACAGAAAATGAAAACCTTTAAACTACTTTAAAGAGCAGCTGAGGAGAGCCATAAAATAGGCAGAAGTAGGTTACTGAACTGGCCCCATAAAACATACTGATTCTGTGAGGATTTTTATGAGAACAGTAACGTAATGGTGGCTGCTGCACTGTTTTTTGTGTTTCATGTATCTGTGCAGAAATGGTTGAGCAGGAAAAGTAGGGCAAGCAAATTTTTTTTTTTTTTTTTTTTATAATTCTCTACAGGCATTTCTGAGCTTAGAAGATTTTACTTCAAATCCTAATAATAATAATAAAAAAAAATCCATCTGTCCAAACTGTGTTCTCTTTGGACTATTTTTAGCAGATAACCACATACACAATGGGCAAACTTTTACTATCCTAGCTTTTGCTGATATTATCGGACCTCAGGACAAGTCTCATTGATCTCCCTACTCAGCAGAACCAGGAGCAGCATTTGACTCTGAATAATCCCCTCTGCCAATGGCTTTGTTGCATTTTTGTATTTCTTTTTGGAGTCCTGAAGCTCTGTGGCATCCCATATCTTCTTCCTCACTCCCTACTCCTCTTTCTTGAATAGACATGCCAAAGCTGGTTCTGTTTTTCCTTTTACTTGTATTTATATCTTAGCCATTTTATGCCCTTCACTGCACCTTTACCATCTCAGTCATGTTTTCCCTTTAATAAGGTTACCAGTACAGCATAGAGAACAAAACTCTAACAATGCAATTACAAGTAGTACCTGATAAACTGCCCCAGTACTGTCTGCCAATAATGTCTATATGTAAATCCAGGAACATTTTTTGCTTTCTTCCTTCTGGATAATATTGTATCGACAGCTAGACTGCATTGCACATAACTAATCCAAATCTTTCCTTTCTGTAGTTCATGTTATTTTACTTGTATCCATGTATCATCTTTCTTTTTACAAGAAAAGATTTGTCAGAAAAATATTAAAATGGGTATGGATGAAATATAAACGTGTGTGTGAGAACACAAAAATAGGAAAAAAAGAAAAAAGAAAAAGAGGAAAGATATGCATTAATCAATTTCCATTGAAATATTCTCATTCAAATGAAGTGGAACAAAATATCTTCAGATATAGTATGAAGAAGACTGGAGAAGTATGATATAGTATGATATAGTATGAAAAAGACTGGAGAAAAGGACTGGAGCATTAAAACACCCAGAGGAGGCTAACAGGAAAACTGTGAAATTCAAAAGCTTTTCCTAACACTTACAAGGCAGTGAGACGAAAGAAAAAAAAGGGGGGCAGGGGGATTCCCAAACATCCTATTTCTAAAGAATACTAAAGGCAAGTCCCAAATCAGTCCACTATCACCACTGAAGAACCACCCAAGAGACACAATAACCATTGTCCCTTGTATTCCCTGTCATGTACAGGTGATACTCATTAGGCCATTGGGCACAAGAGTTGATGCCTGCACATATGTAAGGGTGAGTGAGCAACATCTATGAGAGAACGAGTGAGAGCAGGAAACTTGCAGAATAATATCAGTTCTCCCTTCCATGAGCTCTTGCATTCCTTTTTCAGTTTTTTTTTTTTATACTCCTGCATATTAATTTGAGATTTTTCTCTATGAGACAGGGTTTGTACACAAATAGGCCAGATTCTGAGAGGGCTCAGTCTGAAAGGATGAGACATAGCAATGGGCAAAAGATACTGTGAGGAAGCAGGAAAGAAAGACTGGAGATGCCTAAAGAACAGACAACAGTAACATTTGGAGTCCAGACAGGTTTTGATGAAGGGTCGAAGGGCACAGCTGGTACCAACTCTCTTCCCCAGATCCACTTCTTTTTCCACATACAGACATCATCACCAGGTCCTGCTCCTTCTCCACAGCTCCTCATAGTCTCTAGCACTCACTGCTACTGTTGCTACTGGAGTACAGGACTGAGTGCAGATACGAACAAAGCAGGAGGGGATGGGGAATGGGAACAGCAGCAGAAAAACAGGCAGTGGCCAATGAAAATATGAGAACTGCAATATCACATGTAGTATTAATAAAGAATTTGTCACTGGGACATGAAGAATCCTCTGCTGAACAGGCTGAGAGGTCCACCTGTAGGTGCAACAGCTCTCAAGTTAGTAAGGATAACAGAAAGCTGCTGCCTGCAGCCGCCTTGATCAGACCCTGTATGCCATGGTTCAGTAATGGTGAAATAGCTCTGCTCAGATTCACCAATGCAACGATTTCACCTCTGATTTACAGCAAACGAGAGCATCTGAGACAGAATACCTGAAAGTGGCAGCAGACAGAAGGGGAAAAAGAAGGTGCGTGTAATGGGGAGAGAATATAATCCAGAAGGCCAGAGGAAGAACAAGAAGCACTGAGTCTCATGCAGCAATGATAGGAGAAAAAAGTTCCCTGTAGGCTTTTCAAAACATAAGGCAAGACGAAAGGGGGATGTTAAGAGTAGCAGCTGATAATGTCATAAAAGCCAGAAGTCAGGAAAACTGGGTCCTGTTCATTGTTACATCAAGGGCTTCATGATTTTTGGCAAGGCTCTTGATTTGTTTCTAAAATGTCAGCAATATCTGGCTCAAATGACTATGGTGAGGTTTAAAGCACCACTGCAAAGTACACTTGAATATTTTCAAGGAAGAAAGTACATACAATGCAATGTATAATTTATTACTTGTAATGGGTGCTAAAGCCAGAAAACATTTTCTTAAGCATACACTAAGTAAATCTGTTCTCAAATGTACCTCCAGCTTTCTTAAATCTTAGGTAACACCAAGTATTCATGTTTTGACCTTATTAAGATTTCAGTATTTCTTTCCTCAATATAGAAGCTGGGACTGAATAGGTCAAAGTGGTTGACATAATAAATATCCTTGTGAAAGCTATACTGTACCCAGTGTTTAGCACTAAATCACACTACAGTATTACTGCAGATTTGCTTTAGGCACTTGTTAACTAATTCTTCTGTGACAAGGGAAACCCCGTAATATACACACCTGTTCCTCCAACCCCAGACAATGATTTTCTGATTATTGGATGTCCTGCCTGGTCCTCATCTACTGTTCCAGAAAGGCACAGATGCCCCATGGGTCCTGTGTCATATTTGCCAACCTTATGGGGACAGCTCAGTAGCCCTTGTAACCCTCAAATGACACCAGACATCCAACTTTAAACTGAACTAAGTTCAGTGTATTTCTTCCATCCTTGAACAGAGATACTAAAGTAGGACATGTGAGGCTCAGAGTATTAAGAAGAGATAATAATATCAAATGTAACCAACAAATCCAATATCCTGGTACTAGTCAAAACATTGTTCTCAACAAGCAGACACACTTTAAATGTCTCAGTATGATTCTTCTTTTCATTTAATGTTTTTTTGAGCTGTCTTAATTTGGAGATAGATTTCAGGAATGAGCATTTGGAATACAAACCAATACGGGCTGCACAGTTAGGAAAAATGTTGTAACTTCAGGTTTTACTGGGAACAGTGACTAGCAGGAGTACCAGTGCCCCTCTTCATGTTTTCTGTAATACACCAAAGAATGGTGGAAGCCACCATCAAGTCCTTTCCACTGAGGAGGCAGTCACATTTGCCAATCATTATCAGAGAAATCAACAGACCAATCTCCAGCCAACAAATTCCATTAATGAGATCAGAAAGGCAGCCTGGCTTTGTGCCATAGTAAGTGCATATATGCATGGACAGAAGACCCTGAGTCTGAACCCTCTCCCAGGTTATACATTTTAAAACAAATAGTTAAGGGATAAAATATGCAGGCACTTCTGGCAGCAGGAACTAGATCTGAACAAATGGTAAGATGAGATGACCAAGGGCTGGGAAGGACAAGATGAAGGGAGAAAGAGAAAAACAGAAGGCAGAAAAATAGAGAAGGACAACTAGAGACAACCCAGTCTGCATTTCTACCCTTTAGGTACTTAACCCTTCAACAATACCAATCATTTTCACACTATGTATCCACTAGGATTAATCTTGACATTTTATATTCGCCAAAGACTAACATTTCATTTCAGCCCTTTGTTCAAGAATACTGGCACATAAACCACCCATATTGAGCATGCTGCCAAATTTTAACACTGCTGAGTTTTTTTGCTCTTTTCATATGTGTGTGTATATATGTATATATATATATATATACATGTGCTGCTGTGATACAAAAGCCTTTACAGAGACTTTTTTTTTTTTTTTTTGTATTTTTGGCTATATTTTGTTGCTAGAATCTCTCTAAAATAGTGTTTCTACTCTGGGTGCAAAAATTTCATCCATTCTAAACACAGACAAAAAGACCTGACATTGCCATTGTACCAGGGGTACTATGTCGTCAACTCTCCTCAAGATCCATTAAAATCAGCTTAGTTGATGCGTCTTCTTCTGATGGTAGCATCTTCCTGACAGCTCATGAACAATGTGGCAATTAAAGACACTTTCATGTGTTCTCCTTCCTAGGTCATAAACTCATGTCTACCCATGAGCTCATACCTTAGTAAGTTTTTGTTTGTTTAATTCTGCCCCATCACTGTACACACTTTAACCTGAACATTTAAAGCTGCACACTTCTTCCTACAGGACATGCCAGCCTTTCACCTGCACAACTGCAGTTTTGAATTCTATTAAATGAACTACACATATACTTTTTCTGCCACAGTCTTTTAGAAGTATCTGCTTTTGAAATATCCCTCTGGATAAAAAAAGTTTTGCACCAACCACAGCAATTTAAAGTCGATTCTTTATCTGCTTCAATTTCTCTATCAATCACTGTCATCTTCAGCTTCTTTAATAGCTTCCCATATGGTACTTTATCAAAGTCTTTGCTGATACCTAAATGAATGGTCTTTCTTCTGAAGTTCTACACACCATTGTGGTTAGACAAACAGGTCTTTATGATTCCGCTTTGTAAAAAGATACATATAAAAGTTTTCCAAATACATACATTACTCTTGATTCCATTTATGCTCTTAGCATAAATTGCTACTGAATTTGGATTTTCATGTGCCATTTTTTCTTTTTATTTCTTTTCCCTTTTTTTTGACATCTTTTTCTCCCTTCACATCTTTCTCTCACTCTTTCACCAATTTCTTTGCTAGTCTCTCAAAGTCCAGCCCCTCAGTCACTTCCCAGCTTCCTCTATTCTTCCTGACAGTTCTCATCCAAATTTCTTCCCGGAGGTGCCCAGTACTCACCAGTACTTAGCGCATATTTGGTGCTTCCCATTGGAACCTCTCAAAGCACTTCACAAAGGAGTGGTCAGCATCCCTGAAATCAGTTTACAATGTGAAAATGACTTGCCAACATGTCAATGACAAGTCAAAATCACGCAGAAGAATCAAGAACAGATCCTGTCTTCCAAGATTCTGTTCAGTGCCTTTCATCTGAAGTCATTTGGGCTCCTTCTGTCTGGTGTTTATACCTTCTGCATTGAAATCAGAGGCCCTCCCCTTCCCCACAGCCTGATCCTGGCTGGGTATTGACACTTCTTTGTTCATATTCTGTCTGCCCTCAGTTTCTACCCCCAGTTCCACGCCCAATTCTGCTCTGGATCATAATCATATACAACTGAAAGTGCAGGAAGGTCTTGCCAGCTCTTGGCTGAAAGATGCCTCTGTGCTGGCAGGGTTCAGAGTGAACTGAGGTTTCCAGATCTTTCAAATACCTATCAAATGCAATGAACAAGAATTCTCAAAAGCTTCTAACTCAGCCAATTGGGCAGATCTTAATGGTGATCAAACATGACACAGAGACCACTGTATAACAACAAAAAAACCCATGTCCCTCTTCCAAAACATTGCTTGGCAAGGTTTCTGAAAGTGAGAGATCACCCTCATTTTAAAAATTTTAAAAAGACAATTTTTTCACTATCTTTGGTCTGAAGAATCACCAAACTGTTCAGCTGAACTTGTGTAACAGGCAATTCATGGCTCACATCCATCACATGGAGCATCATCCTAATTGGGTGGAAGGCTTTATAGCGAATAGCATCAGGCAACTTTAATAGAAAGCAGTAGTATGAACACAATAGAAACACTAAAAGGGCTTTCATTTGTTAAGTAATTAATAGAGCAGGAAAATTAGAAGAGTTCACAGCTTCCTGCTAACAACAGGTAACTTCTCTGATTAAACAAAAAAGAGTAGTTGGAAAGTTGCTCACAGTTCTGAAACTCCTTTCATCTGTTAATTCATCCCATATAAGAGAACAGAGTTCCAGGATGGCACATTGGTTTAGCCTCTGCTTAGAGCAAAATAACTTCCACATGAAAAATATAGGTTTAATATTAGAAGAGAATTCATGTCAAACACAAGACTATTACCTACAGTCATTGCTACTGCCTAGCTTCTCTCTGTGACAGAATGTTTTGAAAAACATTCCTTTTTAAAGAATTAAAAGTACATTAAAAATGTGCTGTATTAAAAGATCAGACACTATTTATAATAGTAAGTACCATCTTTCAGGCAGACAAAAATTCTCTCAGCTTTATTGGAGGCAAACCAGGCCATGTGCATTAGCAGCAGCCAAATGGTCTTAGAATAGTCTGTTTGTAATCTGGCTGATGAAAACGATAATTCTCCTAGTTCTGTGAAGGTGACTGGAAACCGTTGATACACAGAGAATGTCATATATATTTGTTTGGGATTTTTTAAAAGTATTTTAAATGATCGAAGTTATGGAGACTTTCCAGAATGCACACTAATATACCTTAATGCCCAGACCATGATTTATTCAGATCCAATATATTTTATACAAATGAGGAAAAATGTAGAAATGTTTTCAGAATAGGAAAATAGCTATTTTAAATCTAGTCTCCTGCTACTTGCTCTAACTTGTCTTTTGTTCTACAGGATGAATTAGGAATGAATAAGAGCATTTAAAGGCTGCTGAAACATAGTATTTTTGCCTTTTTAAATGCTTTAGACTGTCATGAGATAGAAAGCAAAATGCTTCAAGTTCAGGGTCAGGAGCAAATGCCATGCCATTAAACAAAAGACCACCTCCTCTCTTTAATGGAAGAAGAGTTTTGATGATAGTTCTGAAAAGCTGCAAACTGTCTTTTGACTACAAACCTACTGACTAGTAGGTCTGTTGAAAAGCTAGACTTCTCCATGAGTCTCAGAGAAGTGTAATCTCAGATGAGAACTCCCAGTCTGTGAAGTGAAATATGTTTGCAGATGTTCGACGGTTTCTTTCTTTCACCACTTCTTACTAGTGACTAAAAGATTGCTTAAAATACGATGTATGAACACAATAAGGTAAAATTAATGAGAATGCTGACTGCAATAGATAAGTAAGCAGCCAGAAGGGCATTAAAAAGGAAATGTATAGTTTATATATTTCAAAGAAGATATTTATGAATCATTGCAAAAACATTCTTGCTATCTGGCAGGAGCAAAATGTCAGATGAATTTTACATGAAATCAGAATGATATTTAATCTAAATGTACAAAGAAAAAAAGAATCACACAAACACAGTCTCTTTCCTTTGTCTGGTATTTATAACTAGACAGGAATCTCTGTCCCATTAATCTGCATCCCTTTTGAGCACTGCTTTTAGCAGTTTCACAAAATGTCATCCAGTAGAAGCAAAAACCATTAACACAACACATCTCTTCAAATCAGGCCATATTTAGAAGATGAAATTATTCAGTATACATTATGTATGAAAATAGACATTTTATTTAATCAACTTCCTAATGAGATGCATCATTGCTATTTTCAAGAAGTGTATGTAAAAAGGTACCATGTTAAAATGGTTGCTTCTAACCCCTTTGTATTGACTTTGCTTGGAGTTAACAACCAGTTCAAGACAGAGTAATAGAACCTACGAGTTTCCAGGCAGAAAACATATTTGAAGAGTGGACTAGAATTTCCTTTTAATAGGAGCATATGAGCTAAAGATTCTTAAATAGCAAACTGAAATCAATAGCTGAAATAAAGCCATTTCCATAACTTCTCACTGGGCGATGGCATACCTCTCCTCCTCCTCTTTTCCTGGAAATGCCAAATGGACACAGCCAACAGCTTTTTCAACTATGCAACTAGGCCCAACATTTATACAGTGCCGTTTCATCTAAGGAATCCTTATATTATATGGAGAAATTGAAGGAAATTAAATTCTGCTCTATATATCTCAATTACTTGTAACTAAGGATAAAGGTTAAAAAATATATATATATATATAGACTTCTTGTGCGTACCAAGTTATCCAAAAAAAAAAAAAGCCTTACAGCAAAGGAAAATATCTATGCTATTGCAGCTTTTTTCTTTCTATAAAGAACTAAAGAATCCAGTCCAAATTAAAGAGCTTGTTGAGATATCAAAACTTCATGTGAAGCTGGGTATGTATGGTTTGTATGGTATTGTTTGTGTGGCAAAGCATGGCTTCCTAAACTTGAATTATTTGAGTAAGATCATCACTGTAGACACAGCTGGAGACAGCTCCAGCAACCCAAAATTAGGATCCATGATAGCAGAAGGCACTGGCTGTGCTTCTGACAGGTCAGAAGTCCATATGTTCAGCATGACTTTCATATCTTTTGCACTGAAATTTGAGTATCTATAGGTATATATGCTGTAGAAATATACTATAGGAAATATACAGTGGCACAAGAGCCACTGTAAAACCTCAACAGAATTTTTGAGAATGAAATAATGCATTATTTTCAGAAAAAAATGACAATATCTATATTTTCTCACAATTTACAGAAACCCAAAAACTAAACAATAATAACAAAAAACAGGTTGGAAGGGATCTCAGGAGGTCTCTAGTTCTTCTAGGTGTCCAATCAAGTGTTGAGTATTGGCTAGGCCAACACCTCTCTGGGTCCTCTCTTTGGACTGAAATTCAATTCATTTTTTCCTCATGGCTACTGAGAATTTCCCGTGTTGCACTTGTGACCATTTTCTCACATTCTTTTACAGTACACCCCTACAAAGACTCTGTGGCTCTGTCTTTTCTGTATTGCCTTTCAGGTAGTGGAAGATTGCTGTTAGATTATCCCCCCACACACACACAGTGTGTTTTTCTTTTTTTTTTTTTTTTTTTTTTTTAAATCAGGTTTAACTCTGCTATTAGATGTCTTATGATTTTTTTTTCAAGAATCTGAATTACCTAAAGAGTACTGGACTTTCCTAGTTGATAAAATATAAAACACAGAAGAGAACTACCTAATGAATAAACTATTAATTCATACAGTGGGGTATTACAGCTCCAGTGCTGCATGCTTCAGGCCACATTTTATCTAAAAATACCCAATTCCCCTTTCAGCCACTCAAGTGAACAAAAGCTTTTCCCTGAAATATGTGGTTGCAAAATAAAAGGACATCATTAAGAATGCCAAAATGATAATACTCTTCATACCTGTACTCAAGTATCTGTACTTTACAGCTCCTTTCTGACCCTGATCAAGCTGGCATCTTGCCATGTTCTGCATTAGCTCAAGTTATTTTTTTCCTGTAGTTTTACAGATAAGGTGAGATGCATTAGAGAGATTGAATGCGCTATAGAGAAGCATGGTGTCATGAAAGAGGAGACAGGAATTCACTAATTCTAATCCTTAGACAAATACATAATAAAACAAACAAAGATGAAAGTGCAAATGGCACTCCTAAACCAATAAGCCTAAAACCTTCAAAAGAGTTTCAACTGATAATTCAGATTAGACAAACCTTTTACTAGGACAAATTTACTTCATCAGACCAACAAAAGGCAAGACAGAAGACAGTCATAACTTTTCATTTCATTCAAAAGGAATTCATTTTCTTTTTACATCAGGTTTACTTCTCAACAATATAACGTTGAAAACAGTATCTCCTAAAGCTTATTTATTTTTAGGGTATGCAGTTGCCCAGCTCTCAACCTTCCACTCCAACCTCAAAAAGCCCTTTAAAATATTGGAATGGGTAACGAAAGCCAATGGTATTCTGGCTACTAAATCTGAAAACTTCCAACAACAACAAAAAAAACCCTCAGCCTGCAATGTTCTAGGAATTATAAAAGGTTACAGCATAGAATGGTAAGAAGTCCTGTTTCATCACTTAACATCATGGTGGGTTTTTTTGCAAAATTCATGCTCTTTCACAAGATTTGGTCACCAAACAGTTAACCTTGAGTAGCCTTATTTGTGCTTATTAATATGCACAGGTTTCCCATTTTCTACTAAATAAACTTTATTAAAGACTGCAGTTCTAGGTCTAACCAAATGCCAGATGTTATGAGTTCTTATTACCAATCTTAAGTCACATAAACTCTTCTGTATGTTCTGTTATTATCTGGACAAACAGTTCATCAAGACTTATGCTTTTTTTTTTTTTTCCTCCTCCAAAAGACTCCCCAGAACACCTACAAACATTTTTTGACTCTGGTAGAAATCTATGGTGTGTAGAATTTCAAATAGAAGTTACTTGACCCTAAGGACCTTTCAGATAGATGACAGTCTCAGAGTATCCAATGGTTACATTTTTGTCTCATGTTAACCCATTTTTCCAACCTCATTTGTTTCTAAATCTCTAATGCACTGATTTTATTTGAGCAACAATTACCAAGAACATTCTTTTGTACAGAGCAGTACACTTGGTCCATGCCTTAGGCACAAATATGAATGCTATTGTTTTTTTTAAAAAATCCCATAATTTAAAAATGTTTCTTTGTTTTACAGATATTATTCTTTTTATTAGGATAAACAGGCTCAGGCTTGTCAAGTCACAAGAAAATAAAAGTTTAAAAAAATTTAACTCTCTCCCTGCAATCCTCAAGCTTCTGACCACATTTCACCAGCCCCTCTCTTACTTCTGCAGCCCAGCACTGCACTCACAAGCGCTTCCACAATGCAGTCAGTTGGCCTCAAGACACTGGGATCAAGGAGCAGAGACGGACCATAACCTGAAAACAAGCTGAATTCTATAGTTCGGATTACATTCCTGTGATTTAACAGTATGTAGTGAAAGCAGCTATAACCTTAAGTATATTGCAGTAATTGTTATATAGCTGTTTGTTAGAAAGCAGAGTCCAATAACTATTTCAAGTAGATTCCTGAGGCATATAGGAAATAGTTGTATAGTTCAAAAGGTGAAGAGCCCATTCAGCTGTGAAAACATTTTGCTCAGTTCTGTCCCTTACAAAGGGTAACTGGTAAAGGATGAGCAATAACAAAAGACCTCATGGAAACAACAGCCTCAAGGTTCTTAAGCGACCATCATAAACCTTGATTTTGCAGAACGATAATGCAAACGTATTTGACTTCTAAAATGAAAATTTGGTAGAATAAAAAGGAAAATGAAAAGTCACCAAACAAGGTGCCAGAGAGAAAATAACCATCAGACTGCCC
Source organism: Nothocercus julius (assembly GCA_013398735.1). Classification (NCBI taxonomy): domain Eukaryota; kingdom Metazoa; phylum Chordata; class Aves; order Tinamiformes; family Tinamidae; genus Nothocercus; species Nothocercus julius. The sequence goes on from VZSV01000457.1 coordinate 106,744, forward strand.
AAAGCCCAGGGAAGGATGTAAGAGATAACAGGACGAAACAGAAAATCATTCTTTGGAGAAAATTTGAAGGAACAAGAATGTATCAGTGTGTCTTACAGAGACTGGTCAGAGACTAGAAATTTGTAATGCATCTTCCTTCTCAGATATTTATTTTTCATTGGCTACATTTTTCAGATCTATTTTTATTATCCAAATACCTCTACTAACATATTTTTACTGTTCTGATGATTTTTCTTTGCCTTACAAGTCTCAACTGAATCTCTTAATGCCTATGGGCCTTTCTCACACCCCTTTCAGTTTTAGTGTTGCCTTTTATTCCTATTCTTTTGATTAATCTCAGATTTCAAAGCAGCCTCGACAAGCTGCACTCTTAGTAGTATTTCTTTCATTGCATTGGCCTTGTACTGCTTTATGAATCAGTTAAAATTTCCCCAAAGAGAAAAGCATGAACCTGCAATAAAGATAACACACGGAATAGGAGTGTCTTCTAGAATTCCCTTCACTACCTGAATCACAGTGTTGCTGTTTCTCTTTCATTCCTCAGACTTTGTTATATCTCAAGGAATTACAAGTCTAGTATCTTTGTAATAACCTTTTTAAAGGTTTAATCATTGTACCAGTACTAAATACGCAGTCTTTACCAGTACACAGCCTCATGTACCAGTACTAGTGTATAGATGGAATATACTAGGGTATAGATGGAATATACTCAGCTTCAGTTTGCACAGAGAAAGTTTGAGTCATCAGGATTCATTGGCTCTTATGTAACTACACATAGGTAGCCCTGGATTTAAATATCTGCTGAAGACTAGAGCACTAGCAAGCTCAGAGCAGAGATTTCAGGTGTATCTCAGCTCAAGCTTTAAAATGGCCCTGCCAATCTGTTATGCTGGCCATGGATACAAGTGCCTTTATTCCTTCATACTGAACAGCCTAAGAAGTCCTGTAATACTCACATTACTTTGGTATGTAAGAAGTTCCACAACCTCAACTGGAGAGCTGACTGTACAAACAAGAGGCATTCATATAAAACTGAAAATAATGACTCTGATTTTTATTATTATTATTATTATTCAAAGCATAATTAACTCTTACTTAAGTTAATAAGTTACGACAATTTGGTAGAAAAATGAGGCAACTAGATTCTTATTCTATTTTTTGGGACATAAATCTTGCATCAAAGCTGAACTTAAGCTGTAAAAGACTGAGGAGCTTATTTATTGTCTACAAAAAGTAGGCAGGTCCTTTGCAGAAACAAGGCAAGTTTAATCTCACATGTGATGTAGATTAAACTTTTACCAGGTTCAGCAAAACAGTACCACAAGCAAAACTACAGACATGAAGAGTGACATCAAATCACAGAAGGGTTCAAGCCCTTCAGCATGTTTTTGCTGCTGTAGGACTTCTCTCTCCCACAGAATAAAAGGATGATTAAGGTTAGAAGGGACCTTTGGAAATTATCTAGCCTAAGCCCCCTGCTTAAGCGCAGACACCTATAGCATGCTGCACAGGATCACATCCAGGCAGGTTTTGAATATCTCCAGAGAAAGAGACTCTAGACCTTCTCTAGACAGTCTGTTCCGGCACTCCACCACCCTCACAGTCAAGAAGATTTTCCTCAAATTCAGGCAGAACATTTTGTGCTTCAGTTTGCGGCGGCTCCCTCTAGTCCTGTCACTGACCACCACTGAAATGAATCTAGGCCAAACCTCTTGACACTTCCCTTTAAGGTATTTATACACATTGATAAGATGCCCCTCTCAGCCTTCTCTTCCAGGTTAAACAAGCCCAGCTCTCCCAGCCTCTCCTCACGGGAGAGATGCTCCAGTCCCCTAATGATATTCACAGCCCTACACTGGACTCTCTCCAGTAACTCCATGTTCCTCTTCTCCTGGGGAGGCCTGAACTGGACACAGGACTCCAGATGTGGCCTCACCAGGGTTGAGGAGAGGGGAAGGATCACTTCTCTCTACTTGCTGGCAACACTCTTCCTAATGCACCCCAGGATGCTATTGGCCTTGGCCGTAATGTCACATCGCTGGCTTGTGGTCAGTCTGTACTCCACCAGATCTCCCAAGTCCTTCTTCACAGAGCTGCTCTACATACGGCTACCCAGAAGTAGCCTGTGAAGAGAATAAGGGTTACAAAAGTCTTGCTAAGCTTATAATATCGCATATAATGCAATATTACTGCTATTAATTACAAAGCATCTGTTTCCGACACAGTATGAAACAGTCTTGCTGGGCTAACTCAGCTACTCAGGTCATCAGCTCAATTAGTGCCTCAAGGAAAAAGAACACGGAATTCTTGAAGCTCTGAGATATGAATTGACTTGTTCCAAACAAAATTTCATTCCCAGTGAAACAACTGTAGCATATACAGTAAACTTAACGTTTTTTACTTTGTAAACACTTTGTCAATATTCTTATGTATTAAATTGATGGATATTTGGAAAAGTGGGTTTCAGATTTGAGTGAACAAGTTTCAGCCTTGAGGTTGCTCAAAAACAAAAAAATCCTGTATCTGCCCCCTTGAAATACCACATTAAGGCTGTGTAACTGCCTGTGAAAGTCAAATGGTCTTTATATAGCTGCTCTCTCTCAAGTGGGGCAATAAATATTTCATAACTACTATCAAAATGTCCTCTAAAATAATTTTTACGTGAATTTTTGGAGATGCGTTAAGAAATTATTCTTCCAGGAACTTTCAGTGCTCTGCCAAATCATCTTGTCCTAGCAAAACATTTACACAGACCTTTCAGAAAGCAAATGAAAAATGGTGAGAATTCTATTCAAATAAATGCAGTTTAAGATTTGCTGAAAATATTAGCAGATTTTGCAGTACAGTATTGAGAAGCACAAAAGAATGCATGAGTCCCTCCTAGTAACATCCATTCTAAATTAAATGACATATAATGTGAAGTGTTATGTATTTATATTTTGCATTAATGTCTGCGCTTCCACAATCTTGCCTTTAAAAAATCCAGATATACAAAACCTTGGAAAATAAAATATATGCTCTCACACTACTGTTAATTTTTACTGTCTGAGAGTGACACCTCCTCTTGTCACCTCCAACATTTCTGACTTGTACCACACTGTTAGGAACCAGCTATTGTCAAACACTGAGTCTACTCCATGGAAGGAAAAATCTGTTGACTTTATTTTCCTTTTAAAATTCCCACAGGATGCTGACCAACATTTTAGCACCATTTGCCCATCCTTAAACACAAATAATCTAACCAATGTCAGTCCCTCTGGCAAGATGACCCCCTCTACTCTTCAAGCAGTAGAGACTCCCATGAATTTTTGCCTCTCAGATGCAGTTAAAAAACTTCCTTTCTCCAAGAGCATGTTCCTCCCAGGCTGCATCTAAATGAGAACTTTGTCCATCTACTGCATTTAATAACTTCGTATCTCACTGCAGTTATACTGACACAGCAGAAAAAGATTGATTGAATGCAGACTCTTAGCTACAGCAAGCTTCAAGTGAAAGTTGTACAGGAGTATCTTACCTCCGAATAGTGTTAAGCACCACCTAGAAACCTTCACTGCATGGAATGAAAGGATGGGCTATAAAACTTACCAAACCACATCAACAAATTTATTTTCACAGTGCTTTTCTGGAATATAATTACTTCCATTTTACAAATGGAAAACTGAGGCACAGAAATATTACGGTCAATAATCTGCACAAAACTTTGTCTATGCTCGTAATGTCTACTTTTTTTTTTTCAAATGAATTAATTTTATAATGTATTTATGCATTGAAAATGTAATGCCAATTGGCATTAGGTGTCATTGTCAGTGTTCTGTATGTTTGCAGGGCAGATTTCAAGGTATTAGACTAGGAATCTAAAATATGAATCACAATTTGGAGCTACCTTAACTCACCCATCAGTGTCCTGGAACTGAATGCCAGTATGAGATTTGCAATCTGCTTCTCTAGACAGGTCTCAGCTCTTTTCACCCCCCCAAAAAAAGACTTTTCCTTCCTTCTTGTAGTCCTCTCCATCTACTGCACATGTTGAAACTTCTGCAATAAGAGAACACGCTGTCTTTTGAATGAAAGGTTCCTTCACCATGTAACCCCATTTTTTCATTGAATCACAAAGTATCTTAGTGCCAAATAGGATAGTGTTGCTAACATCATAGAAGAAGAAAAAAAAAAGAGAAAAGTGCATAAAGACCATACAATGTACATGAAAGGCAGAGAGAAGGAACAAACATGGCCACATAAAGCAAATTTTGGGTCAAAAGAAGAAGGGTTTAATTCACCGAATCACAGAATGGTTGAGGTTGGAAGGGACCTCTAGAGATCATCTAGTCCAACCCCCCTGCTCCAGCAGGGACACCCAGAGTACGGGGCACAGAGTGGCATCCAGGCGGGTTCGGAAGATCTCCAGAGAAGGAGCCTCCACAGCCTCTCTGGGCAGCCTGTTCCAGGGCTCTGTCACCCTCACAGGAAAGATGCTCTTCCTCACATGGAGATGGAACTTCCTGTGTTTCAACTTGTACCCATTACCCCTTGTCCTATCACTGGCCACCACCAAGAAGAGTTTGGCCTCATCCTCCCCACATTTTCCTCTCAGGTATTTATATGTATTAATCAGATTTCCTCTCAGTCTTCTCTTCTCTAGGCTAAACAGGCTCAGCTCGCTTAGTCTTTCCTCATGCGATAGATGCTCCAGTCCCTTAGTCATCTTTGTTGCTCTACGCTGGACCCTCTCTAGAAGCTCCACACCCCTCTTGTACTGGGGAGCCCAGAACTGCACCCAATACTCCAGGTGAGGCCTCACCAGAGCTGAGGAGAGGGGCAGGATCCCCTCCTTCAACCTGCTGGCGACACTCCTCCTCATGCAGGCCAGGATCCCATTGGCCTTCTTGGCCACGAGGGCACATTGCTGCCTCATAGTTAACTGTTGTCAACCAGGACTCCCAAATCCCTCTCCACGGAGCTGCTTTCCAGCAGATCAACCCCTAATCTGTACTGGTGTCTGGGGTTATTCTTCCCCAAGTGCAGGACCTTGCACTTGTTCTTGTTGAACCTCATGAGGTTCCTCTCTGCCCAACTCTCCAACTTGCCAATATCCCTCTGAATGGCAGCACAGCCCTCTGGAGTAACGGCCACTCCATCCAGTTTGGTATCATCTGTAATAATTCCATTTACATTAAGCAGAACTTAAATTAAACAGAAGAATAAATAAAGGATGACCACTTATTATGAAATAGAGAAGTGAAAAGTTTAACATGAACATGGAGAATGTCTGCTATCTCTAATTTGATAGTGTAAAAATTCTAGAGCTTTCATTGCAAAGCAAAAATCCTTGTGAAGAATGATAGAGAAAACAGGATACACTACTTCTGCAATTATTATAGCACAAATAATCCGAATAGTACAAATTTGTCCATTTTGGACAAATAGTCCAAAAGGACCGAGGAGAAGAAAAAAACAAACAAAGAAATAAAAGTTTTCACCAGACAAAAAAACCCGCAGTTGAAAATCCCAGAAGCATGGAGCAGAGGAAGGGAGAAAGAAGAAAAAGAAAAGAGAAAAAAAGAAAGAAAAATCAACCCAAGTCAAAATTCATGAAGAAATTGAAGTTGCATAGCAAAACTTTCTCCACTACATTTTTTTTTTTTTTTTTAATGAAGAGAGAGAAAGAGAAAGAAATGAGATGAGACATCTGCAGGAAGGAGTGTGTTAGAAAACAAGTTAAGTGTAATCTCCAAGAAACATAGTATAAGAACTGTTATATTGGGTCACACTAAAAGCATAGCGGACTTTCTGCAAGAGGAGACAGAGGATACATAGACAAATAGTACAAAAATGTGCTATTTGTAGACCAGTATTTCTCTTGAGACTCTATCCTAACTTATGACAATAAATCATATTTTCCTCTGTTTTCCATATGCTGGGTATGATTGTGACTATATATCAAAGTAACAATAAATCATGACTCTCAGAGAATGGAAATTGCTACCACAAAGGCAGAAGTAAAATTCCGAGACTTCAGCATCCTGAAATTCCCACTACCTGATCTCCATCTGAAATTTCAAAAGAAACTGGCAAATAAAACCATGGGATTGAATTTTGGTTTTGTTTTCCAATAAAATCATTGAGCCTGGAGTAGAACAATAAGACAGGGGAAAAAAAAACACTCAAAACAGTGTTACATTAAAACCTTAATGATAGCACAAGAAGTTGGGCAATTCTAATAAAATCTGCTGAAAACACTGTTTGGTTGGCAACATTGTAGGAACAATTTGAGCCCTGTCACAGAAATGGATGACAACCAGCAACCCAGACTTCAAAGTCCCACAGGGTGCTGCTGATATAACTTAACATTTTGGAAGTTAGGCATCTAATCCAAGCACCACTTGCAGATCATCTTGAAACTCAATGAAAAGCGATGATTTATTTATTTTAGGTAGACAGATGATTTGCTCTCAGCAGGTGGCAGCAATTTTCTAATATCTAACATCCAACCAACATATTTAGAGGACTGAAGGCTTGCAGAAGAACCAATGTCTTAGAAACCACCTCCCTGTTCCCCCTAGAAAGTCCTGCAATCACCTTTGACTGAGGAATCAATATGTTACAACTCTGGAGAAGGTAACTGCCATCCTATGAAATATTAGGTGATGTATTTCTAGCATATATAGGGAAGCACTCATATCACTTTGTACAAAATACTTTGAAATATTATGTACAATTCTGGTCTCATATTCACAAGAATATTCATTTCTGCAACGGAAGAATGGATGCAAAGAAGGGATATTAGCATGATCAGACAAGTACAGAGAGTATCTTAGAAAGAAAAACTAAAAGAAATTGATTTGTATAGCTCAGTCAAATAAAGCCTGATTAAAAAAAAAAAAAGTAGTTGCTTTATAAACTATATGAAGAAAACAAGCACCGGAGAGGGTCATAAAATATAAATACAAGCAGCAAATAAGGAGGCTAGATGAGGAAAGGATATTAGAAGAACTTTTCAAAGCCTAAGAGGAACAGCTTTCCAAAAGGAACAGCAAGCACAAAACTGCTAGTGAATTTTACAGTTAAAAGGAGTTTAAGATTAAAAATTTAACGATTCAAATTTAAAGATTTAAGATCAAGTGGTGTCTGATATAGGAAAAGCATAGACTTGAGGATCCAAATAGCATTTTCTTGTCCTATGGTCTACTGCAAAATGAATTACTACTTGCACATCCACTTATTGTGGGCTTCCCTACACAGCTTTTAACAAAACCTCAGTCTGAATGCCCAGTCACTCCCTCTCTTCCCACCCTTCAGCCCAGCTCCTCGTCTAAACTTCAGCCTTTCCTGACCGTAATTTCCCTTTGCCCTTATGCATCTCCACACACAGTTACATTATTCTACACATTCCCTCAAGCCTTTTGTCTTGAGCTATTCCTTCTGTCACTTCCCCTTTCACTACCTCTAAAAATAGTACTCTGAAGCAGACATCAGACACGCAAGGTTTCAACCTAAGCATTGGAAGCCTTTCTAGTGCACTGTTCACTCAGTGAACACTGAAGCAGGACTCTTCTTTGCAAAAGGTAGTTGGAGCAGTCAAAAAGAAGGAACGGTACAGCATTTTCCCTTATTGATTTTTTTTTTTTTTTTTCTCTCTTTCTAGGATTTTCTTGGCAGGAGCTCAAGATTAACTTCAGCAGCCAGGAAATTTGCTTACCCAACTGAATTCTTACAATTCAGACCCCATAGTCTTGGGAAAGGTTCTTATCAACGTAGACCAAAAAGGGTGGGAAGGTGCTTTACCATTACACACTTGGCAATGTTATGAAGCACATTCTCATCAGAGGCAGATACAGAAAGACTGTATTCAGATGCTTGGTCTTCACTTGTGCGAGTAAGCCATTGATTCTTTGCCTAGAGCAGTTCAGCCTAGATTGCATGCCACTGTCAAAATGAAAGGGCATCAATTTTTGTCTTGACATGCATGCCACATTGAATGAAATGACTCCACTCCTATTGCAGTTTAGCAAGAAATATTCTCTGTTGCTAGGTACATGTCTATTTTTGGATGTAACCTAAATATTGCATGTAAAAGCACCGAGAGGTCACTACACTCTGAATGTGCAAATATCTTACAAGCCTTTTGAGTAGCACAATGGCCAATATTACTGTCTGCAACACAGTAGCAGAGCAGCGTAATGTGCTTTTCACTTAGCTGTCACATATGCTACATCACACAAAAATGCAGCAGGACGTTGAAAGATATACAGTTACAGTTTAGTATACTGCTAATATGGCCATACATAGTTCTATTTTTGGCTGTAACCTAAATTGAAAACACAAAAGAAGAGTCTCACTTCCATACGAATAAAAATTATTTATGCATATATTTTAATTCAGTAGCAAAAGAAAACCAGTAATAAAGAAATCAAGCTGAATCTTAAAATTACTTTTCCTTTCTCAAACTTCAATTAACTCCTATTATATCAAAAGATTTTTTTACGATTTCTGGGTACTAAAAACTGTAATACTAAATATGTTGAAAAAGTCAGGGATTAAAGTTATTCTTAAATTGTAATTATAGAGTTGCTCCAAGTGTCTTTTAAATATTTGATGCTACCTAAAAATATATATGTAACAAAAATAAAGTACAATGAGCCCCATTAGAAATTCAGACGGTGATACATGTTTATATTTCTAACACCAAATGTATCAGTGTGAAAGCACTTAAAGTCTAAATTGAGTTTAGAACCAAACTTACATATTGTATTTTTTAATGAAATGTCTATTGGTAAATACTGAAAAAAAAAACAATCCTACTATTTTAATATAAAATTAATGAAAACATCAATGAAAGCATTGATCTTTCTGCATAGAAATAACATTTAAGTGCACAGGAGTTTGGATTAAGGAATACTTTGCAAGAATAAGTGATAGTTTCCTTTCCAACCTCCGATCACAGGAAACAATTCACCAGTATATCTTTAACATGATTCTACCTTATTTAAGTATTAGCAAATCTAAAGCACGTATAGATATGAACGCACACAAACTACAGCTTCTGTCCTCTTCTGATTATTTTAATATAAGCACCTTTTTAATGACTTGCATATTTGAGAAATATGTAAGTTATAACAAATATATAGTTGATTTTCCAGTAAATTAACGTTTGTGATCATCAGCACCAAATTAACAATAACTGACATCACTTTTTTTCTACAGTTCTACAGCTTCACAGTTTCTGACTGTGTTCCGTTGTATACACATTACCCTGGCTTATGTAATACATAAACTTTCTATGGGGGTTACACCTATGCCTATCCACCTCTGTTTATAGGGTTAAGCAGAAAGAACTGTCAAAGGTGATATCCATCATTTTTTCCCCCACTATCAAAAGCTCCTGAAAATGTGTACCACACTTCATGTATGCATTTAAAAAAAAAAAAAAAAAAAAATCATCTGAATGAGTGAAACACGTTTTGGTTGATCCATTTATAGAGATCAGGGGCAAACTTCCATTTTTGTTACTGTTTAATCTAATAACATGAGTTTCAAGATCTTGCTCATAGAAATGCAAAACTTAGGATATACGCCAAATCAAAGGAAGAGCACTACCTGAGCAATACATTTGGCTCATATTCACAATGGTATTTTTCAGGTGTGTAACTGCTGACTACACAGATACCTTTATGCGTGCATATTTGGGAACTTCAATAATCCACAGGCAAGACATCCAGAAACTTCACAAAAAATATAAACAGGATTCACCACACTTATTAGAAAGTATCACCACTGTTATTTTGCACATAGAAAAACTGAATTTTGGACAAATGACCTAGTGACACCCAGCAGATCAGAGGTACCCACGTATCTTGCAGACCTACACTATGATCACACTGAGACATTTATTCCTGCAAAGGCATCCATCACACTGTTGAAAATAAACCACCTTGATCAGAGGAGCAGAATACACTTTTCTTTAGTTTCACAAAGTCTGCAGGTTGCTTTGAAATAGAGAGATGAGAATTGCAAATAAGATTTTCTAATACAGTACAGGATATTGAATTCCTGCTATTCCACCACAAGACCTAGGTTGGCTATTTAGACCAACATCTTGGCTTAGAAGACTACTCACCCCTCAGTGGAAGAATCTCAAGAAGTAGAATATCATGGTCTCCATACCATATGCATAACCTTTCCATAGATATAGAAACTAGAGGGGACTCATATGCCACTCCTACTTAGCCCTCAGACTAAGATAGACGAACTTACAAGGTATTTAACTTTCACTTACACCTTCTTTACCTTCAGCTCTGTCTGCATATCCTAAACTCTGATGAGAAAAATTTTCTTTTGCCAATCCATGATTATGCTATACCCAGAGTTTCCAAGTCTGTTCTTGGCTTTGGAAAAATATATTTAAGAGTCCTGAAATTTCTTTCAGGTGCCATGAAAAGACTCCTGTTATCCTGAAGACAAAAAATTTGAGCACCTTCTTCCACACTGACATCAGCCCAGTGTACGCATGGAGTTATATGCCAGGGATCAAAAAAGCAGTACGTACTTACCACAAGAACAGCACTCAAGCGATTACTTTGGACCTGCTGCACTTGGATGCAAGGTCCTGACATTTGTAACCCAGAGCCACTGGAAAGGTTCCCAGCATCACCATTTGCGCTGCTATTACCAGGCCCAAGGCCAACGGATGCCCTGTACAAGTAGGTATGAGTCAGTTTGCCCACACCAGTAACTTCCAGCATATCTGGTGTGAGGTGGGTGCTAGGGAGCATGCGGACATTGTAGCAATACTTCTCATACTCATCCACTGGACAGCAGTGGCAGCAGCTGCAGCATCCATGGTGACGGGAAGCCCGACAGTGGCACAGCCGTGCAAAGACAAGGAAGAGCAGGAATGCTGCAAAGACACAGGCGACACAGGCAAGGGAAACAATCAGGTAGAGGTTTGTGGCATTGAGCAGTGGTGGTGGCTCCCCACTGTCATCAAAGTCAGGCAGTGCCTGGGGCAGGGAGTCGGCCAGCAGGATGCCCACAGTCACAGTAGAAGAGAGTGGCGGGTCCCCATGGTCCCGTACCACCACGACCACCTTGTGCTTGAGAAGGTCAGTGGAGCGCATGGAGCGTGTGGTGCGCAACTCACCGGAGTGTGGTACCAAGTGGAACAGTGTGGAATCAGAGGATTGGGCAAGGTGATAGGAGAGCCAGGCATTCTCTGCATTGTCATCATCATCTGCCACCACTTTGGTCACCAAGTAACCCTCGTCAGCCAGGCGGGGCACAACTTCCACAGCTATGGAGCCATTCTGGCTAGTGGGATACAGGATGGCCGGGGCGTTGTCATTCTTGTCTGAGATGTAAACATTCACAGTTATGGCAGTGCTCAAAGCTGGTGACCCATTGTCCTTGGCTTCCACTTGGAAGTGGAAGCTCCTAAACTGCTCAAAGTCAAAGGCACGTTTCGCATAGATGCTCCCATTGGCCAAGCTCACAGATAAAAAACTGGCCAGGGCATTACCTGCAACCGTGGAATTCCTGAGCAGGTAAGAGACCCGTCCATTTTCCCCCACATCAGGGTCAGAGGCTGAAACGCGGTAGAGAAAAGCACCAAGTGGATTGTTCTCCTCCACAGAAACGTTACATGCGTCAGCAGTGAAGACAGGGGGGTTGTCGTTCACATCGGAAATCTGCACCCAAAGGGTCTTCTGAGTGGTAGTGGGAGGGGATCCCAGGTCTGTGGCAGTAATGGTGATGTTGTACTCACTAATCAGCTCTCGATCCAGAAGCCCACTAGTGACCAGGCTGTAGTAGTTTTCAAGGGAGGGTTTTAGCTGGAAGGGAAGGTTAGCAGGGATCTGGCAGGTTATCTTCCCATTCTCCCCAGGGTCTTTATCCATAATACTCAGAAGAGCTATCACAGTGCCAGGTACAGCATCTTCGGGGATGGGACTAGAAAGGGATGCAATTGTTATCTCTGGGGCATGATTGTTCACATCAGTGATTTCCACCAGCAGTTTAGCTGTGCTGGACATGCCAAATGCCCCTTTATCCCTTGCCTCAATAAGCATTTCAAGAAGAGGTCTCTGAACAGCTAAAACGCCATTAACTGTCACTTCCCCAGTATGAGGGTGAATTAAGAACATTTGCTGTAGATCAGCAGAAGTGCTATTGCTAAATGAATACCTGACTTCTCCATTTGGACCTTCGTCCAAATCTGTGGCATGTACTCGAACAACCAAAGTGCCATTGGGGGAGTTTTCCAAGATACTCGCCCTATAGACTGAGTGCTCAAATTCCGGTGCATTGTCATTGGTATCCAGCACAGTCACAATGACCTGGACGTCACCAGACTTTGGGGGATTCCCACCATCTTTGGCTGTAAGGATAAGTCTGTGAGTGTCTTGCTGCTCCCTGTCTAAGGCTTTCTCCAACACCAATTCAGGATACTTGCTCCCATCCCCGTGGGTCTGCATTTCCAAACAGAAATGTTCATCAGGGCTCAGAGTATAATTCTGGACACTGTTGGAACCTTCATCCGAATCTTGGGCTGTGGGGAGTCTAAATCGTGCCCCAGGTGACAGGAACTCAGCCACTTTTACATGATATTCACTTTGGGGAAAGATGGGGGAGTTGTCATTTATGTCCAGGACTTTAAATTCCATCCTATAAAGCTCTAGAGGGTTTTCTAGCACTAGTTCGTAATTCAGAAAGCAGGCAGATTTTAATTCACAAACCTGCTCTCTGTCTATGGGCTCCTTAATAGTTAAAGCCCCCGTGCCTACATCTATATTAAAATATTGCTTACTTGAACCGGTGATCATGCGAAATTTCCGTGAAGAAAGTGTAGCCGCGTTTATTCCTAAGTCTTTTGCTATATTTCCAATGGACACTCCACGCTCCGTTTCCTCGGTGATGGAATACACTATTTGCCCGCTCGCGGTGCAGGAAATAAGGCAGAAGACCATTAAGTAGACCCGCATTCTTCCTCCCCTGGCTCAGCTCCCCGCAGCCCGTCTCAGCAGTAACATAATCCAACAGCTCGGCGCGGACCTGAAGCTCCCGGGGCCAGAGGAACTAGCGCGAGGCTGCGCCGACGCGAAGGCGGCAAGTCCGCTGCAGGCGCGGGGAGCGCCCCTGCCCCGCTGCGGCTCCCCCCGCAGCCG
>VZSV01000458.1:86630-102066 GCA_013398735.1 Nothocercus julius
TTCTTTCTTTCTTTCTTTCTTTCTTTCTTTCTTTCTTTCTTTCTTTCTTTCTTTCTTTCTTTCTTTCTTTCTTTCTTTCTTTCTTTCTTTCTTTCCGATTTCACCTTTGCGTTTTCAGAGCTTCTTTCTCCCTTTTCCGTAGTTTAACGACTGCCCCTTTTCTCTGATGCCCTTTGGAGTCCCGTCCACTCCTGCCCTCTCCTCATTCGCTTTCAACCCACGATCGTAACTCGGCGGCTCCGGGCAAGGCGGCAGCGAGCGGCAGAGAAATGTTTGCAGACGGGGACGGATCTTCCCCGCGTCTCCCGATGCTCCTCTCCAGAAAGGTCGGGCTTAATCTCGAGGTCAAGGCCAAGTTGAAAGTTAAAAGCCTCTTTGCTTCGGCTCCGCTTCGCCGCTGCGAGCTGCGAGGCTTTCCGGCCGCGGCGAGCCGGGGGGGCAAAGCCTCCCCAGCTCCAATCCCGTTGGATATTTTCGGGAGACGTTGTACCAGTGCGAGGTCGAAGCGGGATCGGCAAGCAGAGCGACCTACCCGACGTCCTCCAGACTTTTTCTGGTAGTTGGTATCATTTTGATTTCTTGCATTTATTTAGTTTTGATTCGAAGTGCTGAAGAAGGGAAAAAGTCCTGGAAGAACAGCAGAGATCCTACCGCAAAACGAGGGTGCAGGAACCGGGGAACCCGTCGCTGCCTAATGCAAATAGATTTTACCCTGTTTCACGAGAAATTCTGGGCTCGCACCCGGCCCTGCCTCCGCTGCAGTGTCCAGGAACGGGGGGCTCGGCTTTCTCCCCTCGTGGATACTACACCAGGATAAACAAAATGGCACCGGGAATCTTTTTTTTTTTGTTTTGTTTTCTCCTTCTCTTCTTTTCCCTTTCTCCCTTTTGCCGGTTTCACTCTCCCGTTGCATTTAGGCTAATTTAGTCAGAGGTACTGTCGATTGCCAAAAGTGCGGCATACCTCAAACTTTTAAAAATAGAAACTCCCTTCAGTGAATCTTTATTACACGGTAGGAAAATTCTGACCCTGCTTTGCCGTGAAATAGTTCAAAATGCAGGTTCCAATTTCAAATTAAGATTTCCTCTCTTTGACAATTTTACAGAGAAAATTCAGTGCAATACTTAGTGTCGCTTTCAATAAAGCAAGAGGAGTGGGTTGATTTTAAAGGAAAGCATTGATTTATTTTACTCACTTGTCCCTCCTATCAACGATTGAGTTTGCAATTAACAAATATGTTTATTAGCAATTATGTTAGCAGCTACATTTTTAATGTATTCTCAAAAGTATCTATTTAATATTTATGCCATCTAGAATCTGAAAAGATTTGGACAAATTTTTTAACAGTCTGTAATTTTCTAAGCAATTGAATTTGAAGACGTCTTTACAAAATGTAAAGAAAAGAACAAAAACAAGCAAACAAATCAGACCACAAAACCCAAAGCAGTTTGAAGAGGAAAAATTTGAACTACTTAAAAATTTGATTTTTGGAAATAATCATTGTTTGAAAATGGGATTCTGTGTCTGGCTGGAAGGGAGATCAGCTCTTTGGTTTCTGATTTTAGCAATATTTATAGGAAAAAAATCAAATAAAGGCAAATAATTTCATCTTTTCTTTCCTATTCCATCTTTTCTGCTGGTCTCTCCTGTCCTATACCACCGACATCTCAGAAGCTCCTTGGTACGTAGGGGTGCATATTTCCCTCCCTGATGCCAGCAAGGACAGAATCTGTATTTATAGTGCCTTTCTCTTCAGATTCTTCAAACAAATCAGCTGGCGGGGGAACAGAGAAGATGGTCTGACTTTTCTTTTCGTTTGGATCCCCATATACTTTTCCCACTCCCGCCTGCAATTCTGGCTGGACTCTTGGGGCCAAGGCTGCAATCATTGCAGGGCACTGCTGGATCCTCCGTAGTCTTCCAATTCTTTTGCTCCATACCCATAACTCCCAGATCTCCTCTCCCCTCTCAGCGCTTGATCAGAGGCCTTTTTTTTTTTTTTTTTTTTCCCGTTGCATTTTTAGTTTCCCTTTAGAAAATGGCAGAGCGGAGCTGCACCTTGGACTGGCTCGTTTCTTGCTCCCATGCAGGGGAACATTCCCCTTATGTACCCCTTACGGACATCCTGCAAATGCACATTTGTTTTGCTAAAGTCTCCTGCTGCAAATAGGTGCTTGCAGATCCTTAACTGGCAACACCACACAAGTGTGGATAGGTGCCCACAGCGCATGTTTGCTCTAGGCACAATCCGGAGCCTTGAAAACTCTCTTTAAAGATGTCTAAATGTGCAACAGCCGTCCCACACTCGCCCCATGCTTTTGCAGCGTGCATGCAGCCGTGCGCCCCATGTGTCCTGGTGCGTGTTCCCCCTGCTCGGCACCGAGCCCCGTGGCGTGCGCATGTCACTGCACATGGCTCTGTGTGCGTGCCGGCCCTTGCCCTGGACAACGGGCATTTTTTTCCTCAGGTTCTTGCTCAGCTAAAGCAAATGATTTCAGCCATGGTGGGGGAAAGGGGAGTCAGTGTGTGCCTGGTTTGCAGTTCTGCCTCTGACATTTAATTCTCCTTTGGGAGCCTTCGGGACCCAGACGTGCTTCCCAGCTGTGCCCACCCTGCAGGGCTGCTGCCGCGGTCTGGTCTGAAGCTGGTGCTGGGTCCTCAAGGCAGAACGGGAGGGGACTTGATGGCTGTGTCTTGCATTGATGGGGACGGAGGTGAGCCCAATTTTTGATGGAATAAGAATGTCCCCAAAATGTGCCTGTGAAGGATGGATTCTTACCTTTCTGATAGGGTAAATGGGAGGCGGGAGAGGGAGGCCAGCACGGCGGTAGCCTGTTTCTCTCCCCACACCAGGCATGCAGCTAGGGGGTATCCTGGCTCTCTTCCTTGTCACTCTGTGGCTGCCAGCTGCTGCTGCAGCAGTTTCACAGGCTCCTGGGATCCAGCAGGACAGCGGTGGCCACTGGGGTTCATGTCTGCCGCCAACCTGGGGCTCTGGGCCTTCCGCTGCTGGAGGCAACTTGAGTCCTTTAACACTTTGCAGGGAGATGTCCCACCACAGCCACGTAGACCAAGGCTAAGCACTGCCCCGCTGCTGCTCCATGAGCACCCGACGGGTTATTGCTATATCTCCCAGCCCTGCAGGTAAGTCAGAGGTTTCTCCCAAGGGCAGAAATGCAAACATGAGACTTTTGCATTTTGAACTGAGCTCTGCCCCAGTGAACTCTCTCTTGGGAATGTAAGGCACCACGAGAGCAATCGACACCCAGGGCCAGGCCCAAGCATGCACTCCCAGGGCGAGCCAACCTACACCCGAGAGAGCCTCACTGAGCACTCTGGGATGGACCCTAAACCCTGGCAGGGTGAGGAGCTCCAGCCCCACAGTGGAGCTGCTGGTGCAGGTGGTTGGGAATGAGCTGGAAAGGTGACTGAGGCCGCTGCCATTGCTGCTGCCACCACCACTATAAGAAAGTCTTTCTTTATGTCCCATTATGCCTCTGTTGGCTCTGACCTGCTACTTGCTTCTCTTGGGGCCGTGGAAATACAAAAACTAAGAGCTGCAAAACATAATAAAGACAAAATACCCCTCTGAAAGCTTCCCTGAGAGCTTTGTGAAGCTGAAGTGCACTTATTCATATATTGTATTAACAAATGTATCAAACACATTAGCATTTGTTATTGAAGTATTGTGTATTAATACATGAATTATATTTATATGTATTATAGGTATTATTATAAGCATCACTAATAAAATGACACCATGCCAAATTATTTAATGCCTATATCTGCTGATGGGTAGCTATAAAGGAATGTATAAAGCAGCTATAAAGATGCTGCAATGGTGTTTCTTTATTAATGCATGCCAAAGCAAAAAACAAAACAAAACCTACAAAAGTATCTAGACGACAGTGTAAAACAGAGAAATACATATAAAACCAATGAAGAGCTCTGTTTCACTTTATTTTTGCTTGCTCTCTGTGGTGCCTGAGTTACCCTGGTTGTCACCCAAAGGGGAGAGGAGCCTCAGCCTCCAACATTTCAGCGTTACCCATTTTGAGGTGCCTAGGGGAAGGCGGGGGTTTTCCTTCCCCATTGGGAATCAGACACCTGCAGCAAAGGTGCCTGTTTGGTTTTACTTTAATCATCCATGTTATTAAAAACAGGCCAAATTAAAGATGGCCCATTTTCTTAAGAGGAGACCGCTAGCAGCCAACTTTTTGTTTGGGAACCACCCAGATGGGACCACATCCACATTTAACTTGCATTTTAGTTTGATTTCTTCCCTTTCTTCCTTCCAGGAGTTTTGTCTGCTGAGATCCAGTCCTGGAGATTCCTGAGGTGAAGGCAGGGGAATGACCCTTGGATCTGGTAGGAAAAATGCAAAACTTCCCCTAGTGAATCATTCATATTCTCATGAAACCTTAATGGATATGAAATAATATATCTTTCAATAATCTTTCCCAGCCTGATTTATAGCCTTTCACACCTTTAATCTGAGTCACTCTCTAGAGATTCCTGTCCCCCAACAAGGAGAATCAATTTTCTTATTTATCGAGCAATCGGGATGAAACTGATTACAGCATAACCAATAAATAAATAAATCCCACACACGTGCATGCTCTTAGGGAAACTATAGATAAATGAGATATTTACTTATTATTTATTTCTGCCTGCATTTAGGTTACTTTTTCTTGCTCCAACTAACTGATACATTCCTTTTACCTAGAATCACTTCCTAGTGTCTTCCTGACGGGTGTTTATAGACTGCTTGGAGTTGCCTCCAGACCATGATTGCCACCAAAAAAAGTCTAATTTTCAGACTTTGGATATTTGAGCTTGCACGGAATCCTTAAAAGTCTACATATTGAAAAACATTTTCTTTTCTTTTTCCCAGAACATTTAATGTCCTTGTCCACATCCTTTTAGACTCACCAGGAGCTGCAGATCTAGATCACACAAATTTTTCTGTTTGTGTAATCTATACACCAAACCAGCCAGAGCACTTCCTAAACACAATTCTGACAGATGGCACACAATTAATGTTGCCTTTCCACTGGTCTTACATAGGAGTTACCCTGTTGACTAGTCACGTACCACAAGAATCAAGCAGGGCTGTCTCATTTTGTGAATGGCAGACTCAATAAATGCTGATTGTTGGTGATCAGTGGTTTTGAGTTAACATTACCACTCATATATATGACAATGTAATATATTTCTGCATCCAGTCTCCAGACATTAAAAGCAGGGTGTGACATTGCCATCCATGGCTTCCTGCTTTCCATTCACTTCTAAAGATGTTTTATCACCTCAGAAACGTGATAGACTGTTGCTTAAGAAGAGAGATTAAGGAGTAAATATTGTTTTAGTATGTCTGGTTTACTGCAATCCTCTCTTATATGGAGCTCCCCCTTGTCTACTGCTTGTAGGGAATACATTTTCTTCAGACCATGATGGTTAATATCCTTTCTGCAGCTCCACGGGCTTTATCTTGGGTATTCTGAAAAATCCAAATTGGCTCCCAATGACTTCTTTCTTCTTGGGTGTACAAGCAGAGTTGTGCACCTTTCTACATGAGCTCGTACATGGAATTACAGGCAGCGAGAGATGCAATGCAAATGTTTTGTCTCCTGGCCTGTGTCAAGCCTCTGTTACTCTGTTTTTTTTTTTTTCTTTCCCTTTTTCTTCCTTTTATCTCCTTTGGTAAAGCTAGTGTGGGTATATCTCCTCGGGCTCTGCTCATACTTTCATTTTGTGAAATACACCTCGAGTGCCCTCAACCTGAAAGAACCACAATGCCTCTAATCCCCCATTTTTTGGGGGGAAGCAGGGAAATGGAAGCTGAGGCCTCCTGTGCAACTCGCTCTTGAATTGAGGCTATCAGAGGACAAATATTATCTACACAAACTGAAAAGCAATATGAATAATAACAAAAAAATGCAATTTTCACATGTAGACAAACCCTTTATCTCATTTCTCATAATTGAATTGTTGCTAAGGGATTATGCACTATTGAAACTACAAATATCTTTAGTCTGGATCATTTCTTGGAGACTTTAATTGACAGTATTGCTGTATATAATAATTATAGCTCATGATCACCTTACTTTGCCCAGCTGTTATTGATATAACTCATCAGCCAGACATTATTTCAGAAACAGTCTACTAATAAATGCCACTGAAACCTGCATATGTACAAAATATTATGGAGTGAAAAATAATAAACCTGCTACAGCGAATGATCAGAACAAAGCAGTAGTCACATATAGCAAGGCTTGAAAGCCTTGAAGGCAGACACATTTACTGGAATTGCTTCTAAAATACACAAGTCAAAGTGAGCAGAACAATGGATATTTGGTTAATCTCAGCAGGGAGGAAATTTATACAAGGGAAATGAAGGAGCTGGTGCTTGATATTTTTTACATGAGGGAATACCTTAGCTGTGTTAGCTCCTCATGCCTCCTCAGCTCTTTAAGGAGGGGCAAGAGCATCTCTGACCTTTCAAATAGATGGAGCTGCTAAACTATTGCAAGGACCTTCCCTCCAGAAACACTCTCTTTCCCTAGCTCTCTGTAACTCCTCTTTAGAAGCTCCTATTTCACAGGAGATTTTTTTTTTTTTTTTTTTTTTAAAGGCACCATCTTCCCTCTTCTGGCAATTTGATTTTGAAGTGGGAAGCCCTGAAAAGATGGCACTGTCCAGCTTTTCCCTCTGCAGTCCGTAACAGGGCAGTGCCACGTACACAAGAGCTGATATAGTGAAACACTTCTTTTTAGACAAATGGAGAGAAGATAACTGAACCTGTGCTTGCCCTTAGCTGAAGGGCACTGTCAAAACTTCATTTTCTTTTTGATTAACTCCCAGATCAAACAATTTAAAGGGAAGCAAAGTGATTTTGCTGAGTGACACTAATTTCAGTCTGATTCATTTTCCAGTGTTGTAAAAACAATTATGTCCCTGGCACCCTCCAGAACATTGAACGCTGTTCAATAACCATCAGATCTACTCAGATGGAACTGATGCAGCTTGTTAGAGCACAAACTTATTGAAAATCTGCTTTGCAACCAGACTAAGTGAACAGTGGCTTATTTTTCATAATACAACTTTGATTGTTGCTGTGTTTTCATGGCTGTGTGACCTAGAAATCACTTCTCCCTTATCTTATATACTCAAGTATCCTTTCAAAATTCAGAAGCACTATGGAAAAACTGAAGTTTCTCCTTTCACCATTCCTGAGGCCAAATCTCCTTTCAGCTCTGAAATCCTTCTATCTTCCACAGTGTGGGTACTCACACTACAGAGTATCAATGCACCAAGAATCAAGCTAGTAGAAAAAAGAGGAAGAAAGGAACTCACAATCACTTTCCAGACTTGCATAATCTTTTACCTCTCTTGCACGCAGAGGTACCTACAGCATCTTATATTTTATATAAGAACTAGAGAAATCTTGAGGTGGGTAGGCTAATTTGTACCTGATTTTCTGTTAAAATACGTTACAAGATTAATATTTTATTGATGCCCTGTATTGGAATGGTCTTCCCTGAAACAGAGACACATCTATCTCCCAAGGCTAAACAGCTTGTTTCACTATCTGATTCCAAATCAGATTGATGGTATGGATTAAATTCATTTTTGATGCAGCTGCAGAGGTCAGTGAAATAGATAGCATCATCTCAGTCTTCAGTACAAAATCGGCTACTGTTAAAAATTGAGCTAAAAAGGTGAGGACGATACCTTGATTTTCTTTTCATTTTGTTATCTACATCTAAAAAAGAAAAAGTGCGTATCTTATGTGGAAAGCATTTTTGCTCAGGAAGCATCTCAGGTAACTGAATTGGAATTAAGCCTGAAATTGAGAGCTCTTATCAACCAGGAAAGTCTTTGAAAATATAACTAGAAGAGAAGGGCCCCAAATTAGGTATTAGGTACTAGGAGATATTCTGAGTAACTATTCAGGCACATTAGTTGACTAATGTAAGAAGGAGTTGTTAAGCTTTGCATGTGCACCAGACAAACAATTTCCTATTGCTTTGGAGTTATCTATAGGCACATTTCTCTGTTCTTAAAATGTAAATCTTTCTGTCTTGTTGTTTCTTTGCACCGATGTCAGATGTCTGTCTTGCTGTTTCTTTGTACTGATGAGAAGATTTAATGCAAAGGATACGGTTTTATGTTACTGTTCTGCCAGTGTAAGACCAGCGCTGAGGCTCTCACTCAGCTGCTCATTCCCAGCCTTTCTGCAAAGTCTACCAACTTTGAACCGTAACAGCTGAACAGCACCATGGAAGGGCATATTTGTGCATAGCTGAGTGCTCTCTTAACAGAGTTAAGTGCAAAAGGAATGTCTCTCAATGGAACAATATAAATAACAAGCCCTGCCAACTCCCCAGAGTTATAAAATCACAGTTGATATTCCTCATTTCAGCCTCTTCCATCCTTTACCCTTTGAGAATCTGAGAAGTGAAAACCCCACTATACCCCTTTATTTATTTTTATATTCTTTATAGTCTTATGAAGGAACACATATACTTAAAGATATTTAGCCTCATGAAGAAGAACTTTCAGGACGTGGTAGAAAGATTCACTTATTCAGCTGAAGCCATTATAGAGAACTTTTCTTACTCACTAGCTATATTCCACTGAGTAGATCAGATACCACACAGACATTCTTAGCAAATGATTTTTCACTGAAGAAAAGAAGAGGTAGCAGTAATCAGATAACACCATAGCAAGCATATATACAATAAGTTCCAGTACAAGACTTTCACATCAGGACTTCTTTTTTTCCCTATTTTTTTTCTTAAAGGGAAAATTTCTTTACGGATGGGATTCTGTAAAAACTGTACTTTAGATTACTGAAGAACTTGTGAAACAGCTCCTGAACAGTCCTCTGCCTGACATATCAACACACTCCATTCCTGATTTCAATTTTCTTTAGTATATAAGACTGAAACCTAATAGCTCAAAATTTGCTTGATGAGATATTCAGTTGCTCCTGGTTGAGAGACAAGAACCTCTGAGAGAATAGCATGGAAGATGACTAGAAGCAATATTTACTCCATTCATCGTGTTTTATATTCCCCGTTCTACTTAGGTCAGTATATTGCAATATATATGTCCTATATTGTCTCCAGTAACATGATGGTCAAGATGAAAGACAGTATAGGAAGCCAGCACCTTCCTTTTCAACCTTTTTTCCCTTCTAATTATAGCTTCTACAAAGTCAACACATCATTTCTGAGATAGTTATCATACAGTGAATATTGACGATTAATCATTCAACACACAAAGCAAGCCTGTTTCCCCATTCTCTTAGCAGTGTTCAATCCTTCATTCCTAAATCACTTTAAAATTAAAATTGGGAATCCTTTGCTCTTTCACAACTTTGCCCTAACATCTATACATAGTATACTAAGAATACAGTGCTAAGACAGATGAAGAAAAATTACTTGCTGAGTTACTTATCACTCTTTATTACAGCCTGAAGTCAACCTGAAAAACTGATCAGGCCCACTGAAATGCACCATTTTTCACTAAATGCAGTTCCCTGGCTGGCTGGCCAATGCCCATTATTTGAAGAACGCTTTTGAAAGTTGAATGAATGCATTGATACTTCCTCTAACATGAGACCACTACGATTAGTAGCTATTATCTACTAACTAGAGAATGCCTTGAAGTTGCAGAGCTGCTTTTGCTAGGCTGCTAGGTCATTCAAACTGCAGCATGAGGTCTTGAAGATTAAATTGAAGACATTTGAGTTTCTGAAATTCTGTCTGACTGCTCTGAAGTTTAGTCAGTCTCTTGCCAACACAGCAACTGCAACTCTGGATTTTCCAAGGGACAGAAGCACTTCCTAAGTGGAAAGATTTTCAGATTTTACCTCACACTCACCATGGCTGCCTGTTGCAGCCACAGCATAAATGGTTGAGCATCTCTAAGACTTTTCTAGTTTATAGTGGAGGTCACACACACCAACAACTGTTCAAAGAAGAAAAATGCCTTCAAGCCACCTTTGCTTTCACTTTCATATATGTCTAAAGCATAGAAGTGGAAAACAAAAAAAATCATGTTCTAAATATTTTTATTTTATGACAGCAGAGACAACCTCCAAGTTATGAAACATCTTGTAATCTGAGTCTTCAAAAAATAACAGAAGAAAATAGCTAGGTGGAAGCGGTTCCCTTTCTATTTGCAGATACCTACTCTAAATAATTAATGCCAATATCATGTAACAAATGCCAAAGTCAACTAGATTACTGTTACTGATTTTAGCAATAACATCTGGCTATTCTAGAATTCTAGTGGTTCTTGGGTGGATATTACCACCCATTTTCTCCTGCCCCTCTGTCCTCAAAGTTATTTGTAGCTCCCATTGTTCATAACTGAGGACACATTATGTTAACTTTTTAACCAAATAATTAATATGCTGTTGTCATAAGCCTTTTAGTATTTTCACAAGGAGATTAAGATTTTAGTGGACTGGAATATAAAACAGAAAAAAAAAATACTGTGAATACATTTCTCCCAGAATTTGATTTATTTATTTGTTTGCTAATCTGACTTTCTGATCTGTTGCAGAGATGTGACCACATACTGCATGACCTGGATTGTGTCTGCTTAAGAATAATATCCATCCAATATAACCGCTGATTCTGGCCTAGCCAACTCTAGCAGAGAGCTGCAGTGTCTCATGCTTTTCACTTATCTTGTGCTGGTTTTGTTGTAGAATGCCGGACTCCCTACCTCAGTCTCCTGCTTTGCTTCTTTTGGAGAATGATTCACCTGGAAAGAAAAAGAATACATAACCTATTTGCTGCTATCCAGACTTTATTTATTAAAGCGTTTATCAGAAAACTGTATTCAAGTTTCCATCTGCTAAAAGGATTAATTATGGTTACCATAAACAAAACACCACAGATCAAACTCAAAAGTGATGTAAACAGTAGGATACATTTATCAGGTAAAACCTAAAGGTTGAATGCAGAGCTGGTATCAACCTAGTATTTGCTGGGAGTAGATGAGGCCTTAGCTTGCTATACTCTGAGAACTGTCATTAGCCCCTTTCATGAGCAGGCACAACTTCCACTGTGGCTCACTGGGAACGCTGGAATACTTCATGCAAAGAAGTCGAGCAAAGCTGAGAACACAGAGAAGGACTCCTGCAGGCAGGAAATGCTCAGTGTCTGGGACAGCAACCACGTTATCCTCACACTGATTCAGTGTAGTCGATCTCCCTCTACTGGCCACCCATCAACTATCCAGCTGTGAGAGATCCTAGGAGATCCTAGCGACAGACTCTTTGGAAACCCAAAGATTCGAGGCTGGTGTTAGGAGGCTGATGACTGCAAGCAATAGGCTCAGAAAAGAGACCACTTAATGCAGGTTCCAGGAGAGACTTAGCACAGCTCCAATCTCTAGCAACCAGAGTTTGCCGTGTGACCCAGCCTCAGTATTTCAAAGAAAGAGTGAAAATGCTGGAAACCTTTGATAACTAACACAAACACAAACACACAACTAAACTGGTGTTTCTATCCCATTATTGAAGAAGCTAAATCTGTATACTGCATCTTTATACCACAGCCACTATATTAATCCTTAGAAGCTTGTACTGCTCAAAAAATTACCAAATCGGAGCGATCCTGTTTCCTAGCGAAGGAAAGGTTTTAGGAAACTAAAAAACACTATCCTGAGTAAGATAAGTTTAGAATTGTTCTCTCTTTTTCACCTCTTACTACAAGAATCTTTAGCAGAACTAACATGGTGCTTGCAAATGGAACAATTTCTCAGATGCATGCATACAATACCGTGTAAGCGAATGAACAAGATGCAAGGTCGGAAAGGTATTAGCCTTCTTCACTACATGATCCTGGTCACAGGCAAGATGTACAAAACATCTTAATTAAGCACAGAAGATTTAATCGCACTAAATATGATCAGCCTTATACCGATCCCATTACTCTAAAGAATCCAACAAATGAGGCTCAACAACTTCAATTTCACTTCACTGCAATCTCATCAGCATTCCAATTCCATTACTTTTGAGAAATCAGCAGTTTCAATGGAAGATAGCCCTCTTTTTCAGTTAGGTTCCATTCTACAACCACTTATTAGTGAAGCTAATGCTGTGTTGGAATGATCCAGAATTACATACTAGAACCTTTTCTAGCCATCAGCTGAGCCATGAATTCTTCTCATAAAGAAGAAAAACAAAGTATCTTAGCATTCAGGCATTTTGTTCCTTCAAAGATATAACCCTTTTATAACACTTTTTTTTTTCTCTCCACAGTAATACTTCATGAAAATTAGCACCAGAATAATATGGAAAATCAATTAAGTACAGGTTTACAGAAGTACTAACTGTCCTAAAACTTGTATGCAGCACCGATGTATAACATATGCCAGCTTCTACTACAGAGCCTGCTCAAGTATTTAATACATAATTTTATTCACAATAACCAGATGCTGCAAAGACAAATTACTAATTTTTATGAAGTGCTTAGAGAGTCTCAGGAAAAAGCCACTTTGGACAGTTAAACCATTACGGTTTCTCTGTATCTCTGGTTGCTGTGCATTGTACTGTCATTAACTTCTGTTAATAGGCTTGTTTCCTCATCAAGTTCTCATACAAAGGGTCAGAGTATACTCAAGTAGCAAAACATGCAATGCTCTCATTATAAACAAATCACAAGATGTCACCAGCACACAAATCCTCCAATCAAACTTAAACTTACCAATAATAAAATGCTGAGAAAGAAGATATGAAGCTAATTTGCTTATAAGCTTGCTTGCAAAACATGAAGAATGCTAGTAACTCATTAACTCGCAGAGCAAAGGTGAGAAGCTTTGTTGATCTCCCTACTGAACTCTTTTCTATGTCTGGTATGGTTCCAGAACTAGTCTAGCCCAGCTAACTCTGAGCTGGAAGAGCTACTGTAAATGGGAATTACTGGGATGGATGCCACCAACACTCTGAGCAAAGCACAGCTTGGGACTGCACTACACCAAATGTACTTAGGCTCTCCATTGAAGTTAAGCCTTAACTAGTCCTATACAGCTCATCAAGCATTTCCACTTCAATTTTAACTTAAAATGCCAACCCAAACCAGGCTGATGTAAGACTTGTAAAGAATAGGACGATAGGGCTTAAAAGATGGTCATTTTTCATGAGTCCAGTTAAGTGCTCATTTACTGATTAGAGATGAAGTTTTCCTTTTCCATTTCTCCTGAATGGCAAGAACTCACGTCAAGGTGACATGAATCCACCTCAAAACATTAAAAGTCTTTTATGAACAAGAGTTTACACAACAGTATGTAAAGCAGACATTTTTCTTTTGACAGTGATGAATTCTTTCGACAATGACGGATCTTAGGAAAATGACCAGTGAATCCTATTTATGGCTGACTGACCACATCAAAGCAAGGCTAGACTGGATATTAAAACACTAGGTCAGTGACAGAACAGTAATCTTGAAACAGGGAACAGAAGAATTACCCTTGAGGTGTAGAGTTGGCAGATCACATCCTGTCACATTTTTTTGTCCTTCACAGATATGGTGATGAAGATGCCTCTCCCCTGACAGCCAGAGTCCAGTTTACAGACATGAGTCTTAAGTTTCCTTGATCCTTGCAAGGACCTTGAAAGGTCCTTGATTGGCCTGCAAATCACCATAACTATGAGAAGGAGAAAAATGGAACAGAGGCACGCTTCATAAGTCATGAAATAATTGCACTAAACTATCTTCCTAATGTAGATTTTCCAGACCTAGCTTTTTTTCAATCCATTACAGAAATTTTCTAGAAGTGTAACTGACAGCAAGTAGGATTATGAGAACATTAAAATTAAAGAAAATCAGGAGTACTTTCATTCAGTGCTCCATGCTTACACTCTCAAAATTTTTAACCAATAACTGCTTAGTATTCCTGATTTCAATTCCATCAGTAACTTATGCAGAGAAACATGCCTGTTTTCCTGTGGCACAGCATACAAATCTTAGCCTATCATTCAGGAAATAAGGGCTTCTTGTATGGCACTGGTTTCTTTTTATTTATTTATTTATTTTTCTTTTTAAAAAAGGGGGCTTACTTTGTAGGAAAGTTCTGAGGAAGAAGTTGATTTCTTTTTAGGAAGATCTTCGTCATCCTGTTCATGCTCCTATTCACTCCAGGACAGCAGCTAATTTATAAAACTTTCTGTCTGGATTTGGAGGGAAACGTAGAATCAGCATTCAAGTCATCAGTCAGTCAAGGCGGATTGCTACCACTGCTGTGCTCACTGTAGATGTATTATCTATAAATTGGCAGCTTTAGATGATGATCTGAGCAATTAGTCATAAATAACTACTGAACAAATGGACAATTTCTTACAATTTCAGAAGCTTCATACTAGCTATCAATAACTGCTGGAATAAACAAACAGTTCCATTCATATTTCTGATGAATGATGAAAAACAAAGATGCCTGGAACACAATTCTGAATGATGCTTTATTTGAATTGGGAACAGAGCCATTTACAAGCCTCCTTGTGCTCCTCTTTCAAGGCAAAAGTCCAGAAAGTGCTGGCAAGAGCTCACAGACATATTAAGTTTTGATTTCTTGCCTAACTAATCATTATCAGAGAAACATTCAGAATGATCACAAGTTAGTTCTTTAAACAAACAGACAAACAAACAAAACCCCAAACAAGGGTTAGGGATACTGCATGCTTGCGAAGATCAAGTGTTAGAACAACAGGGGACATTCTGGGGCAACAAAGACATATTTTGACAAATGAGTTGTATGCAAGTGCATGTCTGAAGTAACTGCTTTAATGGTGGAATTCTGAGACAGTCTGCCAAACTTTGTGCAAAGCAAGAAGCACAAATACTGAAGCTTTTGTTTTCTAACAATCCAAATTTTAAAATAAAGCTGTGACCTGAATGCAAATATAAATTGACTATGCCTTTACTAATCATCTGCATCACAGTTCTTCTCCATTCAAGAAACAGCAGATTTGTACTTGCAGTTAGTCAGGTTCATCCCAAATCATCTGAAAAGGAGGAAAACAAAACAAAACATAAAGACAGAAACAGACCAAAACAGTTTATGCTTTATTTTGAAGCCAGTATTTTAAAGGGGAGAGAAAAAAAAAATCATAATGTAACCAAGACACCCAGGAAAGGGCTTTTTCTCTGACATACTGCAGGCTTAGACACTCTAATTAGAGCTTAATTGTGGTGCAGAGCAGACCAGATTATGGCCAGTCACTCACCTGGAAAATTAACTTTTTAAAACCTTTTTAAAAATCCCTGCAATTTCCACGCAGACACGGAGGAGTTAGGGGCAGTAGGAAACTCCCCAGACCGTGACTTACCCACCGGAACCGCCGAGGCCCCCGCGGGGCCGAACCGGCCTCTCCGCTCCGCTCCGCGCTGGGAGTAGAGAGCGGAACCGCTGAGGTGAG
>VZSV01000458.1:102126-118841 GCA_013398735.1 Nothocercus julius
CGACCCCACCCGCCCTCGCCCTACCCCCGTGGCCCCCTGATTGGCCAAGACAATCTCCCCCCGCCTCATCCCTCTCCGCCCCGCCCCCACTATTATCAGCATATCACCTCCCCATTGGTCCAAGAGAGCCACCGAGGCTCTGATTGGATCAAAACCGCGGGGCGTTGGCGAGGGGTTGTTACGGCAACGGGAGGACGCGCGGGCGCCGAGACTGCGCATGCGCATGCCAGCCCCTCGGGGGTGCTTTCCCGCCCGCCACACGGCCGGCAGCGGCTGGTGACCAACTCGCCGGCGGGGCGGGGCTTTGTGTGAACGGCCGCAGCCAAACAGAGCGGGTAAGCCCGGAGGAATTTGAATATTCATGAGGGACGGCGAGGCCGCGCAGGGAGCTGCTTGTGGAGGGGCTGCTGAGAGCGAGGTGGGTTCTCACAGGGCCCGTGTCTGCCATCGTGCGTGGCCTGTGGTGTTACGGCCTGGGGTCGGTCGCCATTTCAGGGCACTGCTTCTTCCCTGCATTCAGGCTTTGTGTCGAGGGCTGGCGGCACAGGGCTTCAGCCTTGAGCGCTTCTGGCATTGCCACTCCTGGAGGGGTTGGTGGTCATGAAGGCCATGCAGAGCATCACCTGACACAACACTCTCACAGCACTTAGTGGAGCTGAAATGTCACCCGAAGCGTTAGTGGGTGTACAGGATCTTGCTATGAAGACTGTTAACTTTTGAGGCCACAACCCTTGCACGGAGACTCCAGGCCTGCTCTTTTGTAGATGGAGTTTCGGGAGTCATTTTTTAAAGCCATTTTAAAGAAGTGTAGAGACAGGTCTGTCCTGTCTCTGCCAGCGCTGTCCTAGCATTTGGTAAATAGCGTGCAGTTCCCAGAGCAGCGTCGTCGCAGATTTTAAAATGGCACAAGAAATACCCCAAATCAATAATGAATCAAAATTCCCAGCTCTGGGAAATGGAAATTAGACCCTGAAGTCGCCTGGTGCTGCCGAAACAATGGGGACCAACATCTTCATCTACAATCTGCAACAGTTGCATTAACTCAGTTCCTGCTGCCATGGAAACAGATGGAGACGGCTGAAAATGGAGCAGGTTGTTCTAAGCTAATTGTTTGTCACAGACACAAAAGCTGGGATTCTCTTTTCTTTTTGTGATCCCGAGTCCTGTAAAGTAACCTGCTGCATTTCCATGGCAGCCAGCAACAGATTTATTAGAATTAATTTTGAATTTTACAATCCTGCTATATGTCATAAGGTTAAGAGTTTTGCAGTTGTTTTCTACAGAATTAAAGATCTAGTAAGCCCATTAGATTTATTTGAGCAATCTGTGGCATACCCAGTAAGATGCAGCCAAATGTTTTATAGCTTCTACATTAAAGCAGCTTATTCAGTAAATTTCTCTTCTGTTTGTAGATACAACTATTGGAGCCTTTACTGGGAACAGTGAAATTTTCATTCAGGATCTACTAAAGATTCGTTTAGTTTTTATTCTGTCTCTTATTGGGCCATATGTTTTATTCCATTCTCATGGTTAGATTTTGTCCTGGAGAAGTTCAGTGAGACATAGGATTTAATATGTCTTTCAATAGTAATCATTCTTCCAAAACATGTATTAGGATTGTAACTTGGAGCATTCTTGTTAAGAATTCTTCCTTCAAGAGCAGAGGGACATTCTAGTAGGTAGTTTGCAAGAAAGCTGGTGTAGCTCCATTTTGACAGATTTGTTAAAAAAAAAAAAAAAAAATCACCAATATAAAGCAAAAATAACATCTTAAGACATAGTTTCTAAGTATGGTTCCAAAAGGAGAGAATGCAAGTTTTTCTTCCAATATCTAGAAGACGTTTTTGCAAATGTGTCAAAAATACTGAGCTGCCTTAAATATATATATATATATATATATATATATATTGGTGTTCGCTCATTCATTTAGCCAAGGCCCTTCTCCCAAGCCTTTCCTATATTTTGTGGCAGATTTATTCCAACAATAGCCCTCCTTAAGAAAAGATTGTCAAGCTAATTACTCAATTAAGATGATCATGAGTTGTCATATATACTGCTACAATCATGTAATAACTCTTAGGGATTAAAAATCCATATGGCTCTCAGCAATGCTGCTTAACATGTTTGGCAGCTGCTCTTAAAAATATAACTATTCCAAGAGGAATTAAAACAACTACACTGTATGGCTTGTGAAACTGCAACTTCTTTTTGAAAAGAAGCAATTTTGCTTTAACCAGTGTTGAGACTGGTCACCCTTTTGTTTTTTTCGGTTGTTACTGCTTGTTTCCAGTTGCATTTAGATGCCTTAATCGTGACGAGGGCCCTGCAGGAATACGCATTATAAAAGCACACACAATATCCCAGTCTCATTTTGTTCCCGGGAAGGGAGACAGCCAGAGTGCGAGGCGAAGATGGAAGTGCCTCAGGGCCTGTGTTATCAACTCACTCTACAAGCAGCTGCTCCCACTGGCAAATCTCTCATGGATCAGTAGAGGAGAAATACAGGCTGATGAATCACACCAGGTTTTTTGGACCGGGAAAACCATTGGGAAGGGTTAAAAACTCCCGTGAGACTGAAGGGCATCAATCCTTCTTGGCAGCCATCCATTTTTTTCTCCATCCTGTCTCACTTCTTGTGCTATTTAGCTTTTCTCAAAATGAATTTTAAATCTGGTGAGAGAGAGGGGGAATTACGCCACAAACTTTCTGAGATAATTTGGCCAAATTCCTTCATGTCTACATAGCTCGGTTTCCCTCTGTGTAATACAGGAGTAATCTTTATGTTATATGGAGTTTAAAGGGCTGCCTCTTCAGTGTTTGTCAGGAGATGTGAGGTGGTAATGTAGAAGGATCTATATTTTTAAATAATTATTTTTTAATTTAGTATCTGTGCTGCTGACAGTTTTACTGTATTTTAGTCTCTCTCAATGCCAGACTAGTAATTATGTAAGACTCGAATCCCCAGGCGCTCGGGAGCCAGCAGAAGCTTTGTCACAAATGTGGTTTTGTTTGGTTTTTAATTGATATTACACCAGGACGCAAGCCTCAACTGACCTCGCATACAAATGTTAGTGAGGGCAAGGAGCCCAGCCTACCCCTCAGAGCCTGGTGCCGTCCGCCCTCCGCAGAGGGAGCAGGTGGGCACATGCACGGATGCACCTACTCCATCTGAGCTGATCATACTGTATCCTGTAATATCGACAGCCAGCAGAGAGCAGACAAGCCAGCTTGAGGTCCTCCTTAGAAGACTTTAATGCTGTATAGAGCAAGGGGCCAGGATCTGCGCAGGCAGCTGAACTGCAGATATTGCAGGGATGACCATGTGGACTCAAAGTGCGGGTCAAGGGGCCACACTGTAGGCACCTGATTTCTGGTAAGAATCTGGTGAACTGCAGAGCCGTTGCCATTTGGGTCAGGATGTGGGGTTAAATTTTCCGTGACGTTATTTTAGACTGACAAAGGAGATCGAAACTGATCAGCTGGAAGAGGAAAGTCCCCTTTGACTAAAAGCAAGGGATAGTCTATGCTTTAACGCTGCGGTAGCTACACAACTTAAATTGTGACCAAAAAGTAAGAAAACCCCATATTTGCCAAGATTTACTGCTTCACAGACCAATGGAGTGAAATGTAAACTGCAACACATCTATCTTTATTCCATAAGCATCGGTGGCTCTCTCATTCCCGTGCTCCCTTTGGATGAATAACCCTTCCCCCTCTCCATGCTGAATAGGCCAGGTGACTCCGTACCCGGCCACCCAACAGATGCTTATGCAGTACCAACTGTTCTGAATCCCCAACCCCTTCTCCAGCTTTTTTTTCCCCCTCTTTCCCTCATGTCCTACCAATCTAGGCTGCCTGGCACATGCTGCAAGCTGCAGTCCCACTGGAGTGATATTGTGATGGAAATGAGGGAGGGGATGCAAGCAGAACTGCGCAGATTTACAGATTTACACTCTAGGGGTTTCCATTAAAATCCTTGACAACTTGTTATTTATGAGTAGTCCAACAGCTCTTCTAATATCCAGGGCCTAGACCCCATTCACTTCAATAATACTGGTTTGGAATAAATGAGGCAGAGGATGGAAACCAGTTCTGTTGCTATAATGGAGGCGGCTAATAGCTGTTTAGAGAAAACAACTGATGTAATTCTGGGACCCAATCCTTTCACCAACTAAACTATAAAGGTTTGATGCTTCAAGTGCATTTCAAATAGTGATTTAATTCAGTACAAGGAGGGTGACAAAAGGCAGCATTTGGACTTCATGGGATTATGTACCCACTTTGCACTGCCCTGCATAATACATGCACTAGTGTGCTAGAGATAAAGGGACTCTTGACTTGTGTGCAAGCAGAAGTGGGTTAGTTTAGATCTCCGCAGCAGAACAAAGATATGCAGCAGGGGTTTGTCCTTGCAAAATAATATAAACAAAAAAAGAGCTCTGCATAAGTGCATTATCATATTTTTTTTCAATCTCACAGGGGCATATGAGCATCTCTCCCCAGATTTTATTTGAGTTTCTCAGGAACTAAGCTGTGGT
The DNA here is from genome assembly GCA_013398735.1 of Nothocercus julius. Taxonomy (NCBI): domain Eukaryota; kingdom Metazoa; phylum Chordata; class Aves; order Tinamiformes; family Tinamidae; genus Nothocercus; species Nothocercus julius. The sequence goes on from VZSV01000458.1 coordinate 106,665, forward strand.
GGCAGTTTATGTGTCATTTTAGAATAGTTTTTCCAAAATAATTCCCTTCCCTATTCTCTTCCCATCACTGACATGCCAAATACAGGAACACCTCCACTTAAGTGCAGGTCTGACCCTTGAAGTAGGGACTTTGACGATCAAACCATGTTAAACACCAGGATGTTATGCTGCTATAAAGAATTATTCATCTATTCTGCTGCATCTTAGAACCAAGCTAGCTTGCATACTGCTTCTTCTTTTTTCTCTGTTGTTCACCTGCATCTCAGCTTTTTACCATGCTTTTGTCAGGCATGTTTTTATTTCCTTTCTGCTTCCTCTGCTCTCCGCAGGAGCCTCATTAAAGGCGAAGAGAAGCAGCAGCAGCGCTCCCGGGCCCCTCTTCTGCGGGGGTGAAGGACGGCAGAGGCAGCGCTGCCAGATGGGTTGTGCTCTGGGCCTCTGCCTCCCTGAACCCTGCGATTTTGCTGTGGATAGACACTCCCAAAGGTCCGAAGTGTCCTGCAGGATGAGGAGGGAAGACTTGGATAGATGAAAAGGAACTAGGAGGAGAAAGGGTGGAGGAAAGAGGCTGTTAATATGAATGAGGTGACTGGCCATAAGATCGGGAAAGACTTCCCAAAGGAAGCGGAGCCACCTATTATTTATTTTAGCAGCCTTTGAAGTACTCTGATTTCAGGACTGAGTTTGACAGACTGTGATCTGTAACTATCTTCTGTGCTGAAATTAGCTTTTCGCAGGGAAAACAATGTTTTTTTCCTGTGGAAATAATTGAGATCACACAGTATGTGATGCCCTCTGTGACCATAGTTAGAATTTGCAGCATGTCTTCGCAGGGGAGAGATATTATCATCTGTTTTGCATTTTGCACATAAAGAGATATACCTGTAAATTGGAAAATGATTCTCCATGGACAGATCTATTCAGGCTGTTCTGTGTCTGAACAGCACAGAGAAAGCCCATGGGAAGAACCAGCTTCTTGGTTGAGGAAGGGAAATAGTCTAGCAAAAAGCAAGGGAAAGACAGGCCAGGAAAGGAGGCCAGATGGGGAAGCCAGGCCAACTCACTAGTGGCCCTTTGAAATTTTTCTTTCATGTTTCTCACCCAATACATACCAATGGAATATTGGATCTTATCCAAAGTGTAGGTATATCTAATTGTTGGCCATTTGAGCTACTTCTGTATTAAACCATAAAATTGAGCTAGCATTGAAACCTCTCATGATTCTAAGGGCTAAATGCAGCAGTAACATAAATAATGCTGTAAATTACAGGCAAAAATGAAAACTTTGTCCTTAAGGATAAATTTGTCCCTGGCTGCCCAGGATAGGCATGATATGACCTGTATCAGGCCAAAGTGTATGGCTGGGAGCCTGGATCCATGTCATTATTACAGAACACAAAGGATATACCCTAAAATGCTTTAAAAAGTCAGCATCGTCGTGAGATTTATTGCAGTCTACTCCCCCCTGCTGGTCGCCTGCTAGCTGCCTATGTCACACGGCCTGTGCTTCAAATTGGGCCTCCAAGAGATGTGTAGGAACGACAGGAGCAGGCCAGCAGAAAAATGGTAGGTACCAGCGTCAAAGGGATGGCAAAGCAATTGAGGGGCCCTGACGCCAGGCACGAATAGCTCAAGACATAGATGGGATGGTGGCATAAATAACCACAAATGACTGGGTTTGGGTTTATGATAGGAGCTCTTAAGACCAGTGTTAGTAAGAGAGTAGAAAGGAAACAAGTCTAGTAATTCTGATACTGGAATCTTCAGTTGTGAAAATTGCAATAAAAATATTTCAGGAATGTTGAGTTCTACCATGGCAATTAGTAATGTCACAACATTTTGATGGTTCAATGCCAAGTATTCTTTATATTTAAAAGTTTTAGTGTCCAGAGTATTTTTTTTGGCATTTCTCCTAATGTGAGGTCAAACAAACAAACCAGCATATTCTTATGAAATTCAATTGTTCTAATAAGCTGTAGGCTTTTGAATCAGTACTGCTTGGAACTACTATGGACAGATATAGCTCATAGAGCTCATTTTACTTTCCTGGCTTGTTCTTGTTACCCCTTACTGTCCTTTGACCTTCTTGATTTCTTTCCATGCTGTGTGTAAGGAGCCAGGTAGGATCAGTCACCTAAATCTCTGCTAAACAAGAGTAGTCCCACTAAACTTCAGAGATACTCTGTAACATGTTAAACATTCAGAGATGTGAAGTATGTTGTTGGCCAGAAGCTTCAGAAAAATATTTGAAAGCTTGCAAATAGCTCCCTTATGACCCCATCAACTCCTCCAGTTATTTCTTTAAAAATGAATAGACATAGACATCTTCTTGAAGGACTTTCTCAGTGTAGCTTTATTTTTGTTGCTCTTATTTTCCATTACAGGTTTTTCTTAAAATAATGTTTACCAGTAGAGTACAGAAATGCTCTATTTAAACCTAGATTGATAAAAAAAAAAGTTTATGTGAATGAAATGAAAAAAGTAAACATTTTGAAGCCTCTGTTATTACTAAAGCTGTAGCGAACTTCAGGATTTTTGTATTGCTTCAGCTATTCAGCAGTAAACACACAGTTTAATACAGGTAGGGAGTAAAACTTTACCCTTGCATGTTCATCATAAATTGAAAGCCACAAAGCAGAAATAAAAACAGCAACTGAATGATCTGTGAACAAAGCATTATAATATCCCAAGGCACTTAATGGTTTTGAATCAAAATATTTTGGTTTGAGAAAAGACTCTTGTTAAATCAAGAAGGCTTAGATGCATAAAAGGGAATTAATCCAGAATCATCACATCCTTTAAAGGAGGATGCCCAGTTTCTGATCAAGAAGCCATATACGCTCTGTTAGGACAATTCAGCTCCTGCTTTTCCTGCAGGACAAGTGCTAGAGTGACACCATAAGCTCAGATTTACTGTATTACTATTCACTGTAAATCTGATCAAATGGAGAAAAGGGACAATTTATGTGCCTTGCTCTGCAACAAGCTATGCTGCCTCTTTGCTGGAGGTTGGGCCCTAGACCTTTAGATCTGCAAACAGATACGGAGTCTTGTTATAAATATACAACTTTCACTTCCTGTGAAAGTGAAAAAAAAAGAGAGGAAAATACATTTTTATTTAGTTATTTATTAGCAATTAATTCTGCATTCCAGAAGGTGAGCAGACTGAAAGTCTGATCGTGAAGGTTTATATAAATGTTTCTTCGTCTTTGGTTAGCAATAACAGTGCTATATTAAAGAATAAAGCCATTGCAATAGAGATGTATCAGCCCAGTATAGGACTGCTGTATATCTCTCTGCTTGACCCAACCTTGAACAGTTACAGGGACTGTTCTAAAGTACTGATATCACATTCAACTAAATAATTATAGGAATTGTGATCAAGTAACAAGTATGCATACTTGATCCTTAAGCTTAAGCTGATGATGCTGATTCAATTTCAGGATATGAATAACCAAGCGAATTTAAATGTTGGGTTATGTGCTGCATGAAACAGAGAACTCAGAATTAGGGTACTAATGGCATACTCAGTCTTGACAGGGTGATTCTATTAGCATGAATCAATCCTATAGAATGATTCAGGTCTATTCTGTTCTATAGCCTCTGCCGTCTATTCTACATAGCAGATGAGAATTCAGAATTATTCCAGACCGTGACAATAGATATGATCATCAAACACCTGCAGATTGGTCTTTTCAAAGGTCTCATTGCAGAGTGGGCACTCCAGAAGGTGGCTCTGTACATGTGCTTCAAAATCACTTGTATCAATATCTTCAGGAAATACCTCGTCGCACATGGGGCATTTCCTTATAGAAACCTGAAATGCAAAGCAAATGCAAATAAGGACTGTTAAAACATTGTTAAGGATTTAAAGGAGGAAGAAAAATAAAGTTTTAATAGTCAGAAATCATCAGTTCTGCTCAAGTCTTTCTGATTTCTAAAAACCTCAGGTTTCAAATGTCTCCAGGCTTCTGGCTATCTCTTTCAAGTCAAGAGCTTCTGAGAGGTATTCTAACTTTCCATCTGACATAGCACATGTTCACATCTCCAGCATGAAATAAGGTATCTAGTACCTGCCTGCTGCACAGTCTGACATTAGATGCTGCCAAAAGTTGGTACTTGAAGATTATTTCCTTTCTCTTCCTTAGCAGCAACAACTGTTACTAATTCTACAGTTTAGGTCTACATGGCTCCGCTTTGTTGTCATCTGTCCTACCAGAACTAGTATAATACGTGAAAAACTGGCTACAGGGCTGAGCTTGGAGCTTCTCATTTCAAACCACTAATTCCTGTCCATGAAGTACATTACTTACTATGTCCTCAGCTCTTGCATCCTGGTTTGCTCCTGAAGCTAGAAAAAAAGAAAGAAATTAACCACAACAAAATAATTAACAATGCAATGTGCTGAATAACTAGTAATTCTTGAAACATGAGGATGTAGCTCTTGATCTAGACCTCTATATTTAACTATGGAAACTGGACATAAGCCACAGAACTAGCTGTCTCACAGCTGAATGAACTAGTTGTCTCTCTTAGCAGAAAATGAGCAGTCAGCTGATCACTTAAGTCAGCTTTTAACACCTGTCAGTATTTTGCAGCTGCCAAGTCATCTGCACATAGTAAAGCTGCACTGAGGTGCTGCTAAGAATTTCCTTTCTACAAGCATTCGATTTGAAACAGAAGATAACTGGATGAAACTCTTTCTGCCAAGTACTTGTGGTTTCTCTGACAATGACACAGGAGGACAAAATTCTATTTCCGAAAGTTCCAACCCCTTTAATTCTTCAGCTATTCCTGAATAGCTGATTTCCTCTAATTCAGTTCTCCCATCCTCTTAGAGATAAGTATGGGAGTAGATCTGATTTGAGTTGGACTTGCTTTGTAAGACAGAATGCCAAGCAACCTCACCATAGTAGGGATTTCCAAACACAAGGCCTCCCACTGCATTCTGTGAGAGGCGTCTCAAGAGGTCATCATTCTCTTTCCTTAGTTCCTGCAAAGGCAGGAGAGCAGAATGAATTTCCATAAACTCTGGGTAACATTTCAGGCAGAAGTCATAATTTGCACTAACATAGCTCCTCTTAAAATTGTAAGAGAGGTTTATTGTATGCAATGCAGGAGAAGGACAAGGGGTAGCAGTGCAAAATTCTCACCTGATTTTCCTTAGCAGTTTCATTATTTTTTGCCTGCAAAATCTGAAACAAATGCTTCTTCTCCTCAAGTTCTTTCATTAAGTCACGGTTTTGATGCTGTGAAGGAACAGTGTTGTTTGGTGAACGGTGGGAAATCAGCAAACAAAAAACTACGAGAGCTTTGAGCACTGTCCACATATATTAGCTGCCTCACTGCATTTATTACTAACAAATAAACCTTCACTTTCAATATGTCTTATTTCATAATTTGTAACTTGGGATATCTCTGTATCATCATTCACTTAAGTTCTCTATTTTTATTACAACATGAGAGATGACATGTGACATCCAAAGACAACGGAAGTCAGGTCAGATAGAGGGAGATTTTGAAGAAAAGCAACTATTAAAGCTGAAAAATGCACCCTGACAGGTGAGAGCTCTCCCAGTCTCCCAGGTTTCCTGGGACAGAGAGACTTGCATTGAGTCTCTCTGTATATCCTTACATATCCTAGTATAGGATAGCTAGTATATCCTTAGGAATTAATCTTGCAGCTGATCCTTGAATTGAATCAGTAGATTAGATAAGGTAGAATACTTAAGGATTCTGCAGTCATTCTGAAAGTATCACTCTAAGAATCCTGAACATCTGGCATCACAGCAGAGGTAATAATATCATCTATTTTAGGCACCTAATTTTCAAAGCCGAAGTCAGAGTATTGACTGCAACAGCTTCCTGAATAGCACACAGAGAAAAGCACCTTTGGAAGGTGACTCAGGACAACAGACTGATGATGATGTGAATGGCCTGCACCATTGCAAATTATGGTTCCTTCAACAGAAGGAAATGCTACTGCACTCTACCCTCCTCCTTTCTCTTACATCCTGTACATTCCTTCATAGAATGGTTCTCAACACTGGGGTTGTGGATTACTCCTTAAAGGTCTGTGGATGTTGCTTAAGAAAAGCAAACTTCTTGTCCATAAGCTTGAGCTTCTTATATAGACATCTGCAACATCACCAGGAAACTGTGACGGTTCTGCAAATTGTGAAAGGTTGGCCAACAGTGCTTTAAGCAAATGGCACCTCTCCTGCACTGGTACTGGCAGAGCTTTGCGCTCAGTGCTTTTGGACATGTCTCCCCAACTGCACCCACAGAAATGCCAGGTACCTGCTCATTCTGTAGGAAGTGTGACAGATGGGCCTCCGACCCCTTCAGGTTCTCCAGGACACGTTCAAGCTTCTCCTTGTGCTCCTTCTGCACAGAAATCCCAGATGTGCACAGGCAGAGATGCAAAGGGAATATTAAAGAAAAGAGGTATCAGACATGTTGGACACTTAAGAGTGTCACTGCCCTGGTTGCCGCAAACAGCAAGACACTCAGCGAAGGTTTTACCTGCTCAGCTACAGTGATGCACAGCTGGTGATTCTCTTCCTTCAATCTTTTAAGCTGCTCAGTCTTGTCATGGTCCAGACAAGCCACTTCTTTCTCATAATTCAACACCTGAGACTAAGCAGAAAGAAGAATGGACAGAAATAAAAAAGTGATGACTGAAGCACAGGCACTTTTTGCTGCATAAAGCACAGCATAGCAAAGCTCCATAAGCCATGACTGCTCAAAACGTATTTTTGCTAACTTTTTTTCCTCAAAAATGTTGTAGAAACTGGGAATAGTTACATGGGGATATACTCAAGCTGATGTATTCATCAGAACACAGTATTCATTAATATATTCTTTGAGAAGCTTTCTGATTTTCAGAATGACATTTCTAGTCTGGGAAGTCAGAGAAAGAAGAGGAAAATAAAGATCCTATGGCCAGATAAACACCATACTGTTCTGGGTCTCTCGTGTCCCAGGCCTAGCAAACAAGCTATTTTCAGTCTACCTTCTCCCTTCAGATAGCTCTCAGCAAGAAGTCTTGTTTTCACCCAAGCATTTAACATAATTTTAGAATGTTTTTCAAAATAGAGTTGTTTTCTAACTCATCCTTTTATATACCTGTTCCTTAGCTAGCATGAGCTAACAGTAGTCTTATCTTGGTTAGCTTAACCTTTAAGCAAATGGGATGCATTTAGGGAATAAACAAAAGATTCCTTACAGTTTCTCTTGACACAGCCCACCTTACCTTTCCTTCCAAAATACAGCTTTCTTGAGGTTTCCTGGTTTCATATAACATGTTCAGATTTTCCTAAAGATCCCAGGTAATCAGCAAAGCAATTCAGACACTATGTATTTGCTTGAGATGGTTCAGTTCTGTGCTAGAGACAAACTGAGGCCCTCAGATACAAGTCACAAAAGCAGATCGAAGCAGTTTTATGTTTTCTACCTGCAGCTGATCCATGCGATCCAGGGCTGTTTTCAGTCTGGTTTCCAGGTGTTCCTTTTCAGAGGTCACCTTCTGAATTTGCTCTTCCAGTCTACTCAAAACAAATCAAAATACACTATATTTTTAACAACCCACGTTCCCAGTACCACACTTTGGTAGGCAAAGCCAGCAGTCCACATTTCCAGACCTAATAAAAAAGTTCAGGTTGTTCACGCCCAGACTGAAATGCAGTAGCCTTCGGTAGCATGACTGCTGGCAGGGCTCCAAGATCTCGTTTGCTTGTGCAAAGCTAACTGAGCTCTTGTGAATCATGGAAAAGTTCTACAGTCTGGGGTTGCCTACTCAAGCTAACAGAGAAACCCAAGCAACTGCAACTCCTGGATTCATTCCAAGGGTCAGTTTTGTTCAGTCCTCACCACACTGACCTTTTTCTGAGGTTCAGTTCATCTGAATCCAAGCCCTAGAGAGTTGCTCACACATTTCTCAGGAGCTTAGCACTAGGAACACCTGTGGACACATAACCCCTGGCTTTCATGAATTTCAAGATGCTCACATGAACTCCTGTTTCGAGACATGCTGTAAATACACTTACGAGTGGAGTTCTGCCTCTCTGCATTTAGCCAGCTCCTTTAGATGCTTGTTTTCTTCTTTTAGAGAATTCAGCTCCTGCTCTGCTTTCTCTGCGTTGCTCTTTAGAGACTCGAAATTATTCTGCAGCTCCTGAAAATCAAAATCAGATCAATATGACATAAACGGGACCCAAGCAACAGTCCTACTCTGGAACTGCAGAACCTCTCTAATGCAACACCTCCAGGCAGCCCATCCAAAGGCAGAAAATCTCTCCTTTGCATCTTAATCACTCCTTCAGGCCCTGTTTTATTTATATTAAGCCTTGAGCAAAACCAGAGGAGGAGAAAATAATGATGGAAGAACATCAGAAACAGGGCTGGTCTTGTAATTTAGGGACAGATCTACAAACATTTTTGAATATTGTCCTTCCCATGTGACTCCTGTGACTCTGCTGATGCCTCTTGTGCATCATTATCATTCTTATCTCTGGAGAAGTATTGTAGGATTCTGTAAAGGATTAGACAGATAATCTTGGCAAAAATCCCTTTAATTTTTCTCTGGAAGAATCCAGTAATGGAGCAAGGTCTGATTCAGTCTCTTTTTGTCTTTCAGACTTAAAGCCTCTGACTTTCTATATTAAACTTCCTTGTTGTACCTGTGTCTTCTGGAGTTGCTCCTGCAGATCCATATTCTGTTTCCGGAGACTTACACAGCTCTCCTTCAGCTCCTCATTTTCTTTAAGCAAATTTTTGTTTTGTAGCTCAATCTCTTCCACTTCTCCCTGGCAAACAACAGAGTTGTTCAGTCCTAACGGAAGCATTGAGAAGCTGTGCTCCCAGAAGTCCAATAGGGCTGGCTATTTTTGCAGTTTGTAGGATTAGACCCTTGAAACAAGTGTCCGTGTAGTTATTAACGAAGGATAAGGCTGCATACAAGAGTGTGAAATGAGAGTATTTGTCTTCATGTCACCTCAACTATTGCCCATATGCACGCTGTAACACCTATCTAACTGAAGACTGCTTCCATGAAAATTATATTTTCATTTCAAGATATTCAAAATGCCCTGAAACACTACGTATTAAGGCATTCCCTATCACAAAGTATTATAGGTAGAGTCTAAGTACACTGGTCTGATGAACAGCAGGTAGAGAAGCAGAAGGTGCCGAATTTGTGCAACAGATCAGTAGCAAAGTCAAGAACAGAACCCAGGTCTGCTTTGTTTCAGCTCCATGTGTTATTTACTGGATCACTCCATGTTACCAATGAGCACACGCCCATAAAAGACAAAAACAGGGAAAAACAGAGGAAGAAAGGAGTCATACCTGTGTGGTAACCACCAGGATATCATCCTCAGTCTCTGCTCTGAACTGGAAAGGTACGCTGGCTCCTCGGACCACTCCATCCTGGTCAACGTAGCAGAACTGGTAGTATTCGTCATCTTTTGGCAGGTAGTAAGCTTCAACCAAACAACAACCCCATCAAATAGGTCTTCTAATTGTTCAGGCTACTCAGCTATATAACACGAAAAGTCTGAATCTAAGGAAAGCTGAGACATCCTGGTTCAATACTGTTCCTGTACCATGGGTACAGGGTAATTCTTTGCACCAGCGATAAGCACACAAACAATATCACTCTATCGAGACAGCAGAACTTAACAGATGGGAAATTCTGTGGCTATTATTATGGAATCGATTTATCGCTCCGGAACTTTGCAACAGTTTATGTAAGCGCAGCACTGCAGATGTGCTGCATGCAGGGCTTGTTAAGGGCACACAGCGGGGTCCAGGCAGGGATTCTGTGCGCACGGCTGTCCTGCATGAGCAAACACGTTCCTGGCCCGCCCGGTTTCCCCACTGACCTTTGAACTGGATCTGTTGCTGCACAGCCATATGGCCGCTGACACCACGGGGCAGGGGTGCCCACATGAATGTGTAATATTCCCGTGTCGTTTTCCATCCCACCTACAACAGCAGACTTGTTACATGGCATCACAAAATTCGTCATTTATCCTATGGCAGTTTCAGGAGATAACCTGGAGTGGGTTTCCACATGGTTAATGGCAGGACTTTTGAATGGCTCTCTTAGCTTGGAGTTGTGGCCTATGCATAGAAGTACAAGCAAAGCTATTAGCCAGTTTATGAGTTCCATGAGTTCATGTTGGTAAAGGGAGCACTGAAGTAGGAAATATTTTAGAAAAGATGGTGCCAGAATTGTCTACAGCATTGCTAGCTATTCTTCACTGATTTTAAGAATCAGAGTCTGTTTGATCAGCCTTGAAGCTGATCAAATTGCAAAGTGAAGCTGGGATAGCCTTTCAAGCAGCATGAAAATAAGGAGCTCTGCTTTTCCCAAGGTAACAACAGGTCTCAGACTTTGCTCCTAGATGCAATACGGATATTTCATTACACAAGCTTATTACGGAAAAATATCCCTCGCCCTGTTTTACCACAGTCTTAATCCTTTCTTAGGGATCAAGTTTGAAGTAAGTAGATGCCAAGCCACTTGTTTCTGCTGGTCGCTACCTTCTCCCACATGGTGTGTTAGGTTTCACAGAACTGACTTACCCGGAAGATGCCCACCCAGTCCTTCCCACGAGGAGCAATGTTGTTTGTGAGTGTATAACAACACGTTACGTCTCCTCCGGGAACATAGAACTTCTCCACATTGTTAAAGATGACCTGGGAGAAGTGGCAGTTGTCTAAGAGCACAGCAGAAGTGGGAGGTTCGTCAGAGGTCTCATCCATCGTGGAGTTCTGCAAGAGGAAAGAACAAGACAATTATCTAAACAGGTGGTCGACACAGCTGTATCCTCACAAAGTAGGAGGACGGAAAGCTAGTGAGCGACGTTGCTGTGATGCCTGGAAGCCCTGCACGCGACGTTGCTGTGATGCCTGGAAGCCCTGCACGCACGCACAGCTTCTCAGCACAGCTCAGGACCTCGCTGCAGCCCCCGCAGCACGGACCGATGTTCCTGACTGCCCCGTGGCTCTGCTCTGTGGGAGCTGCAGCCCATCGCGAGACACACCAGAAACACTCATGCTCAGAACAAGCAAGCTCAACAGCCTTCCGCTTTCCTGCATTCCAATAACCTCCAAATACAGCATCTTTCATCCTCAGCTTTCTGGCTCCAAGGTGAGAGAGGCACCTTGCTAAGCTCAGCTCCCATGGAAGAGCACAGAGAAGATCTTGGTTAGGGCACCTAGTCACCCTAGTTCTGTCTCATTAGCCCGTGTCAAGAGGCTGGTTATAGCCCTGCTACTGGTGAGCACTACGGTGCAACTGCAAGGCGACTCTCCATACCAAAACGAACATAGTGCATGGCAGCAGGGTCAACAAATAGCATTAAAGGGTGTGCATGAGTTATCTCTACTGAAAATTTTTCAGTTGTGACGCTGACTGCGTTCATCCACTGAGAAAACAGTATCCAAATTCCCTAGGCAAGACTGGAAACAGCAAACTGAAGTACGTGCTCTGCAAGCGGACGGGCTGCGACGCTGGCAGTGCGTCAAGGGACCGAGAAAATCCTGTCACCAATCCTGCCCAACTTGGTTCCAGGAATCTACAGCAGAACCTCAGCTGCTCTCAGTGACAGGAGCAGAGAGTGAGTCTTGACCTCAGGAGGAGGGAAAAGTTCATCTGAAGCAGCCATCCCTCCGCTTTTGAGGTCATCTCAAATCCAGGAGTTTCACATGGAAAGGAACAGCCTGGACGTTGATTTTACTCTTGCGGCCTCACCTGCCTGTTGCCCAGGGAGGCTGGGAATTGCTCCTGCTGGAAGCAGAAGGCAGGTCAAACCAGGACAGGCGGGACACATCTTGGTTCCCCAGGAAATCAAGGTGCACGGCTTCAGTTTTAGGTATCTCACTAAAGCAGAGGAAATTGCGGCCGATTAAGCCACAGTCCTCATCGGGCCGATGTCAATCTTTCCTACCCTGATGCACCCTATGATCTACAGTTTCCAAGTGCACAGGGAGCTGTCAGGCAGCAGGCAGGGAAAGGCAAAAATCCAAGGAGAGCACCTTAACCGTGGCAGTGCTCGAACAGGGTATAAGAACTGCAGCTGCAACACAGCTTAAAAGAAACTTGAGAAGAAAATGAAACGCCCATGAAACGCCTCTGGGCCATTTTTCCTTTCGTTTTCTCTTGGTGCC
>VZSV01000458.1:124705-148466 GCA_013398735.1 Nothocercus julius
GCTCCTCACGCACTCCGCCTTCTGGGACCCCACGGTGAGCGGCGACTGGGACAGCGAGCGGCCCAGCCCCGCCTGCCTGCTGCGGATCAAGAGGTGAGAGAGCCCCGGCAGGACCCGCACCGGGAACGGCACCGCGAGGGCCTCGGCGCCGCGGCGGCCCCCGGCTGCGTCCCCAGCCTGGGCTCCCCCTCGTCCTGGGGCTTGGGCCAGGACGAGCCTCAGACGTGCGTCGCTCCCTTGTCGCCGCCGCCTCGGCTCTCTCCCTCGTCCCGCGATGCTGCTGCGTGAGATGCTGGCTCGTCCTCACAGTCCCCAAGCAGAGACACTCCCGCCTTGAGGGGAAGGTTGTAGGGTGGTGTTGAGGTTTATGAAGTACCGGCCTCCCCGTAGCTCCCTCCTCCTCGTCGCCCTCCTGCTCTGCGCTGACGCTCGGGAGGTTGGACCCCCCGTTTCAGCCGGTGGCCGTCAGCACAATGAGCGCCGTGGCTGAGCGTTGCTGGAACCACTGGCGACATTTCAGTGGGTTCCTCCACTTCAGGCCTCGCTGCTGTCCAGGTGCTCATCCGGCTGCCTACCCTAGACCTTGTGTAGCGGCTTCTGAAGATGGCACCAGATATTTGGGTAGTTTCCCATCCAAACGTCCAGGAGCGCTTGCTTGATAACGTTCCACAGGAAGGCAAGGTCTCCTGGTGTGCAAAAACCTCTCTGTGCTCCACCTTCTTCTTGGGGGGAAGGACTTTGTGGTAGCTAGTCCTGGAGCTCGGTGCAGCCCTGATTAGAGGAAGGAGTGTTTTGGTGATGAGGGCCACTCAGTACCTCTGCAGGCTGCACTGAGCTGCACTGAGCAGGTCATTCATTTTTCCTTTCATTAAGGCTGAGTTCCTAAGGAAACAAGGCCTTTGAGGTGAGGTTATATGTGTCTGTTTATGTGTCCTAGTAGCTCTAGAACCTGGGGCCTGATCACAGCCAGATTCAACCAAGTGACAAAGTGCTCAAAGTTAAGACAGTTTGGTGAAAACAAATGTCCATGTACAAGAAAGAGATTCTTTAAATACTCTGAGAATGGAGAGGGAAAACAGCTGCTTTCCATGGGAAGAGAAAATTGTCCATTAGGCACCAGAGAATTCACCTAAGAGAACTTTTAAGTGCTTACCTATGGAAGTTGTGGTTGAAGTCTTAGATGCTGAAGCTGATCTACCATAAAATGCAAGACTGCAGGTTATCAAGTTTCACTTGGTCTGATTTACTTACTGATTCACTGAATGCTTGTGCTCTTGGACTGCCTCGGCTATTGTTTAGGATAAACTGGAAGAGCTCAGTGAGAAGAGAGTGAGACAAAGGAAAAAGAAAAACATCCAACTCTTTCATTGAGAGTTTCCATCTTAAAAATCTGTCCCTTTGTGTATGTGCACAGACTTGTTGTCTAGAGTGGTCCGTGTTCTGTGCCTCAAGGGCTGATGAACGCCAGGGGAGATCTCGACTAATTCCTGTTTCCTTTGTTCAGGGATATCATGTCCATTTATAAGGAACCACCCCCGGGAATGTTTGTTGTGCCTGATCCCCATGACATGACCAAGGTAAGGGAAGATTTGGAGCAGATTCAACTTTTTGTTTCTCAGTGCTTTGCTGTTGGTAGTTGCTTTATGGGTTTGCCCAAATGCCATATTCCCTTGTTTTCAGTGGGTTCAGGGTGAATCTTCAGAGGGGAAAAAAAAAAAAAAAAAAAAGCAATCTGGCTCTAGTTTTCTGGGTTACATTGAGATGGGCTGTATTTAAAATGGGAGGAGACTCTCAAGGAAATTGGCTCGGTGGAGAGATATCACAGGGATCTGAGCAGGTTCTGCGGATAAACCCAGCGCTTCCTCAGTGACCCTGTGAACTAATGGAGCGCTGCTCCATCTGGATTTATCCTCCTCATGCTTGAAAAATGATCAGAGCAACCTGAAGAACAGATCAGCTTGAGGAAGAGCCAGCTCCGGATAGCGGTTGGCTGTGGGAGCCATCAGCAGCCAACGGAGGTGGAATATCTTGGGAAGCCGGAGATGTTTCACTCCAGTGAACCAGTGGTGGGATGTGTCACCAGGCCAGGTCCCTGTCCTGCTGTGAAGCTGCTGGTTCTCCCTGGCTCCAGGGTTATACGCAGGTCTGTGCAGCCACTCCCGGCAGCCACTCCCGGCATGTGTCCTCGAGCAGAGCTACTCCCTGGGAATCCGAACGACTGTGACCACTCTTGCCCTGCTCCTTCCTCTCCTGGCTGCCTGCCTTGGGGTTTTCCAGAACTGGGAACTTCCATTTTTGTTTGAGATAGTGAACGCAAACAGAGGCTGCTCAAATGTTCTTGATCCAACGTGTTCCTTGGTTTACCTGGTGCTGCCCTCTCTCCAGCTAGTGTCACCTACTCTGGCCGTGCTGGTTTCTGAGGAAGTAAGGTGTGTGTTGCGGGGTTGCTTTGGCTTCTCCTCTGCTGCATACTTCGACCTGCCTGATAAACTTGGCATCCTCCAGACTCCACCAGTGTAAGCGTCTGCCTGGCTCAGGGCCTCCAGGTTTTTGGAGGTAGCACAAAGGGCCCGTCCCTGCACAGGCAGCTCCCGCACGGAGCCTTTAGCTCTGGCTTCCCTTCCTGCTGGGAGCTGAAAGTGAAAATACCCTTCAAGGAAAATGTGAGTTTGTAAAACACCAGCCTTGGGGCTTGTAACTAAAATCCGAGGTAGGTAAGAGGACATTAAAGGAGACTGTTTGGATCCTGTCAGGAAGATGCAAAAGGAGTAGGCTTCCTTAAGAGCCCAGTGGGAGCAGATTTCCTGGTATGCAATTGAGATCTTTGAGGGTAATTAGTGTGGGGAGAACAAGCTCTTAATTTCAGATCCTGGCAGAGGATATTGAGTGATTGGTTTCAATAAAGCCAAATCAGAACGAGATCATAAAACTGAGGAATGTTCTAGTACTGGCAGAAATTCTGATATTTTCTTTTTTCTAAAATAAGTTTTTTTTTTTTTTAATTTGAAATCTTACTTTTCTTTTTCTCTCTGTTTTTATTTTTTTCTGAAGCAGAACTCACTAGCTGAACTGTGATTCAGTCTGGTTTGGACTGTGTAGAGATGTATGGATGGGAGGCAGCTGTTGTGGGCTCTGGTCAAACCTTGCACTGGGAGCTGCTTTGCACATTGAGCATGGCAGAGGGGGAAGAAGTGCGCAGCAGCGGCTCAGGCTAAAGCGGGAAGGAGGGAGGGCAATGCGTGGCCCGCACATGTCCTGTGCTTGTGGAAGTTGTTGAGTCCCTAGTGCTGCCTGGGTGGAGATTTCTTGCCTTTGGTTGGCTTTGTGGAGGATTTGACGGTGCTGCACAATTTTGAAGTGGTGCGCAAGACGGGCTTTTGTTTTCCAGATTCATGCATTGATCACAGGCCCATTTGACACGCCTTATGAAGGGGGTTTCTTCTTGTTCCTGTTTCGCTGTCCTCCAGATTATCCCATCCACCCACCAAGGGTCAAACTGATGACAACGGGAAATAACACAGTGAGGTTTAACCCCAACTTCTACCGCAATGGGAAAGTCTGCCTGAGTATTCTAGGGTAAGAGGAGACTTTGGCTGTTTTCAGGGGAAACCAGGAGGTGGCTGCAGGCTGTCTTCTGCCTCACACATCCTTCTCAGTGCATTGTGCCCTGATCTTGCCCCAGACATTTGCTTGGATGCATCTTTATGCTTCTGTGAGGCTATGTGCAGAATCAGAGCCTTAAAGCAGCAAAACATCCTCTCCTCTCATGAAATAAGAGTCTGGCTTGTCCTTAAAAGCACCTGAGAATGGAGCAGGGGAAGCTTGATGTTCAGTGGATACTGTCGCTTTCCTCCTGTTTCCCCCTGCAAAGACTTGGCCCAAGCACTGCATTTCTTTCGCTTTTGCGCTTTGCAGCCTGATCCTTAATGTTATTTGAATATAGGTTTCTTTGGTTTTAATTTCCTTTCTCTGTGTGGGCTTAAAAATAAATAAATAATATTGAAAGCTGCCAAGAACTTCCTTGAGAGTCATTTGACTACTCTGGGCTTCCACCTACACATAGTACGTGGGACTGAGTGGTGGGTTAACAAGGCATTGCTCCCATGTTGCCTGTTGAAACAGGCTCCACTGCTGGAAATGTTTGTTATTCACCTGCTTGTTTTTTAAGCATTTACAGTTGGAGTTGATGATCTTGAAGGTCTTTTCCAACTGTTATGATTCTCTGAAAGTCCTGGTTGATTCAATGGCTCTTAGGGCTCTGTTAGAGGAACCCTGGACATGGTGTGATGTTCCCAGCTCCAGCTGTGATAGTTCACTTGCCAAAAGAGGAAGATTTTTTTACCCAGTCTGTTGTAGCTGAGGTGTTTGTACATGGTCCTTTCTGTTGCAGAGAGCTAGAAAGAGGCAGCTGGGTGAGGAAGGGGCAGTGATGGCTCGAATTGCTGTAGGGATTCAGTTAGCCAGGAGTCTGGGTCTGGTATGATTGAAAGACTTTGCCAGGCTGGTTCCAGCAGTGCTGTGCACATGTTACTTGCACCAAAGCTGGGCCAAGGAGCGGATACCCTGTCCAGGATCTGGCCCAAGGTTGGGCAGGAGGGATGTAGTTTGCATGGGAAACATTTTCCTCCAGCTTATCTGTCTTCCTGATCCAGAGAGGTGGATGTCAACACCTGCAAAGCACTGAGACATGTAGGCACGTCACATCTTGGAGGTCTGAATGCCCAACAATTTCCACGCCAGCTGTGGTGCTGGCCATGCGGTGTAGCCCTGGCCCAAAAGCTAAATGATTGGAGTGACCTAAGGGTCCTGGCCTTGGCAGAAATGGAAAACACAGAGGCAGCTGTGGATGAAAGGATGTAGAAAAGCACATATGGGTCAGTGCATTTGTTCAGCATGCAGGGAGGCCGATCTGTATCTGGAACTAGGATAGTAAGGAAAGGCAGCAGAACACCTTTTCCCAATTATGCCATTCTGTGCAAAGGTTTTTGCTCTCTTATGTGTGTGAAACCAGTGCCTTGTTCCTATAGCAGAGCATCCGTTAGTATTTTTTACATTAATCCTTGTGCTGAATATTTGCCTTGCAAACTGCCCAAGGGACAGTCTTGCTTGAGTCTTGAAGTTCAGATTTCAATTCTTACGAGCTGTTTGTTTTGATTTGCAGTGTTGGTAGCTTGTGTTGCTCCGGGGTGCTGTGCAGGATGACAGCCCAAGCTTTAATGTGCCTTATAAGAAGTTTGGAAGTGGTACTTTTCCCCAGCTCTTCTGTGTGTGAGGCCTTGTGTGTGCTGCCAGTGGAGTAAAGTTTACCAGGCTCTTGCTTGGCTCAGGCAGTTGAGTGAGAAAGTGAGTCTGCACCCTTAAAACCTTTTCAGTGTCCAATGCTTTGTATATCTGTACCAGCTGTTTCTTTTCTTGTTGTATTTCTGTAAGGTATAGATGTCTCCTTGTGGATTCCCAAGCTTTCCGATCTTTTGGTAGTTGGAGGGATGGTAGTCACTGGGCTTGTCCTGTGTTTTTAACTAATGTTTTTATTTCTGTTTTGATGCCTCAGCACTTGGACGGGGCCTGCATGGAGCCCAGCACAGAGTATCTCTTCAGTCCTTATCTCCATCCAGTCTCTGATGACTGAGAACCCCTATCACAACGAACCCGGCTTTGAGCAGGTGAGTGTTTGGAATGGATCGTCTCTGATTTTGCAGCTATTTGTCTCTTCTCTCCACAGTTTTTTTCTAGTGGTAGCATATACTCACTGACCCAAATTCTGTTTCCAGGAGAGGCATCCTGGGGACAGCAAGAACTATAATGAGTGCATTCGGCATGAGACCATCCGAGTAGCAGTGTGTGACATGCTGGAAGGAAAGTGTCCCTGTCCTGAGCCTTTACGGTATGGAAGGGAGAAGAGGAGGAAACATAAGAAAATGGGGGAAGCAGGAATGACTTTTCTGACTGCCCTTTCTGATATTCTGAGAGTTCTAGGGAAGAGCAAGCCTTTAACTCTCCCAGATCCAGCAAAGAATAGTTGTTTGGGGTATTTGGATCTGTGTGGTGCTCAGGAGCTGTGTATTGACAAAGGCTGCGTTAATATGCACAATGGCTGCATCCTCTGATTAGCATTTGAGAATAAATGTGCCTTGTCTCATGGCAAAAAAGAAAATCTTGGGGCGGGAGGGAGATGGCAGCTGTTGTACAAGCACATGAAGAATCTGTTCAGCTGCAGTGACACTGTAGCTCATTTTGCTGTGCCCTGCCTAGCTGTACCCAGTTGTCTGGAACACCCTGTGCAGGCAGTTGACTCAACTGGACTTTAGTGGGAAGATTGTGAGTTGGGATGAGAGCACCATTCTTGTCATCTTGTGCTGACTGTGTGTCCTCTCGTTGCATTCAGGGGAGTAATGGAGAAGTCCTTCATGGAATACTATGACTTTTATGAAGGAGTGTGCAAAGAAAGACTTTATCTCCAAGGACAGACAATGCAGGTGAGTGGCAGACAGGCTTCCTGTTGATCACACACTGCCTTAGTGAGAGGTGTGTGGTTGGATAGCTTTGTGAGAAATAGCTGTGCTGTGATGTTTCATTCATAAAGGTACATTTTCCTATTGGGTTACTAGTAGGATTTTTTTCTTCTGAGGTTCCTTTGCTCATGCAGCAGATAGGAACTCCTTTCTCTGACTATGTTCGAAGTGGCTGACTGAACCAAGAATTTCTAGAAGAGACAGGGATGGAGGAACAGAGATAATATGGAAGATACATCTAGGCATGTTGAGTACAGGAGCCTTGTTTCTGTGGGAGACAACACTTTAAAGAATAGATTGTCAAGCTGTTCACATATGAACAGACATGTCTTCCTCTCTAATCAGCTGGCTCTTGTCTGTCTCATTGAGAAATTTTTGCTGTTAAGAAAAGATGGAAGTAGTTGAATTAATGAACTATAGTTAAGCCCCTTTTTTCTGTCAGTGCTGTCACTGGCTGTGTAATTTATAAAATGAAAACATTCCCAAAGCAGGAGAGATCTTGTTTGAGATGAAAAATTCCCACAGGCAGATCTGTGCCTGACTTGTATCTACAGAGGGTGCTGGACTTTACAGTAAAGTGCGATGACGCTGGAAGGTTGTTGGGCACGGCCCATTCTTGTTTCTTCTACATGGAGCCAAGGCTTAGTTGCTTTCACCGTGAGTTTGTGAAGAACACTGGATTGGCACTGCGTTGTGCTTGGTTGCCAGAGGTAGTGACTACCATGCTCCATTTCCTGCTCATTTGTAAATGATAGTGTAGGAAGACATCAACACAATGTACTGGAGAGATGCCACTGTTGTCTTCACTACCTTGTATTTAAAATGAAGCCACTGCAGGGTCAGTATGAGTTGAGCACAGCATATGTGCTGTCTTGCTAATTCTGGAGCCATTTGTTGGCTTGTACTGAAGATCAGTATCAGATGGGACAGTGTAAACTCCCATCATTTCATATAGCTCTGGCAATGTGTGTTCAGCTTGAAATTGGGATGAAAGGAACAAGCGCTAAATGTCCAGACACTTCTCTCCTTTAATCCAGCTACATCTCAGCTGAGGGACTTGGTTTGCAATAAGAATAGTGTCTGTTTCATTTGGAAGAGATTTGTAATACTAATGTAAAGTGTGATGAAAGCTTTGCCTTCTAGTTATAGAGGTTTCTACTTGTAATATGTTTTATTTACCTCCTTCCTATGAGCCTTGAGATAAAATCTTTGAAAAAGCTTACTTCCTCAGAGCTACTAGTAGAAATACAACCTGTGTCTGCCTGACCCTTCATCTGTCTGTGAAGTTTGCTTGGGTTTGTAAGACTTCCCAAAAGAGATTCCACACAGAAAAAAAAAATCTTTAGTCTTCAACCTCTGCCTTGACACTGAAAACCTCAGGGACCTTTTGGTCACAAGCTGGGATTTAACCCTGAAGTCTTTGACCATTCTTTGTGCAATTACTGTGCAGCTTTCTTCTTTCTGTCTCTTGTCCTGGTAAATATTCTACACACTGAGCCTCGTTTGATGTGATGTTTCACTGTAGAAGAGTAATGGTCTTTATTAACAGATTTATCCCCACTTTCCTTCCAGGATCCTTTTGGCGAGAAACGAGGCCATTTTGACTATCAGTCCCTGTTAATCCGTTTGCAAGGAATTCGTCAGAAGGTGCAAGAGAAACACCAGCAGGAGAATACCGAAATAGACTCTGAGAGCAGCTCCTCTGAGACAGAGACAGACACTCAAGGTTGTTCCAAAGCTTAGAGCTGCGGCAGCAGTGGAGAGGCCAAGCTGTGGGGATGTTCTGTCTCCACAGTCTAGAGTACCCCTGACAGACTTGACAACCAAACCAGCGCCAGAGCAGAACAAACTGCAGGACATCTCCTGTCTCCTTTTACTGCTCTGGTGGATAATGCTGAATGAGAAGACTTCATTCTAGACAAAGCCAACCTTGTGACAGGCTACTATTAAAAGGTACTTACTATGCTAGAAAGCTGGAGCATGTGGCATCAGGTTATTTTTTGGAAACACCTACACTGGGTTCTTTTTTTTTTTTTATTAAACAATGAGATCTAGACCGTGACTCCTCTTTACAGCTTTTCTGTTCCTAGACAGGGAGCCCTTCCCTGGGGCCACGCTGAACATGGAGCTGTAGCTTGGGGAGAGCTTTGCTGAGCCCAGGGTATGACAGGGCCCATGCACCCGTGTGCCTGGGTGAAACCTTTCTGTGCAGAGAGGTTGGGAGAGACGGAGACCCTCTGCTCCACGGGAGCCCACCTACCTGATGTCTTTCTTCTAGACACTGTTCTAGACAGACCAAAGATAAAGAGCAGTGGTGGAATCTGGACTTCTTTCTGAAAGCTTTATTCAAGCCCTGGATGACTTTGTCCACTGGGACTCCATGAGCAAAGGGGAGAATGAAAAGTGGAAACTGCAAGAATTCATAAATCGAGCGCAGGTGTGTTCACTCTGGCATTTTGGGGGAGGGTGAGAAAATCATAGGTTCAGAGATGGCGGAGCACTTAAAAATAAGTCTAGTTTGTGTTATTTTTTAAGTGTTGATTTGAAATTAGCGTTCTAGAAATGTTTTATCCAGTTGCTCCGAGTGGAGCTGTTCTGTTTCCTTAACTGAAGTACTCTTCGCTTTTCACCCCTCTTGTTAGTGTAATATTTTATTTTCCTCCCCTCTTCCTCCTGCGCCCTCACTTTCAACTGTTAACTTTGAACTGTTAACTCAGACCCATCAGACTGAAATGCTAGAATAGTGGGCATTTCTAGCTAAGGAAGCCACCGTTACTGGGTGGAGTTTTCCAGAGGTTTATGCCTCGTTACTGACTGAAAATTCCTTTGCCAAACTTGGTCGAGTGCAAGCTAGCTGAGTGTCATAAGGTCTAACACTATGATGCTTTAAACATTGGTTTCAAAAGCAGCTTTTTACTGTGAGCGAAGACAAACCTCTTGCAGAGGTGTCTGCTGGCTGCGAGTGCCATTACATCAAAGATGTATTCAGTGTAACTTAGGGTGGAGGTGAAATACCCATTTTTTTTCCAGGTAAATAAGCCTGGTGATGATTGAATGGAGCAGTAAAATGTTTTGTTGATGAAAAGCTTAATCTATTTTTTTTTTTTTTTTTAACAGGAGCTTTGATAGAAAGCTAAGCACAAAGTTGCACGTTGTCTCAGGCCCACTCTCAGTTCCCCTACACACCTTCCACGTGCTCAGCCCCATTCCAGAGTCCTAGCGGTGGTGAGGGAACTTCAAACCCAGTCGTCTTTAGGAAAGTGCATAGCGAGGGGCCAAAAGCCCCCTGCAGTGTGATGTACAGAAGGGCAGTCTCCCATGTGTCACTGAATTATCTGGAGTCTCTGTGCTTTGAGCATCAACTCTTGCAGAACTCAGAAGCCTGCGCACTGCTGTGTAAGCAGCTCTGAAAAACTGAAAGGTGGAAACATTTCTGAATTAGAAAGGTGCCATCTAACAATGCAAGAACCTTTTCCCCTTTAGCAAGAAAACTCCCCTGGGTCTGTCGTTGGTATGATTTAGACTTAAACCCTGTCTTCCCTTGAGGGAAAGCTAAACTTATATAGGACTCAACACATACACCAGATGAGAGTAAATAAAACTATTCACCTTGAAATAAGGTCTCAGGGAGGCAGTGGGGTCTCCTGAGAAGTCATGAGCTGTGCGCTATGTTAACGCCTCTTTAATCCCATTGTAAATGTCAGTTGTTTTTCACCATTCAGTAGCATTGTGGGTAGAGCTGTGACTCTGCTGCCTTCCCAAGGCAGAGCTGGTTCTGAAATCTGTTTGTGATGCATGTGGTGTTACCATCCACTGATACAATGAAACAAGAAAATGCCTTATTGTGGACACTATTCACATAACTAGCATGTGGCTGTAAAAGAAGTATTAGTTTTATAGCTCTAATGTTGTCTGTCCTACCATTTCTGAATGTTTCCATTTCAAAGTGACAATCCTCAAATGACTGCTCTAGGCAGAGATGTTTTAGCAACAGATTTTTAGACCTAATGGAGTTGAAAATATATGCACAAAAGTCACTCTAAGATACCTTGTTTATATACTATTGTACATAAGATTTTTTTTGTGCAATAAAGTTTGTTTTGGCAGAATCTAGACTGTGGTGGTACTTAGTGGAACAACTCATTCACAGAGCAAAGAAGACTACAAAACAGTTTCTCAGCTGCTTTGGAAATGTCACTGCTGGCTCTGAGATTCTTCGCAGTCACATGTGCATCCTTCAAGACTGCCATTGAAATAGCAGCCTAGATAATTTTCCTCTTGCTGTGACAAGGTAATTAGTGTCTGTAATCATAGGAGGTATTTCCACCCACAACAATTCAAAGGTAAGAAAGTATGAATTAGTCCTGTTAACCTCTTCAAGCTAAACACTTTTTAGAAAACTTTTATTTAAGGTCCACTGTCCCTGTGTTTCAGGTGATATGCAAATAGCCTCAGAAGAAGAATTATACACAGGCACAGAATACTTGGTCAAGGTATTGCCTCCTTGGCTTCCTCTGGAGTGATTTCCTGAGAGTACAGCTCTGTAAAGAGAGCAGGCAGCCAGTACTGAGGGTCTCCTGCTGCTTGTGTATCCAGCCAGGCCATTCCTTCCTTCAGCAAGTGTTCCTGTACAGAGTGGAAACCGTGAATGAAACTTAACTAAAGGCCTGGCAAGCCACTGACAGCAGAGGCTTGATCTCATATTTATCCTAGGAATAAGGAAGTGGTGCAGAACTTGGGCAAAAACAATTATTGCTCATCCTGAGCTTGAGCAATATAATTCAGGCACCTAATGACACCCACCCTGTCAGAGTAGTATGTTCTGAACTAACAAGATTCATTAACAGATTTAATCGGTTAACTGACAGGGGTCACTGGCAGCTTCAAAGTTTATTTGTACCCAAGTTTTTGGCTTCTTCAGCTTATCCTAAAGTTGCAGGGGCAGGCCACTCAACACTGTTGTTTAACCTCCCAATGCGTAAGAGACCATCGTACGTACCAGCACCTGCTTTGCTCGTTCTGTCTCCCACTTTAGACTGGATTTGATCTCACTGACTGTTACATACCCCTTTTTCTGCAATGAGAAGAAAAATACCAGATACTCATAGTCAAGACTTAAAGCTGTACTTTAGAAAAGTGTGAACAGTCATGCGCATAGGCCTGATCTACTCCCAGCTCAAGTTCTAGATTCATGTTCGTGCTGGAATTTGTGCTTTCTAGACTGTTTCCTGCCATGAAAACAGTAAGATTCTTTCATAGTGGTTGTATTTTAAAGCTCCTGACTCAATACCTCTGCCAACTGCAAGACGACTGTGTGATCCATGTTCAGTTCTGCTGGTACAGACTGGATCAGATATGTTCCACCAACAGGAATAATCCCAAAGCCATTCCCCAAGACCTTCAGCTTCTTGATTGCACGAAGGAGATCATCCCTGAGAAGCAGAGGTCAAAGCAAGGCTTTAAAGCAAGAGCCTCTCTTTTTTATAAAGCAATTTAGAATTAGTCTAAGTGTACTCTTATTCTCTTAACCATTTCAGTTCAGAAACTAGAAGTCATTAATTGTGGATCACGTGCAAGCAAATGGCAAATCTGAAATAAAATTTGGAATCCAGCTGATCACAGCAGCACTTGAGGATGCTATTAATTTTTCCCTGTTCTTCCCCAAATGCTATTCAACTCCCCTTTCCTGTAAAACAAATACTCACTGGCTAACATCTTGAGCAAACTTTCCCCTTCCCTTCAGCACTTGCTGGTGAAGTTCTTCCAGTGTTATCAGACCTAAGAGTCAATAAAAGGGGATAGAAAATGATTACTGTATATATAGTTTAAAAAAAAAAAAAAAGGCGTGAAGTCTGCCTTGTGCATTTGCTGCTGGCTGACCTCTGCCTTACTGTTTTTTAGAAGTGGCCGTTCACTGCTCCCCATTTCAAGGCTTGGGTAAAGTAAGTGTCTCTCAGTTTCTGTCTGTGGAGCTAACATGCAGCAGTCAACTGTGCCTTCCCCCACAAATGTCTAGCATCCAATTTGCAGCTCTTTTGATGTAGCCTATTCTTGGTCTTGGATTGCCTTCTGAAGCGAACAGCATCCACTACCTTTTTCAGGCACTTACTACTATTTTGAATTTTCTGGATACTGTTGTACTCCTTTAAAGATAATCTTACTGTCAGGCTCAAAGCAGTGACTCATTCCTTACTCCTTCAAGATTGTCATTTATCACTACTGTTTCCTGAAGGTAATGGGAATTGCAGTTTCATTACCTAAGTAGGGCAGAGTTGCTTGATTTCTGCAGAAACCCATCAACGCAGGTAATTACCAGTGAACTTACTTTAATGTGTTACAAAAACAAGAAGGCTTTTCAGGGGCAATGATGACAAAAATGTCATCTCAGCATTTTCTAAATATAGTAAAGAACACAATACTGAGCGAGGTGACTCATTTTACAGAGGGAAAAGGTATTCTCTATGCTCTGTAACACCTAGAAGCCACTTACAGCAGCATCCTCACCTCCATTCCTGTGCTTCAGAGCCAGACAAACTTCAATAATCTGCACACCCAGTTCGTAGTAGAAGTCGCCAACTCCCAGCATCTCTGACCAGAATCCTTTACCAGCTGTAAAATGAGAAAGGGAAAAGTGAATAGACCCTTGGCAAAAACATCCTTCCTTAATAGTTACTGGTGCCAAGCAGCCTGCTTGCTCCTTGTGAAATTGCACGCTCTGTAACCTTGGGAATCGGCAAGACAGAGGGGATTAGGGAATCTTTTACTACATCACACTTAGACATGAAATACACAGAACCAGAAGTCTGATTCAGAGGACAATCCTCTCCCAAAATCAAAATGCCATCAGCTTTTCTCAGGGACAACTTTCATCAGATTCCCTGAGAAAGGTTTACTGTATGACAACAGGGAGATGAACCCCCAGCTCATTAACCCCCTATTTCTCACATGCCAAAGGATCCACTCCTATTGTTGCACACATATTCTGGAACTGGACCCGGAACTGGGGATTTTTACGGATCTCTTGTTTGTGTTTGCTGGCAAACTCCTCTAAGTTGGTCTTAAACATATCCAGCTGCTTAGACATCTGAAAGACACAATTGCAGAAAAGCATTTCTGTCTTAACCCTAATTTAATGCATGTTTCCTATAAGCATATCATATACCTACCCTCCTCCCCAGAAACTAAGTACAGGCCTCAAGTAACATGAGGATCTCTGACCTGCTGCCTCCTGAGCACAGGTGGCCTCAGTGGTCTTGAAGGAAACAAGTTAAAGGTGTCAGATGAAATAAGGATTCTCCCTTTTAACACTGAATGCCCATTTGCATCACGCATCCATGCGGTGCAAAGTGTGTCAGGAATAGCACAGCGCTCCCATGGAGGAGCAGAAGAACGGGCGCCATCGTCACCCATCCTCACAACACCCAGAAATGGAGGTGGGGAGAGAGAAGCAGCTCTGCTCCGAGGGGCTGGGTGCGCCCCCCACGTTAACCCCCTGCCAGGGGCCCATGTCCCACCTGGGCCAGCTGGTCCTCGGCCAGCACCGTCCCTCGCTCCTTGTACTTGGCCTGTGGGGGGAAAATGAAGCGTGAGGCACGGGGGGGGGGGACCCTGGGACCTGTCCCCCACCTCAAACCATCGGGCCGAGGGAACCCCTGCAGCTGCACCGGCGGGGCCTCGACACCCCTGCTCAAAATCGGGGGCTGGAAGGAATCTACCAGCCCCAAAACGGGCCCGGTGCCCGCCATCTCCCCGCGTGAGGCCTGTTCCCCCGCCCCCCAAACCACAGGTGCCCAGGGGACGGTACCAGCGGGGCCTCGACACCCCCTGCTCAAAATGGGGGTGGATCTGACACCCTCAAAATGGGCCCGGGAAGCCCCGCCGCGGGACTAATGGGGCCTGTTCCTCCCCTAAGGGGCCCAGCGCGGCCTGACACCCCCCGCCGGAGCCCGGTACTCCCCGGCGGCACCGGACCCCGCCCTCCCCGTCACCTCCGCGAGCTTCTTCTTGGCGATGGCGCCCGCGCCCACGCCCCGCCGGTGCATGGCGGCCGCCACAGCCACTCGGCGCGCGGCCTGATGTCATCATGCAGCGACGGGGAGCGGTGACGCCCTAAGGCGGCGCTGGCGACGGGCACCCAGGGGCCGCCATGTTGAGGGGTCACGCGCTCTCCTTCCGTGTTGGGACGGGGGGAGCTGCCTGCCCCTCCCCTCGCCGCCTCCCGCAGGCCCCGAATGGGGCCGGTCGGCACTTAGGGGCCCTAAGGCGCCTTCCGCCGGCGCCGTACGGGGCCGGACAGACCCTATGGGACCCACACGGTCCCCCACAGGCTTTGTGTGGGCCCGTGCTGGCTCTATGGGCCCCCGAGGGCCCTGTACAAGGCCGGGGGTCCCCGTGGGCCATGAGCGGACCCCCGTGGGCTGCAAACGGCCCCGGCCTGGCTGTGAAGGCCTCGTTCTGGATGGGCCCGGATGACTCTTACGGGCCGTGCACGGCCCCCTCTGGGCACAGTACGGGCCTGGGCGGGCTCTGCAGGCTCCTCACAGGCTCTGTATGGACCTGGACGGGCCCTGCGAGCCCCATGCGACTCTCCACTGCCTCTGTACAGGCCCCGCGTGGACCTCCAGGGGCTTCCTATGGGCCCCCTATGGACCCCTTCCAAAACTGTGTGACTCCGCCACATGGACTTCTGTGGGCTCTGTATGAGCCTAGCTAGCCTCGCTCAGACCACCGAGGCCTCTGTACAGGCCCAGGTGGGCCCTATGGCCTCCAGGCGGCCCACCGTGGGCTCTGCGCAGGGCTGAATGTGCCCTACAGGCCCTGTGTGGCCCTCCGTGGGCTCTGTACGGGCCCCATGTGGCACCCTGCGGGCTCCATATAGAACCACTTGGGCTCTACTGCAGCGACCCCATATGGGCCTGGACGGGCTCTACGGGCCCCACGTGGACCTCCGCTGGATCCATACGAGCCTGGGTAGACTCTATGGGCCCGACGCGGTCCTCCATGGACTTCCTACAGGCTAGAGTGGGCCCTACGAGGCCTGCACAACCCACTGTGGGCCCCATATGGGCCCGGCCAGACTCTACAAACACCATGCGGACCTCCGTGAGCTTCCTATGAGCCCCGTCGGGCCCTAAGGGCCCCGTGCAGCCCTCAATGGCTTCTGTACAGGCTCTGGCGGACCTTAGGGGTCCTGTGCAGCACCCTTCGGGCGCCGTAGGGGACTGAGCGGGCTCTACAGGCCCCATGCAGGCCTACATGGGCTCCATATAGGCCCGTGGGGGCTCTAGTGGCCCTGCATGGACCTCTGTGGCCTCTGTACTGTCCACAACAGGCCCTACAGGCCCTGCAAAGATCTCCACGGGCCCCATATGGGCCTCAATGGGCTCTACAGTCCCCCCACAGGCCTCTGCAGGCTCTGTATGACCTCAAGTGGTCACTACAGGCCCTGCGCGGACCTCCGCAGGCTCCGTACGGTCCCGGATGGACCCTATGGGCCCCACGTGGACCTCTGCTGGTTTGCTACGGGCCCTGACGGGGCTTACGGGCCCTGCGTGGGCCTCCGCGTGCCCCATAGAGGCCCGGGCAGGCCCTATGGGCACTGATTGTTCCCCTGCAGGCCCCGTTCAAACCCGGGCGGGATCTACGGGCCCTGTGCTGGCCTCTGTGCCCTCCGTACGGTCCTGGGAGGGCCCTGTAGGCCCCAGACAGCCTCCTGTGGGCTCCGTACAGGCCTGGGTCAGCCTTCTGGGCCCTCTGTGGCCCTCCGTGGGCCCTATACAGGCCCAAGTGGGACCTACAGGACCCATCAGCCTGCTTCAGGCCCTGTACAAGCCCGGGCGGGCTCTATGGGCCCTGCGCCAGCCTCTATGCCTCATATGGGCCCGGGCGGGACCTTTGGACCCTAGACAGCCTCTTGCAGGGTCCAGATGGGTCCGAGCGGGATCTGCATGCCCCACATGGACTTCGGAGGGCTCCGTACTGGCCCGCCCGGACTCTACAGGCCCTCTGTGGGCCTCCATGTATGGGCCCGGGCGTGCTCTATGGGCCCCGTGCAGATACCTCTGGGCTTTGCACAACGTGTGGGCCCTACGGGCCCCATGCAACCATCTGTGGGCTCCGTACCAGCTCAGCTGGGCCCTACGAACCCCATGCCACCTCCTGCCGGTCCCCTATGGGCCTGGCCTCTGTACAGGCCCGGGTGAGCCCTGCGGGCCCTGTACGAAGCACTGTGGGCCCCGGTCTAGTCTGGATGGGGTGTATGGGCCCTGTGCTGGCCTTCACATGCCCCATATGGGCCTGCGCAGGCCCTATGGGGCCTGGATGTCCTCCTGTGGACTCCATATATGTCCAGGTGGACTCTGGGCTCCATGTGCCTCAAGCTCCGTACATGCCCGGGCAGGATTATGTGACAAACATAGTCCCCTTTGGGCCCTGTCCGGCCCCTACAGGCCCTGCATGGGCCTCCTCGGGGCCCCGTACGGGCACAGGCATGCGCTAAGGCCTCGTGTGGACCGTCTCGGGCTCCGTACCGGCCTGGGCGAGGCTTACGGCCCCCGTGCAGCCTCCTGCGGATTCTGTAGGGCTGCACGTGAGCCCTGCGGGCCCCAAGCGGTCTCCTGCCGGCCCCCTATGGGCCTGGGGGGGCTCTACCTAGCCCGTGCAGACCTCTGTGGGCTCTGTAAGGGCCCTGCATGGAACTCTGTGGGTTTCCTATGGGCCTGGATGGGCCCTATGGGCCCCGCATGGGCCTCCATATATCTGTAGGGGCCTGGGCAGGCCCTATGGGCCCCGCTTGTCCCCCTGTGGACACCATAGGAACCCAGGCAAGCTCTACCGTCTCCACGTGGACCTCCATGGGCTCCATACAGGCCCAGGCGGGCTCCAAAGGCTCCTCTCAGCCCCTTATGGGCCCTGCAGGAGCCGGGCAGGCTCTATGGGCCTCACGCGGGCCTCTGCGAGCTCTGTACAACCCTGGGCGGGCCCTACAGGAACCGTGCCACCTTCTGCGGGCTCCATAGAAGCTTGGGCAGGTTCTGTGGGCCCAATGTGGCCTTTCAAGGGCTCCATATGGGCATGGGCAGGCTCTAAGGGCCCCATGTGGACCTTCCTGGGCTCTGCACGGGCCCAGGCAAGACCTGCGGGCCCCGAGCGGCCTCCCGCAGGTTCCATATGGGCTTGGGTGAGCCCTACAGGCCCAGTCCAGGGCAAACTGCTGCGGGTCCCGTTGGAACCTGCACAGGATCTACAGGCCGTGCACCAGCCTCTGCATGCCCCATATGGGGGCCCTTGTGGAGGCATGCACGGGGCCCATAGAGCCCATCTGGGACTAGTAGAAGGTTCACACGTGGTCCGCAGAGCCCGCAAGGTCCTGTAAAGGCTCTGCAGAGACCCTTATGGGGCCCACAGATCATGCCTGGACATGTACGGAGCATGTTCAGGTGTGCAAGGGGTCTGTAGAGCCCACCAGGCCCCTCATGGGGCCCGCAGAGCCCGTCAGGGCCTGTACAGCCTCCGTAGAGGTGCACACGGGGCCTCTACAGTACTCCAGGGCTCATTATGTGTTCCATAGAGGCCCTCAAGGGGGCCATAGAGCCTGCCCGGTCCCATTTGGAGCCTGTGAGGGTCTGCAAGGGACCCCTAGAGCTCCCCAGGGCCCATACGGGCATCGTGGAGGCCCTCACAGGTCCCATAGAGCCTGCAGGGCCTGTGTAGGCCCAGCAGAGGCCTGCATAGGGCCCATAGAGCTGCACAGGCCTGTACGGAGCCCGTGCAGAAGCTCACGGGGCCCATAGAGCCCGCTCAGGCCCCATAGTGGCCCCGCAGAGGCCTGCATGGGACTCGTAGATCCTATCTGGGCCTATATGGAGCATGTGGAGGGCCACATGGGGCCCATAAAGCCTGCCCGGGTTCATATGGGACACATCGAGGACTGTGTGGGCTCTGCAGAGCCTGTCCAGAGCTGTAGAAAGCCCACTGAGGTCAGCACGGGCCCCATAGGGCCCGCCTGGGCCTGTATGGAGCCTGTGCAGATTTGCGCAGGGCCTCTAGAGCCCACCAGGGCCCAAATGGGCTCCACAGAAGCCCTCATGGGGCCCGTAGAGTCTGTCTGGGCCTGTATGGACCCTGCACAGGCCTGCAAGGGGCCTGTAGAGACCATCTGGGCCTTTATAGAGCCCACGAAGGGACACATGGGGCCCTTAGGGCCCATCTGGGCTCATAGGAAGCCTGCAGAGGTCCTTGTGGGGCCCGTAGTGCCCGTAAGGGCCCAGTGGAGGTCCACACAGGGCCTGTTGAGCTTGCCTGGGCCAGTACTGGCCCCGCGGAGGCCCTGATGGGGCCCCTAGAGCCTGTCTGGGCTTGTATGGAGCCCGCGGAGGGCTGCACGGGGCCTGTAGAGCCCCCCTGGGTTCATACGGATCCTGTTGAGGTCTGCATCGGGTCTGCCGAGCTTGTCTGAACCTGTAGAAAGCCAGCGGAGGTCCGTGCAGGCCCTGTAGTGCCTGCCTGGGCCCGTATGGAGCCATTACAGGACCACATGGGGCCCATAGAGCCCATCTGGGCTTGTACAGAGCCCATGTAGGTCCGCATGGGGCCTGTAGAGACCACCAGGGCCTGTATGGGCTGTGCAGAAGACCTCATGGGGCCTGTAGAGCCTGCTGGGCCCGTACGGAACCTGTGCAGGTGACCATGGGGCCCGTAATGCATGCCAGGATCCATACGGGCCACGCGGAAACCCTCATGGGTTCCGCAGACCCCACCAGGGCCCGTACGAGCTCCACAGAGGTGCACCTGGGGCCTGTAGAGCCCACCTGGGGCTGTATGGAGTTTGTGCAGGTCTGCACGGGACAGGTAGAGCCTGTCAGGGCCTGTACAGGTTTCACGGAGGCCCTCACGGAGCCCCTAGAGCCCGCCAGGGGTACTACGTAGCCCGTGCATGTCCACACAGGGCCCCTAGAACCCACCAGGGCCTGTATGGGCCTCGTGGAGGCTGTCATGGGGCCATTAGAGCGTGCCCTGGCCTGTATGGAGCCCGTGCAGGTCCATGCAGGGCCCATAGAGCTCGACAGGGCCCCTATGGGCTCTGTGGAAGCCCTCATGGGGCCAATAGAATCTGTCTGGGCCTATACGGAGCCAGTGGAGGGCTGCGTGAGTTCCTTCTGGCATCACAGGAAGCCTGTAGAGGTCCTCTTGGGGCCTGTAAAGCCTGTCTGGGCCTGTACGGAGCCTGCGGAGGGCCACAAGGGGCCCATAGAGCCTGCCAGGACCTGTGCAGGCCTCGTGGGGCCTGTCACGGGGCCCGTGGAGGGTTCCTGGGCCCGTATGGAGCCCTTGCAGGTTCACATGGTGCCCACAGACCCCACCAGGGCCTGTATGTCCTCAGCGGAGGTGTGCACGGTGTATTGCCTGCTTGGGCCTGTACAGAGCCTGTGCAGGTCTGCACGGGGCCCATAGTGCCTATCTGGGCCAAAAGGCTTCGCAGAAGCCTTCATGGGGTCCGTAGAACCTGTCCGGGCACGTATGGAGCCCATGCAGGTTCACATGGCCCCACTGAGCCTGCCAGGGCCGTTACAGAGCCCATGCATTTTCACACAGGGCCCGTAGAAATCGCCATGGCCCGTATGAGTTGCATGGAGGGCAAAATGGGGCCTGTAGAGCTCTCCCTGTCCCGTTTGGAGCCCGTGGAGGT
The DNA here is from genome assembly GCA_013398735.1 of Nothocercus julius. Classification (NCBI taxonomy): domain Eukaryota; kingdom Metazoa; phylum Chordata; class Aves; order Tinamiformes; family Tinamidae; genus Nothocercus; species Nothocercus julius. Next base: position 144,905 of record VZSV01000458.1, read on the forward strand.
CCACAAAAGGCCCATAGACCTCGCCAGGGCCTGTATAGGCCCCGCAGAGGTCGGCAGGGGGCCCTTAGAGCTTGAGCGGGCCCGTACGTAGCCCATGCAGGTCCACACAGGGCCCCTATCGGACTTGCGGAGGCCCTCAAGGGGCCCATAGAGTGTGTCCAGGCTGGTATGGAGCACTTGGAGGTTCACACGGGGACTGTAGAGCCCTCCAGGGTCCGTAGAGCCTCAGCAGAGGAGTGCACGAGGCCTGTACAGCCGTCCAGGGCCCGTACGGAGCACCTGCAGATCCGCACAGGTTCTGTAGAGCCTGTCAGGGTGCATAAGGGATTCGTGCAGGCCCTCACCGGGCCAGTAGATTCCATCTGAGCCTGTACGGACCCACTGAGGGCCGCAGGGGGACTGTGGAGATCACACGGGACTTTAGGGAGCCCCGAGGGACACATGAGGCCTGTAGGGCCCATGTGGGATCATAGGAAGCAGGCAGAGGTCCTGATGGGGCCTGTAAAGCCTGCCAGCATACGTACGGGCCCAGTGGAGGCCCTGACGTGCGCAGAGAGGCCCTGGGAGGCTATGCGAAAGCCCGTAGGGCCCTCCTGCCCCCAGGCACACAGAGGTCCTGGGAGGCTCCAAGAAAGCCCCTCTGGGCCCCCTTGGCCCAGTGCGCACGGAAACCCCGGAAGGCCGCACGAAAGCCCATAGGGTCCCTCGGGCCCAGTGCGCATGAAGGCGCCAGGAGGCCTCCCGAAAGCCTGTAGGGCCCCTCCGGCCCCATTGTGCACAGAGGCCCTGGGAGGCTGCATGAAAGCCCATACAGCCCCCTTGGCCCAGTGCGCAAGGAGGCGCCGGCACGCTGCATGAAAGCCCACAGGAGCCCCACCGAGTGCAGTGCACACGAAGGCCCTAGGGGATCGCGCGAACGCCCGCAGGGCCATCCCAGTCCAATGTGCGCAGAGGCACCAAGTGTCCGCACTAAGCCCGAGGTTTACGCATGGAGCTGGCGGGGGGCCCTACGGGATTTTGTGCGGCCTCCCGGAGCCTCCATGTGCACGGGCTGGCTTGCCCCTACAGGTTTTGTGTGGCCTCCTGGGGCCTCTGTGCATAGTGGGCCAGTGGTGCCCTTACAGGCTTTCGTGCCACCCTTCTGGGCCTCTGTGCGCACTGGGCCGGGAAGGACCAACAGGCTTTTGTGTGGCCTCCTGGGTCCTCCACGTGCACGGGGCTGGGGGTGCCCTACGGGCTTTCGTGCGGCCTCTCATGGCCTCTGTGCACCCTGGGCAGGGGAGGCCCTATGGGCTTTTGTGTGCCTTCCCAGGGCCTCCGGGCACATTGGGCCACAGGGAACCTATGGGCATTCGTGTGGCGTCCCGGGACATCCGTGCACACTGCGCAGGGCGGACCGTATTGGCATTCGTGCGGCTTCCAGCGGCCACCATGCACAACGGGCCGCTGGGGGTCCCTACAGGATTTCGTGCGGCCTCCTAAGGCCTCCGTGCACATGGGGCCGGGGTGGCCCTTAACGGGTTTCGTGCTGTCCTTCTGGGGCTGTGTGTGCGCGGGGCCGGGAAGGATCTATGGGCTTTCGTGAGGCCTCTAAAGGCCTCCATGCGAAGGGGATCGGGAGGGCCCTATGGACATTCGTGCGGCCTCCAGGGGCCTCTGTGCACATGTGGCTGCAGGGGTCCTACGGGATTTTGTGTGGCCTCCCAGAGCCTCCGTGTGCAGGGGGCTGGGGCGCCCTTTGGGCTTTCGTGGTGCCTCCCAGGGCCTCCGTGTGCCCTGGGCATGGAGGGCCCTACAGGGTTTCATGCTGCCTCTTAAGGCCTCCGTGCACATGGGTTTTGGGGGGCCCTTACAGGCTTTCATGCCGCCCTCCATGCACACTGGGCTGGGAAGGACCTATGGGCTTTTGCGAGGCCTCCTGGGGCCTCTGTGCGCACTGGGTTGAGGTGCCCTATGAGGTACGCAGTGGGATGGGGGTGCCCTACAGATTTTCGTGCAGCCTCCCAAGGTCTCTGTGTGCACTGGGCTGGGGGGGCCCTACGGACTTTCGTGAGGCCTCCCAGGGCCTTTGTGCGCACGGGACCAGGGGGCACTATTGACTTTCATGTGGCCTCCCAAGGCCTCCATGTGCACTGGGCTGGGGGGACCCTACAGGCCTTCGTGCGCCCTCCAGGGGCACCCATCCTCCCTGAGTAATATTTCTTTTTTTCTCTTCCAGTAATTCTCTTGCACTCTCACTAATTCTTCTCTCTTTTTCTCCTAATAATTCTCTTTCTCTCCCCCTGGAAAAGTCTTTTAATGCCCAGTCCAGTGTTAGATAGTATAAAAATCATTTTCATAACCCACTTCTTCGTATTATGAATAGAGAATAGATGAAGACTCGGGAGCCATATCNTTCTGTTCTCTCCATTTTACTTAAGGAAGGAAAAGATGGGCAGTGGCATTGAACTGTTTTCTGGACTTATTCAATGCATCAGAGCCTCACAGCTGTGGCTTCATAGATTTTTCTGGTTTTGGGGTGAGGGAATAGTTCTCTTTGTGTAGGGCGTTTCTCCATGTTTCTATCCAATGTCTGGGTGCACATCTGGGTCCGGAGCGGCCTTCCATGTGTGTGTTTGCAATGGTAGCACAAACAGGGATGCAGTGATGGAGCGAATCAGTGCCTGGGCCACCTTATGGTTTTCATGTTGTGTGTGTGTCTTTTTTTTTTTTTTTCCTCTCTTTTTTTTTTTTTTTTCTCATCACAGGGATGACCACTTGGCCTCTGGTTTGGCAGATGATGAAGGTGAATTGGGACATCCCAAACAAGAGGATGTGTCTGCCAGCTGAGGATGGTTCCTGAAATCCAGAGGTGACCCTGAGTGCTGCAAACGCTAAGTGGAGGGATAGGAGCTGTTGATGTCTTGAGTGTGTGTGTTCTGCCAGCTTGTCTAGTGTGGATGCCTCTTGTGGATGAGTGGTGTGTGAGGCAGATATTCTTGGGTCTTTCAGAGGAGAAAATGCAGGTATGCTAGGGTAGGCAGCTCCAGCTTGTGTCTCTATGGTGTGTGTTGTAGCTATGTACTATTTTGCTCAGGTCTTGAGGTTGATCTTACTCTGCGTTCCAGAACACTAATGCTGTAGGCATCCTTTGTGTTTCTGCCTGGCCTGAGTCATCATCATTGTGCCGGTGGATCCCATCTTGTGCTGCGACTGCAGCTAAGGGGTGTTTCATCCCTCTGGCTCTCTCATGACTTTTTGTGGCCAGTCATCTTCCCAACAATCATCAAGGTCTTATTGGTCACTCTTTCTTATTTGGCAGACAGTCTTGTTTTGTGCCTTCCTGGCACCCTTCCAGGGTTGTCTTTTCTGCAGTGTCCTACCATCATCTCCTTCTCAATGACTTCCTCTGTGTGTCTTGACGTAGCTTTGCTTTTCTGACAGGGCCTTTTTCTGACAGGGGCAGTGGTGTCTGGCTTTTGGGTCTTGTGTAAACCATCAGGGCCATGTGGGGTGGATGTCATAGGACTTTATGCCAAAGGACACGGGGCCCCCGAGGCCCCGTGCGCACAGAGACCCCGGG
>VZSV01000459.1:7368-20382 GCA_013398735.1 Nothocercus julius
TCTTTCTTTCTTTCTTTCTTTCTTTCTTTCTTTCTTTCTTTCTTTCTTTCTTTCTTTCTTTCCTTCTTTCTCTCTCTCTCTCTCTCTCTCTCTCTCTCTCTCTCTCTCTCTCTCTCTCTCTTTCTCTTCAGTATGATCTTAATGACCATCTCAAGACAGTCTTTCATATCCAGAAATATGTGCTTTGTGCCAGGTGATATCTGTAGTGAGAAGCACCTGTAATGCTCTTTTTAGCTTACCCTGGTGTAGTAGCTTCTATTACTAAGATGTGTTCCAGAAAATAGCTTGTTTTGTGACTAGTTCCCATATAATAAATTACCTGGCAGCTCAGTATTGCTGGAGACATCTCTCCTACTGCATAACTGCTCTCAGAAGCTTTCCCAGCCTTGCAGCCTGTGACAGTATGTAGAAGCAGTAAAATCTGTGCTGGGCATCCATGGCAGCGCTGATATCTTAAGTAAATGGATCAAAAAATCATGATAGAAACTGGTGAGAGCAGGTTGCAATTCTTAAAAATGTTTAATGGATTTTGGTGCTTGTATTGGTCCTGTGACATAAGTGATTTGGAAACGCTATAAAGCCTTTTGGAAGAGGTGGTAAGTAGTATGTTGTATAGCTAAGACTATCTGTACATGTGTATGTACACACACTTGCGTGTGTGTAGGCAAGTGGTTTATAAATAAATTCTATGGGCTTCATTTGTCAGTCTGTATGTTGTGTGCTTCTAGGAGAAGCCAGTGGTCTGTAAGGCAGTACAATCTGCTCAGTATAATGTGTCTGATTATGCAGGTCTTTGCAAGAACTTTTTTCAACACTTTGTTACCTTTAAATTTGTGTCCAGTTTGCTAAATGTTATCCTAACCTTTTTTGATTGTTGCTTCTCAAGTATTACCTATAAAACACATGTTTTGGAATACTTTCCTCCAAATATCTCACATAGCTTAGACTAAATATTTCATTTTCTCATGCAGAAGGTTTTCACTCTTCTCTGTATTTTCTCTGCACATTTCAGCTTTTAGTTCTACATACTAATACATTAAGGTGCAAATCACTTCTCTTTCAGAATCACTAATAAAGGTACTTTTTAAAAGCCGACACAGCATAAGTGCCTTTGAATTACCACTGAACAGCCGAACCACTTCAGTTCAGCTCCAAATTCCAAGTATTTTTTTTTTTTTTTACTTAACACTTTTTTAACATAGGTTATACTGTCATTAAAAACAAACAAAAAAACCCACAAAAAACTTTCTCAAATAAAAAGCTGTCCAAATAATCTCTTTGTCTAAGATTATAGAATCTGTTCATATGAGAAAGGATTGGGCTGACAGTAGGAATTTGCTTTTGTGTGGGAGTTCTACACTGGCACAGTATTTGCTGCATTTGCTATACCCACTGATTCTGTAATCAAACCCAAAAACTATTCAGCTGTTTTCTGTGTTCCCAATGAACTGGAGCATATGTCTATCTCTTTGTAAATCTTTTGACAGAAACATAATTTCAAAGATGTCACATTGTATTTAACATACCATATTTCTTTCATTATCGTTCTAAGAACAAATTAGGATCAGTGCTTGACCAATTAGCATCCATGGCTCTGTGTTTATGCATATGAATAGCTTTTATATGTAACTTCATATGTTGAATTAGAACAAAATAACATTGCCAGTCACAGGATACTTAATATTTTCAATCCATTACACTTATGTAATGCAATAGTTTAGTTCAGTAATTTAATTCTGTGATGTTGCTGTGTGTCTCTGTGAAATCCAGAGACATTTTTGCTGGTATGTGTAACCCTTTCTTTTTTTTTTTTTTTAATTCTTTTATTATTTTTAGAGAGAAGAATATTCTAAATATTTTTTAGGAAAAAAAAGTATATGATTTTCTGTTTGTACCAAAACAAACAAACAAACAAACAAACAAACCAAAAGTAATTCTGTTCCAGAAATAGTTCTGTTCCAGTAACTGATTATAGCATAAAATTTTATAGCCAGCATAAGAGAATAATTAGAATTTAGAGCTGTAAGTCACCTACAGAAAATTGCAAAATAGTTTTCAGGAAGAAATAAATATTTTTTTGTGTAGTTTTTGCGGTTTGATGGGGGGGCAGGGAGGAGGGCAAACTTGGTGTGAGATGAATCCCTTTGGGTTCCAGCTGATCCTCAAAGACTAGAGAGACTGAGGGCACCTAACTCATCTCTTAATAGGGATATCAAATACTGTGGTAACTATAGGCCCGACTCTGGCAGTAGCGGATTCACAGTCTGTCAACTGTAGGTCTGATCGCCTTCAAAACAGCAAATTGAGTTCACAAATAGTATGATCAGCTATAGGCCCAACTCTGGCAATATCGGGTTCACGAACAGGCTATTGACTGTAGGCCTGATTGCCTTCCAAACAAGTAGTTGAGTTCACAATTAGCATGATTTATTCAAATGCAACATTTAGAGAACAGGTTTTGGGCGTCAGTACAGGAAATTCTCTACTACAGTATGGAGTTCTTAGCTAGTGCCTAGTGTACAAATGCACAGTCATCACTCACACCAGAAGATGGGAGGAGTCTCCTCAGGCAGCGTCTTGACCAGAGAAGAGGAAAGGGGTTCAGCCTGTTGACTGATAAAGAAGTTACAATGGAGTCCTCCCTCTCCCTTTTTCTTTCTTCTTTCCTTCTTCCTCCTTTTCACTCCTTAGTTCTTTTATCTATTTTCTTTTACATCTTGGTGGAGTTTGAGTGACTCTGGTCATACTTACTTTTGTTATTGATTAGTTAAAATAATCTCTCAAGTTAATTGAAAATCTAGAGAGCATGCTCAGTGAGGAGTGGTCGTTCCTTGGAAGTAGGTAACTTCTAGGATGGGGTTGTGTATTGGTATTATAATATGAGAATGAGGAGAAGTTTGAGCAAAGTCCATCGGAAGGAACTGATTTGCCACCCTTGTTGGCCCAGCACCAGACATCTTATCGTACTATGTGGCTTATCAGCTGTGTGGTACAACCAAGTTGCCACATCTGCAGAGAGTACAACAGAGTTTGGCCGCAGTGTCTTCACTTCGCTCCACCCTCCATTCACTGATCAGCTGCATGTCACCATCAGATTACCACTTCTGCATGTCATCCAACAAAGTTTGGCCATGGTGTCTCCATTCTGCACCACTCTTCATTTACTCTTATTAGCGGGGGAGGGCAGATTGTGTTGAGACCCTCAGATGAAAAGCACTGTGAAGTATGAAGAACTAATGTGACTGATATCATTTTTTTCTTTAGACTTTTGCACACAAACTTTTATTTGCCTGAGTTTGCACAGCTGATGCGGTAATCTTTTCTGGGCATACATTCTGGGCTGACAAGTTTAGAGGCTTCCTGAGCTCAGCACATATTTCTTCTTAGGTAAATATGCAAATCTGTGTGACCAACTTGTGGAAGCGTTAAATTTGAATCAGGCTTCCCACAGACAATTTTAAGTGCTCTCATCCTGGTTTTGGCAGGGGAGTTCCTCTCTGTTCTTATAGCAGTTTCACAGCTGAAGTAATATAACAGGCCATCACAAAACCTAATACTCACAATGGATTTTCTCCTACTGTTCAGAAGCAAAAGCGAAGACTGGTGTGAGCAATAGGAGGTCAGCCTATCTTTACTTGATTTAATTCTGTCTGAGTAGTCTCCTGTAAAACCTAGTGAAAACTCAATATTGTCAGCATGGTATAGCAAACTATTCAACAACTTGAACTTAGAAAGTTCCAAATGATTGTTTTTTTCTTCTACCTGCTCTGCATAAACCTGCTAGCCAAATGTGTTTAAATTAATAAGAAACAAAACTCAAAAGAGACCCCCACTTACAGGTTCCTACACTTGTTTGCACATCACTTCTATTGCTAGAAAAGAGAAATAGGAAGTAACTGAAACTGCAGACAGTGTGAAAAATATATCTTGGCAACAATTCCCAAATTAGAGCAACACGAGTTTGTTAAAACATTCTCCTCTTTTTGCAGTTGCCTTGTTCTTAACATTTTAATGTCAGCTTTGACATTTTTAATGTAACATTTTGACATAAGCTTAAGAGACCAGCAGGTCTCTTAAGAGAGCAGGAGACAGCTTACTTAAACTAGGGTAGTCACCTTTTCTGAATCACTGTCTAATTGGGTATATCCTTCATTTTTTTCTCTAGCTAATAATCAGTCCTTCACTGCATGTTGATTCATTGTGTTAGTTGATGTATTCATTGCTTGAATAAATTCACAAAGTAAAATTGCTAAGACAAATAAAGGGCATTATTCAAATTTTGCTTAATACCATCAGGGACCCAGATGTTACTTAAACCAGTACCATGATATTCATACATTTGGACTGACAATTTCAGTAAAATATAACTTTTGCAGCTTCAGTTCAACATTCTTTTAATCCCTTGGTTGATCAGACGAAAACAAGAATGGTGCTGTCTCTCTTTCTTGTAAGTATCAGAGAAAACTGTTTTTTTTTTTTTTTTTTTTTTTTTTTTTCTATTTTAAATGGTGTTTATTTTATGATATGTTTTTTTAATCTCTCTGGAAGACACTAGAATAATAATAATAAAAAAGAAGATAAAAGTAGGATTGCCTGATCATCCCTTGAAAGAAGCTCAAATGAACTGGAAAGGATATTTGTGAAGGAGAAAATCAACGAATATTCAAATTACTTATGGCTATAGCAAATGGAGAGTGGAGTGTGTTAGTTTGTACATGCCTGTCTGATGGTAAATGAAACATGGTGTACAACTGAATGAAGACTTCGAAGTGATCCTGAAGGATAATCTTTTAGTTTAGAACATGGAAAAAAATGGCTTTTTGTATAGGTCATTCTATTTGATATTTTCAATATCAAATTCAAAGTATGTTGATAGTGGACAGTTAGTTCAGGTAGTACATCTACTACACTGCTTCTTGATCACCTTTGTACCCTTGAACACAAAAGATAAACTATGAATATCTTGGCAAATTTTTATAAAGTAACCTTAAGAAAGAGCTTCTGTTTTTTACACACCCGGGGAGTTTCTTTCTTTTTCCTTTTTCTTTTTTTTTTTTTTTCTTTTTAATTTAAACTGGGTTGTCTGTCAATGACCTCAACCTCTTTCTATCTTGCCTGTCAGAACTATAAAGAACATCCCTTACTTAGAATTACTCTTTGCCTTGGGCTTGACAGTAGCTCTTCCCTGAACGAAGGGCAGCAAACTGCTGTGTGTGGCAAGATGCAAATTCTCATCATCTGCTTCCATTTATTCTGTGGAGAAGTTACCCTGTGACAAGCCATATGACTACTTCAGCCTTCACAAGAATATGCTCTTACAATAGACTGCATGCTCTGGCATGAACCCTTGTACAAAGAGCACGAGCAGTGCCTTGAGGATTATTCTTGTCCGGAGAACAGCAAGACTAATAGGAGGTGCAATGCATATGTTTTTTACTGCCTTGCTTGCCTGCAGAATCTTCAGCATAATTTTCCTTGTCTGGAGAACTACAAGACTAATAGGGGGTGCAATGCATATGTTTTTTACGGCCTTGCTTGACTGCGGTATCTGCAACATAATTTTCCTTTTTCAAAGGAGGATGATAGGCCCAGATCCATGTAGGATTTAGGAAGGTTGATAGCTGTCCTTCCTACTTTTTATTCAAAAAATTTTATCATAGTGAAATTCATAAATCCAACCTGACAGTGTAAGAGAGGAAATGATAATGCCCGGAACACTGAGCAACACTAGATTAAGCTAACTAGTAGCAGATTATGAAGAACTTTTAAGACTCTTGCTGAAGTTAACAGTTATTTTCAAAAAAATAATTTGTTTCTCCTGAAGAAAAAAAAATGCAATTTTGTGTGAAGGAGATCTTCATTTAACATCTTAAATCACGATATAGTCAACAGTGCAAGATAACATTACCTTTAAAAATAGTACTGCTTCTCTTCTGGACTTAGATGCCTTATTGACAACTTAAGTCCAGTGGCTGTGCAATTTATCCAAAACTAGCCTCATCCTTTTCTTCTAAAGCATAGCCAAAGTAGTCTAACAGGCATTCACCTTTTATATGAAACTGATTTGATTGCTTAGTCGGTACAGTATTTGTCAAGGAGGTGAAAAATCCCTGCATGAAGGGAACCGACACATCTCTTCTCAGGAGAGTGCCTGATGACAGGCTAGGGGAAAGGTGACTAGCCTTATATTCACTATCTAAGCTAGCATAGAAGAAAGTAAATTTCACGAGGCAGAGAGTGAATGAATAAGGAAAAGGTCACTTCTTGAAGAGGCTGGTTTTTGTTATGATATGTGTTCATAACATTATTTATTCATTTTACCCAACAGTTTTTAATGCAAAATGCAGAAGCCACCCCTCACTTCTGTGCTGCCAGCTGCACTATTCTCTGTACCCAAGCTATTCTAAAGCTAACTTCTGTTTACATGGGCTGCAGATTACACCAGTAACAATAGCACAGACATCTTTAAGCTAGCTATATTTCCTCAGGCATTGTCTAGACCCAGGCACACAACTCCAGGTTCCAGGATTCCCCTAAGCAACAATGTTCCGGTGCTGCAGTGCTCAGTGATGTGATACATAAGTCTGTTTGCAGGTCTATTTGACTAAGCATGTAGCATATGACCCTACAGCATATGACTAAGTATAGCAAATAATTGGTGTAAACACTTCAACAAAGCAGCTCTTAGCACACTTGAGTAGTCTCTCTGTCCCCCTGTTGATCCATTGTAACAATGGGACAAAATCAAAGCTATGCTGTTTCTGAAGTACCTGTCCAGAAAAAATAAATTTCTAGGAATAAGCTGCACATCAATTGTAGAAAGCTCCAGTATGCTCTCACTAGAACTTCTGACATTTTCAGCTCTTGGATTATAGCACCAATAGCATAATTTATGTTTCTTTGTATAAGGCACAGGAGCTGCTTCAGCATAATTTCCGTATGCTCAGTCTCTCACTGCTGTCACTTCTCATTGCTTTTAACCAGCTGTGCACACACGCTTTGTTGCTGGAGGCACAGAAGACTCTTGGGAAATAAGAGGTGGAAACAAGGATTTCCTATTATAGGAATATGGTAATCAATTTAAANGTGGAGTTGCTAGAAGTGGTTTTATGAGACTGGGTTCTTGAAGAAGTTTTATGGAAGTCTTACAGAGAAAGAAACAGGAGTGTTACCTTCATCTGAACTTTCGCATACTATATGGCCAACATCTGTATGCAGAGTCAGGAAACTTTAGTACTAGATATAATTGACTTAGATAAAAAAAATACACTGGAAGATACATTTAAAAAAATCTTAACATTATAAAATGTAACCCTCAGAAGATAGAAAAAAGAAATTAGGACTTTCTTGGCAACTCAAATTTAGCTATATCAGATTATGCTTTATGTCTCACATAATATGCTTAAATTAGATGATCATACACTACTGCTTTGAAATGGCTTTTATTCCCATTCTGTGCATGAGTTCTCTAGTTTTCACAGAACAATCACTTATAGTTTTAGCTTGTTCAAAATACCTGTTGATATGGAATTTCCTAGCTCAATTTATGTCAGTATATAAGGTGCTAAGATGCTGTAATTCTGAAGAAATGCACTGTACCTGATGCAGATGAAAATGAAAATAGCCTAACTCTCAATATGCTGAAGCTTCCTAATAAGAATACTCAAGCTAAAATTTTTTCAAAAAGTCTTAGAATGGTGCCAACCTAAAACACAAGCCCAGTGCTATATTATATGCCAAGAAACCAATTTAAAAAAAAAGTGATATACATCCACTTCATATTACATATTCCATCTTACAAAGCTGGGTACATCTTGAAGCAGTACAGAATATATAAAAAAAAAATGTAAATTATGAGCATTTCACGTAACCGAAATGCCAATTACAAGTTCTATGGCAAATCTCACCATTAATAGCCTCATTCTCCTTAAAATTTGACATCAATAGAAGCACATTAAGCTATGCTGTCTTAAGACAAACTTTAATAAAACCCAGTAACACTTGCATATTTCTGCTTTAATATGGTGTCACTGTGCTACAAATCTTCTATGACAGAATTAAAGAGTGTTGTTTGAAAATGGAGACAGAGGCCTAAATTTTAAATTTTGTGCCAATCATGTGAATGCTTCTTAGATCATTATAGTTTCTTATCAGCTCAGTGTGCACGTATTCAGGGCTTCTCTGGGAAATTAGCTCCCTTTTCTCTCTGTGGCCATAGCTGTCAGGTCTTCTTGTCACTATGCTTGCATTTCTCTGGTGCCTTTTGTGCTTCATAGCTTTTGCTTCCAGGCTTTGATGCATCAGTATATAATCTCAGCTACAGCAGATCATCTCTAGCTGCAGGTTCCCCTGTTGTGGAACTAATGTCAAACAACTAAAGATATCTCTTGCGGGTGTCTTTGTAACATTTCATCATCTGGCATTTCAGCCATTCACCATATTCTAACTTGCCATAACGAACAGCTCTGGGCAATTGCTTATCAAAATATGTACCAGATGCCCAAAGCTGCATAGCTGAATCTTCAGGAGCATCATATTGTGTGGAATAGAGCTTTAAGGCCTCGGTGTCTAGGTTATAATCCTGTCATTTTATGCTAGCAGATGCATGAAGAAAGTGCATGTGGAATTAACTGAAATGCTTAATGGAACAACAAATAGTTCAGACTTCTTATCTGTACAAAAAAATGGTAATGACAATTTTACAACGCACATTGATTTTTATTTTGAGTTAGATCTTCTTTTGGACAAGATGTTTTGATCTTCAGAAAAGCTTTATTGGTGTTTACTCTCTGCTGTGAGTCTTTTGTATCAGATCCAGAGTTTAGAGGCAGAGATAGCTACACTAGCAGAATTTGTCTGCAGCGATCAGTGCTTTACTGACAATGTTTGATGTTGGCCTTGACATGTTTTCCTCTATCTTAAGGCTGGAACAGGACTTCTTTTTCTTTATGTTGATGCTCAAGCTAGACTTCTTAGTTCCGACCAATTCATGCATTCTCATCCCCTAGTAAAATAATGATTTTGCTTCATGAATCTGACTTGCTGAAGTCAGAGGCAGAGCCTCAGGGACCTGATCAGCACAGATCATAACTGGTGCATAGGCGCTAAGCATTGTAAAGTGAGAAAGGGCTCTGCTTAGTATTTTAGCCCATTATTCCTTGGATTCATCCAACTTGTGCTTTAGTGACAGTATCACTGGATGTCACCCCTAGATGCTTTCTGTGAAAAATACAGGGACACAAGGGACGAACACCAGATATTTGGATGCAGGGTGAAAAATAGTCTAATTATGTCAAACACATTTCAATGAGAAAAAAGAACAAACATTTCAGCATAATTCAAATTACTTCCTATTTATTAACAATTCCAGACATCCTTTTGCTGGACTTGCTGCATTAATACACATGAGATTTTTAGGTAGCAGCTCGTTCAAAGTTGTTCTCCTGTTGGCTCATGCCTTTTCTTTGAAGCAAACATGAAATTAAGGCTTTATAAGTGTGGAATAGGACTCCATTCCCACAACTCTCTGGGAATGCTAGCCCTCTCTGTGAGATTTCAAGTTTGCAACAGGGATATCTGAGGAGTCTGAATCCTTAGTAATCACAGTGGTGTTTTCTATTCCACCCCCAGTACTGAAATTTTAGTGTTATACTCTCCCACTACTTCATTGTTGCTTTATCAGCATCCTCACACTTCACAAAATGACAAAAATATATTATGACTTTTCAGGCTAATCACATCACTGTAAATGCTTTCTCAGCAGGAAATTAAATAAATTGTCTCCTTTCTTTCAGGTGTTGATCCTTAGAGGTCTTTCTGTGCTGTGGTATACACATTTCCATATCTTTCCATGTCTGATTAAATTCATCTCTAGGCAGGATAATCAGAATGTATCCAGAACTACAGCTGACAAAAAGGTGGGAAGGAAGGGAAAATATGCAAGTGATTTTGATGCTGCATGTCTATAGAGGTAGTGGAGGCGGGGAAAAAGCCATTTTGGGAGTGCAGCTTTATCAATTCTAATAACTTAAGAAGGATAAGTTAGATTCTTGCTTTTCTTCCTTTTGTACTGATTAGCTGACATGGTTGAGAGTGGAAAATTTAGTGTAAAAAAATCCATTTCCATTTCTTCAGGGTAGATGCCTTGTGTGTCCAGCATCTAAATGTTCTAAAAACTTTAGTCTGTTTTTAATGTTCTCATTTCAGGGATATTCTCTCTCTCTCTCTCTTTTCTTTTTTTTTTTCTTTTTTTTTTTTTCTTTTAGCCTCATACAGTTGTCTTTTCATATTTCACATGTTATTCTAAAAAGGATAATAAAGTATCTAGTATTACTCTGGCAATTTCATTTGTTTTATTCTTTATTCCTGTGGACTATGCAGGAAGAGATAATATGGCTCTTCAACATATTTTTTTTCAAACCCTTTTTTACTAGTCTACAATTGAATTAATATGTGCTTTAGTGAAAGCCCTACATATCTAGGTTTTTCCCTTTAAAAAAAGAGGACTTCCTTAGTAGTTGCTGTTGCTTAAATGTGCATACTGTGGGAATTGCAGAAGATCTGCGGACATTTTCTATGGACTGAAATCTTTCAATTAGTTTAATCTACTGGCTTTAGTAGGTGAAGAACAGTACTATTGGATCAGTTCATCATTTCTGGGATAATCTTAACAGAAAGAGGAAGATACAGAAATTTACAGCCTTATGAGAATTTATCTCTGCAGTAATTGAATATGAATTTTCTTATATTTTATATCATTGGAGATTCAACTCTCCTGTCATTTCATGGTGATGAGTGGAAGTGTTTAGGGAAAAAAATCATCTTTCTCACAATGAAGTGGACTTCTGCGCAATCATTATATATCATCTTTTTTTTTTTAGCTTCTTCTGGTTCAACAAACATTTTAAGTTAGGCAGAAATGCTATCAAGTCTCCTGCTGCCTGCCATGTTTAATAAATATGTACCAGTTATCACATACAGGCACCAGATTTCTCCTTCCTCTATATTCTCCCAACAATTCACTGCGACTCTTGGCTAATCCATTAAAAGGATAGAAAGCAGCAAAGAAATAGCAGATGTTACACAACCAGTAGCATCCAGGCATTATTATCCTTTAATATGTCAGTGTTCAAGGTATTATATGCCACAATCTTAACTTACTGGCTAAAGTCCTACTGATAGCAAGTAGAACTGTCTTGTATTTTGCTGAGATAGCAGAATAAATCCACTTAAATTTCTGATCTAATGTTTCTTGGCTTGTCGTTATAGTCTCATTTTTAGTCAACAGAGGGAAACAAGCACTTCTTATGACGTATTTTAGGTGTCTACTTTATGGCTAAATGTACTATGCCCTACAAGTGACTATTACTCTTTGATGAAATAGAATGGTTTAGTTGACAAATGTGTGTGTGTGTGTATAAAAATTATACATTTTTGGAAGTCAAAGACATTACACAAACACAGCCTGGGGCTGTTTGCTTTAGATAAAACAAGACTGGATGTTGTGGAAAAAATACAAATGCTTAAAGCCACAGGGAATAGGAATTGCATTCCATTCTATTTTTACCTTTGAAATGACAAGAAAAAAAAGGATATTCAAAGAAAATGGAAAAAAAAAACAATATATCTAAAATTTTTGGAAAAGCAAATTCTTCTCTCAGGAAAATGAAGAGTCAGTAGAGGTTTACAGCAATATTTAAGGACAGTCATGAGATATGTTACAAAATGAAAGAAAATTATAGCAGCTTGGAGAATGAAAGATGTGGAATAAGCACCCTCCAATGAATGATAGGATAAACGTGAAGTGATTTAACCACAAAAGAGAAGATCTTATTTGCAAATAAGCAACAAATCTGACTCTGTAAACTTTCTGCATATGTGCAGGTCACTACGCACTAAGTTCAACACCTTTGCACATTTTCACTGCGAACTAGATTTTATGGCTCTGTGACTAAGTGTGACTCTAAAAAAAAACATTAGATTGTTATATTTAAATTTGATATAATTTCTGGATTTCGAAACTTTTATATATTATATATATTTGAGATAACTCATATATACTCTCTTATATATAACTCTTATATATAACTCTCTCTCTCTATATATGAGATAACTCTTAAATGAGGATCCCATCTTCCAAAAAAGAATGTTGGGACCATCATTCAATGCACCAAGAGCAGCAGAGCTCTGTCATGAATCTCATACCTTTTGACAGCTGCTATCGCCACTCCTGTAATCCGCTCCTATCCTCTTCCTTCTCTTCAGGTATTCTGCTAGCTTTCTGATAAGTGTTACCAGGGAGAATGATATATCAGTCTTGCTAACCTCAGCAAAATAAAATTTTTCCTAAACATACTGGATAGCTTGCAATATATGCTGGCTAAAGACAGGAATCTTACAGTTGTCATCCTTGCCACTGGTAACAGGACTAACACTGTCAAAGTAATTAATGATAGGTGCTGTGGTAGAATCAGATGGCTTTATCACAATATTCTTTTTTCAGTTACTGGTGTCAATCAGAGTGGGACTGATGCTATAAGGGAAACTATTGCCAGAATAAGAGCATACTTAGATATTTTATTGCTTCAACAATGTAAACATGCAGCAGTTGATTCTTGTTTGATCTTTTGCAAAAGTTAGCTTGGACTCCTGAATAGTAAGCTATATAAAATCAAAAGATCTATATTTTCCTATACATTTCGTTTTCTTTTGAGGACAGACTGAGTGCATCGCTGTAAGAATTATTCATTCAGTATTTAACTATTTAGATGACTGAAAAAGGTCTGACTGATTTATATCTAGATCCAAACTTGTGTATTTACCAATGCATGTTGGCTAGTTGCACTTGGATAATTGGGTAATGTTCTTGGGTAATTGGGTAAGAATTTAATTGCTAACTTGTTTTTCCTTCCTTCCTTCCTTCCTTCCTTCCTTCCTTCCTTCCTTCCTTCCTTCCTTCCTTCCTTCCTTCCTCCCTCCCTCCCTTCCTTCCTCCCTTCCTTCCTCCCTTCCTTC
>VZSV01000459.1:20787-42657 GCA_013398735.1 Nothocercus julius
TATGGTATGTTTTTTACAACCATGTGAGCTGAATTTTCATCGTCCAGATTTGTAACTTACAGTCATAGCTGTTTATTATTTGTAGTGCTGTTTATTATTTGTAGTGCTAGTCCTGGCTTGGGTTAGTCACTAGACTGAGGCATGTTCCATGAGAAGTTCACCTTTCCTATCAATGACTTCGGTTAAGCGCTCTACAGGGGAGTGCTTATTCCGTAATATAGCAGAAGATTTAAACTATGCACCTATTTGTTGACATCTCAGATTGATAGCATGAATAACACAGTGCGAGGGCAATAAATGATAATGCCTCTATTCAGGTTAGAGTGAGAGTTCTGTCTGTACTTCTAGTCAGTCCCTATTTCTTCTTTCGCTGAATCCAAGACAGAGTTATGTAATACTAGGTGAATAATTCCTAAAGCCTACCTTAAAATTGTTACCACTCTGGAAAGCATTTTTATTTGGATGGATACATACTACACTTATATTGTTGGCCTCTTTCTGGCCTTAGTGGATAAGAAAATTTGTATACATTTTAGGATTTCAAAATGGCCTGGATGATAGAATATCACTTAAGGTATTCCCAAATTCCAAGTGTCAGAATATATGGTAAAAAATGAGAATATATCATTAAATTTTTTTTCTCTGCTTCTTCATTGCCTATTTTTACCCACATTTCCTCTGTTCTCTTCTAGTATTTTTCAAATAGAACAAAGAATTTTTAAAAAAGGAAAAGAAATGAAAGTACAATGCACAAGATTAATACTGGCAGAAGAATAGGCATGCATGACTGGTTGCTGGAAATGTCTCTGTAATGCAGCCCACATTTCTTCAGCCTACTTATTTTAGTGTGATAGATTACGTTCCCTTTTCCATTATGATGCTTTTTTTTTCTTTCAAATGTGCTAATGTGCAAGTGTTCCAAAAAATTTTAATTACATTTTGGCAGCTCATCAAACATAAACACTACACCCTTGGTGAGCTTTTGGATGCTACCCCTATGACACAAGCGGCAGCCTAGAAAGATTCTCAGCCCCATGATGTTTACAGATACTAATAGTTGTATTTTTAAAGCCATTATTGCAGGTCAGCCTCATAACCTACAATTCAATATGCAGACATTTAGCTTGTATCTTAGTATTTTTATGATACCTGTAGAACTGAAAATGTAGCTTAGGGAGGAATATATGTTGATCTTCTAGTATATTTTTTTTTATAAAATTATCCTGGGAGAGAGGCTTAAGAGGGAAGGGAGGGATGTTTACATTAAAAATCTATACCGTTTCTTCCTTATTCAAGTCTAGAATTGTATTTAGACTTTTTCTGCCCTATCTTGAAAATAAGGGTGGTCTAAAGGGAGAATTATTTCAATTTGGATTTTTTTCTCTAATGGAACTGTTCTTGGCTTAAGATCCAAATTAATGAAGTGCCTCCAAACACAAGAAATATTTCATATGTGATTTCATATGACAAATCTGATTTCATATGATCAAGCCTGAAAAGCAAATATGAGAAATTTTGACCTCAGCTACAAGCTATACCTGAATAAGGTCATAAACCAGATTTGTTTTTGGATTGTACACGCTGGTCACTTTTGACAATTAGTGATCAATATCAAGCATTTTCTTACAGGTTTTTGAAAATTCTTACATCAAAGCAAATAAAAGGAATAGAAGAATTGAAGATTTTCTCCAATACTTGTTAATGATAATATAATGGAGTTCTTACATGCTGCAGTTCAATTATCATTGGAGTTACAGAAGTTGTAAGTCTGAAATTATAAAGCACAGAATATATTGACTTTAGTTCTAAGCCGAAATGTAACCTCATTTAGAAGCTGTATTGTCACTTTTCTGTCCTGAGATATTTTTGAAATTATATGTTCTTGCTGAATATATCAAGGCTGAGAATGAATTTTCAGTGAAAATGATTTTCTGTGGGGAAAAAAAAAAAAAAGATCTGATTTTATTTTTCTGAAAAAAAAATGTATCTACTTATAACACCAAAAAAAAAAAAAAAATCATTGTCAGTCTCTATTCTTTTGGAAACATTTTTTCTGAATACCCATAGAATGATTATCTTATATGTAACTGGTCATCTCCTAAAATACTGATACAGGCATACAGAAAGATACTAACAACAGGAAAAGAGTTGACTTCAGTACTTATGAGGGGGATTAACTTTAATTATGTTTGGTGGACACAATCATAAAATCTAGCTTTGAAAGTTCCTAAATATTAGCCCATGGACAAGAAATGCTTTGAAAATCAAAGGGTCAAATGAACTCATCCGACACAGTAATTCACATTGTTCTCAGGTACTGTCTCTGCAGATGTACTGCTTGAAAATAAATTGAATGTGTCTTTTCCTTCTTTCTTGCAACTCCTCAATCACATGCTAAAACAGCTGTTGCATATCAGCTTGGAGGAAGAAGAACATTCCTGCCCCATGTCAAGCATGCAGGTTGCAGTCTCTGTGTTGTTTGGATTTATTTGGGAGTAGAGTCTCAGAATATATTTATAATGTCTCCAAACCAGTGGTTTCCTTTCATAAGAGGTGTTCATGTAGGCAAAACCTCAAATTCACTTTTCCAGGTTGATTTTTTAAAAAATGTATCTTTATTGAATTCATGAAGCTCAAAATACTAGTGCTAGTTTTGAGAGGACATTTTTACTGTGCTTCGTGCATCAGACCAGGTTGCTAAAGCCGTAATTTCTTCTTGCTTACTAGCCTACTGTGACACTGACAAGTGAGTGATTCAAGCAACAATAGCAAGAAGAAATAAGAAAAAACACTGAAGACCTAAGGATAATAAATGCCCCTCATTTTTGTTCTCAGGATCCCTTTAGATCAGAGGAAGATGAACCTGAGTCCTTCTTGCCAGCTACATATGCAAATAGCCAGGGATCAATTAAAGAACGGTGCTATTTTCCACAGCTGTGGGATTGTGATTACAAAAGGGATCGAAACACAGAATTGACTGAGGAAAGACCACCTTGCTAACTTGACAGGGTCACAAGAACAGCAAGGAAGTCATTTATTATTGCAATTCATTAAAGAAAGGTTATAGTCATCTTTCTAATTACTTTTCTTACTTAGGACTGCTAACTTTTTCACAGATTGCTTGTCACTTGTACTGACCTCTGTATAAAATCAATACATATTTGCATTTTTGGTGCTCATTATAGTGAAACATGACACTGTCTGGAAATAAAGCATGTCCTTCTTTATAATGGCAGCAAAACACTAAAACAATGATGATAAAGGTTTGGATTCTCTCTTTTATTGTTTCATTGCTCTATTCACGTGTTCTTACAGCACTCACTTCACGAAACAGATGTTTCACGAAAACCAAGCCAATATAATATGCAGGTCATTCCAAGAACTAAGATGTTGTCTCCATCGTTTTCTTTCTTAACATGCTGAATAAAACAGAATGATCATGGAATTATTTCTAAATAAATGCATCTTTCTCTCTCTTTTTTTTTTTTTTTTTTTTGAAATAGTCAGCTATCCAAAATTCTTTTTAAACAGTGATCCAGCATCATGAAAGTTGTATTTGAATCTGGATTTAACTTTTAATATTTCAAATATTGAGCTCATTTATTCACAGAATTAAGACTATAAAAATTGCTAGAGTTCATTTGTTTACAGAAGTAAGGCTGGAGTCCAGTTTGGATACAAATATCAACTTTTGTCCGAACCCAGTCTCTTGTGATATGGCACAATGTTGCACATTTCTCACTGTTCCCAGTTATGTTTTATCGTTATAAGAACCCCATATATGATTACTCTGTCAGGAGATGGGACATATGGAGATCTCATTCAAGCAAACAATAGTTGTTGTGGTACCTTCCAACATTAACAGAAACTCTTAGTGTTTTATGTAAAACACCTTCTGGAAGCGTGATCAATATACACTAAGGAGAAAGAGAATGTTAAACTCTAAATGGTTCCAGGAGATATATAGATTACTGTCTTTCCCAATGACATGACATTTAACCTATGGTTTGAAACAATACATCTGTGAAAACCCTCTTCACTGTATCTTCCCCTTCTATACCTTCTTTGAAAAACACATAGTTCTAGAGAACATTTTAAATAAGGTAATTAGTAAAATAATGCACACTATGAAAATGTAAAGAAAACAAAACCACAAGCATTTAGAATGGAACAAAGGAACCTTTTTGTTTTGAGACTAAGAAGGAAAAATAGAAGCAACCTTTTTTTATTGCTCTGCATGACTGCAAGAATTTGAAAGCAGTAAGCATTCAACAGCTATTTATATACATTGTAAATGTTTATTTGATTTTAGTAGCAAAGAGGCTAATTGCATCCTGAGCTGTATTATGAGGAACATGGACAGTAAATTGAAGAAAGTGATTATCTCCCTTAATTCAGCACTTAGTAGACTGCCTCTAGAGTACTGCATACCATTCTAGTCCACCAGTGTAAGACAGACCTTGATATTTAGAAGGGCATTTAGCAGAGGGCCACTATGACAGTTGGCCTGGAGCACTGGCTCTCTGAGGGAGCTGGACTTGTTCAGTCTGGAGAAGGGGCAGATTTGGGGATACAAAACAGAGGCCTCCAGTGCTATGGGGAAGGTTACTGAGAAGATGGAGATGGGCTCTTCACAGTGGTTCATGGCAGGGAGGCATAAAACAAAGCAAAAGAGATTCTCACTGTAGAAACTTTTTCCCCTTCCATGAGGACAACCAAGCAGTGGAATGGACTTGCCAGAGAGTTTGCAAGTCCCCCATGGATATAGTCCTGAGCAATCTCTCCTGATCTATTTGTTGACAATGCTTTGAGCAGAAGGTTGGACTACAAGGTTCTTTCTATCTCAAATTATTCATTTATCCTATGGTAATAGTGTAGACATGGTGGATGGGCCTAAACATAACACAGAATCACAGAATGCTTAAGGCTGGAAAGAACCTTTGGAGATCATCTAGCCCAAACTCTCTGCACAAGCAGGTTCCCTTAGAGTATGTTGCAGAGGAACATATCCAGCTGTGTTTTGACTATCTCCAGAGAGGAGGTCCATAACCTCTCTGGGCAACCAGCATGCCAGTGCTGTCACCCCCACAGTCAAGAATTTTTTCCTCAAAGAGAGGAAACTTCCTGTGCTTCAGTTTGTGGCCATTGCCTCTTGTTCCATCACTGGCCACCACTGAAATGAGTTTGCCTTCCTCTCCCCCTCGACATTCTCCCTTAAGGTATTTATATACATTGATAAGATTCCCTCTCAGCCTTCTCTTATCAAGACTAAACAGGCCTAAGCTCTCCCAGCCATTCCTCATATGAGAGATGCTCCAGTCTCCTGATCATCTTTGTAGTTCTATGCTGGACTCTCTCGAGAAGTTCCGTGTTCCACTTGTACTGAGAAGCCCAGCACTGGACACAGTGCTCCAGATGTAGTGTTAAGAGGACTGATTAGAGGAGGATCACCTGCTGGTAACACTCTTCCTAAAGCACCTCAAGGTGCCACAAGGTTACATTGCTGGCTCATGGTCAACTTGTCCACCAGGACAGCCAGGTCTTTCTCTGTAGAAGGTTAACCCCCAGCCTGTAGTAGTGCATGCGGTTATTCCTCCCCAGGTGCAGGACCCTACACTTGCCCTTCCTTTTGCTGAACTTCATGAGGTTCCTCTGTGCTCATCTTTCCAGCCTGTCCAGGTCCCTCTGAATGGCTGCACAGCCCTCTGGTGTGTCAGCCACTTCTCCCAGTTTTGTATCCTCAGCAGTCTTGCTCAGGGTGCACTCAGTCCCTTCATCCAGGTCATTGATTTGAATAGGATTGAATAGTTCTGGCATTCAGCCAGTTTTCAATACACTTCACTGCCCACTCATCTAATTCACACTTCCTGAGTTTATCTCAGAGGATGTTATGGGAGACAGTGTTAAAATCCTTGCTGAAGTCAAGGTAGACAACATCCACTGCTCTTCCCTCATCTACCCAGACAGTCAGTCCATCATAGAGGCTATCAGATTGGTTAAGAATGATTTCCCCTTGGTGAATCCATCATGACTACTCCTGATCACCTACTTGTCCTCCACATGCTTAGAGACAAACTTCCCAGGGATGGAGGTGAGACTAACTGGCCAGTAGTTGCCTGGGTTCTCCCTCATGCCCGTTCTGAAGACTGGCGTGACATTGGCTTTCTTCCAGTCCTCATGCACCTCCCCTGTTCTCCATGACATTTCAAGGATGATGGAGAGTGGCTTAGCAATAACATCTGCCAGCTCCTGCAGCACTTTTGAGTGCATCCCATCCAAGTCCATGGATTTGTAGTTGTCAGATTTGCCTAAGAGATCTCTAACCCAATCTTCATCAACCAGTGGCAAGTCCTCCTATCTCTAGACTTCCTCTCCTTTCTCCAGGGTTTGGGATTTCAGAGGGCTAGCCTTAGTGAAGACTGAAGCAAATAAGACATTCACTAAATCTGCCTTTTCTGTGTCTTTTTTAACCAAGGCATCCACCCTATTCAGTAGCAGACCCACATTTTCCCTAGTCTTTGTTTTGCTACTACTGTATTTGAAGAAGCCCTTCATGCTGTCTTTGACATCTCTTGCCAGATTTAATTCCAGCTATGCCTTAGCCTTCTGTGCCTCATCTTTGCATACTCTGACAACATTCCTATATTCCTCCCAAGAGGCCTCACCTTTTTTCCACATTCTGTATACTTCCTTCTTCTGTTTGAGTTTTTCCAGGAGCTCCTTGCTGATCCATGCAGGTCTCCTCCCCCTTCTGCCTGACTTCTTACTCACAGGGATGCACCGATCTTGAGCCTGGAGAAAGTGATGCTTGAATACTAACCAGCTCTTTTGAACCACCCCCCCCCTTCCTTCAAGGACCCTAGCCCATGGGATTCTTCCAAGTAGGTCTTGGCAAAAGGCAAAAGTTTGCCCTCCTGAAGCCCAAGATTGCAATCCTACTTATCACCCTGCTTCCTCATCGCCGGATCCTGAACTCCATCCACACACACATGGTCACTATAGCCAAGGCTACTCCCAACCTTCACATCTTCTACGAGTTCTTCTTTGTCAATTAGTACTAGGTCCAGCAGCACACCTCTCCTTGCTTCCTCCATCGCCTGTTTTGAAAAGTCATTAATGCTCTTCAGTAATCACCTCGACTGCTTGTGCTTGGCTGTGTCATCTTTCCAGCAGATGTGAGGGTGGCTAAAGTCCCTCATGAGAACCAGGACCTGGGATCATGAGGCTACTTCCAGCTGTCTGTAGAAGACCTCATTGACTTCAGGTGTCCTGTAGCAAACACACACAACAGTGTATTCCATGTTAGCTGGCCCATTAATCCTTACCCATAAGCTCTCAACTCATCCTTCATTCACCCCTAGGCAGAGCTTGATTCATAATGATGAACAGCATTTTTAAATATAATTGTAGAGAAAAAAAAGATATTTGGTATAAAAATTACAAGCCTGCAGTACTAGTTCTGCCTACAAATGAAATATATACAGGAAAAACATGTTACAGCTTTGGTTTTTTACCAACTCAAAAAAAAAAAAACTGTATTCACTGGTTTGTCAAAATGATAAAATTTGGTCAGTTTACCACAATGAAACACTAATAATGCCACATATGAGTTGTTTTTTTTTTCCCAAGGGATTGGATTCTGCTATCAGTTATACCGTTGTTGAATACAGAGTAACGCTACTGAATGTAATACCTGAGAGAGCTGTTATTTGAGAGTCCTGGAACCTAATAGATTTATTCTAGATAGTGGCTAGCTTAGATAAGAGCAAAATGTGACCTTTAGACTGTAGCACTTTCTTTGACAAAAAGGATTTGTGCTAGGTAAATAGAAAGTTGGGAAAACTTTGCCTTCTCACTCATTGTGAATCATTATGTAAGGCTGATGATTGAAGCGCAGATTCTTTCCGAGGTACCTTATTTCATGGCAAGAAAAAGGAATGGCAAATTTAACTGATATAATTTTTTGGCAGTATGTTAAAATTGACATATATCTAATGATTTGTATTCATGGTAGAGTCTGAAACTACCAGGAGCTACAATTCATCACATTTCTAATTTTACAGAGGAACAGATGGCTGTCCACTTTAGTGGTCCCAACATTACTGAGTTAAACATGGAATGGAATGATTGATTAAAAAATGTAATCACACATTACTGCTTGTAATTGTGATTAATATGAGTTTACTATTTCTTACAATAATTACTTTTTTCCTCTCTCTTTTAAAGATGAATAAAAAGTGCTATCATCCTAAAAATTCAAAAAAAAGACTTAAGGGCCAAGCAAACAATCAATTTTAATTGTAAAAGTAAAGAACACCTTTCAGCACTTTACTTTTAAGGTTTAGGGATGCCTATTATCCTTTTGATGATAACTGGGTGACTGCTTTTCATGGCTAGCAACTGTTGCTCTTGGGAAAGTGACAGTTAATAATTTGCTTGTATATTATCTTTTGCACTGTTTTTAAATGATTTTGCATGTTTACACTTTCAGCAGTGCCTAGTAATAGGATTTTTTTAAGAACTTTGTGCATAGCTTTGAAGTTAAAAAATATATGTTACCTGAGGGAGTTAAAATTAGTGGACTTATTTCTATTAATACTCTCAGCATTCACCACAAGCACAGTTAATGAATTCACTTGGCTTTAGATAAAGTCTCTATTTCTCACTCAGAGTATCCACATGGTCATACAAAAATCAAATACTTTTTGTAATATAATGATATAACTTATGTCTGGCTTTCTTGTCTTTGAATGAGCTTGTGAAATCTTACACTTAAACTGAACAATATGTCTTCCTTTTCTTAATTTGTCTTCAAAAACAACAATGAACAACAACAAAAAAATGTTGATCATTGGAACTTCTTTCCAAAATTTAAAAGAATGCTTGAATTGAATCAAGACTTATTAATTTCGAAGAAAAATGAAAAGACAGGAATAAATCATGTCTAGGTTCTAACTTTCGTTTAAGCAACACAAAAGAAGCCAAAAAAAAGAAGTTTGATCCAAATTCCTGAAGAGAAAAAGGAGAAAAGTAGGGGAAGTATGGGAAAAAGAACATGGTAAAACTATGGGAAAATAGAAGTATGTAGGGATTCCTAAACTGCTGAATAAGATAAGACCCGAGAAATAGTAATGTACGTGATCCCACAGCTCACATGATAACTTTTAAACAACATGCAAGGAGATTCCTAGTTTAGGGCACTAGCCTTATTTTTGAAGACCTGAATGTCATTGCCTGCAAATATTTTCTCATTGCATTTTGGCAATATTTTTTTTTTCTGTTTCCTATGTGTCATATTGAAATTAAGTTGGTGAATGAATACAGAACCCCTATGACATGTGGAGACTGAGGCAACATTAGACAATATGTCAGTTGTCAAACAATACATTCTCCATTACTGGATGAGTTCAGTAGATCTACTCACCAAGTAATAATATATGGGGAGTTGTCCAGCAAATTGTGACTGACATCTGAGTGCTTAGTTTAAGAATAAGGACATGGTTGCAGCCCTCATAATGTCAGTTCTCTTTCAAGTCACATATGTATTTGTCTGATTATAATATAATTTCCAAACATGGGATACAATATATAGAGTGGAAGCTTCAGAAAGATTCTGCATATGATTTTTAGGATGCATATTCAAACTAAGATATGTAATTATTGCTGCTTGCTTTTCAATAAAATATGTAAAATATATACATATATATTTAATTAATCCTCAATCTTTTACAGTAAATAATGTTAAACAAAGAGGATAACACAAAAACAGCCACTATTTAGAAAAGCAAGTGGACGTACACTGACTTCAAGGTTATTCTGTCCCTCTCTATCTTTGCCTTTTGTAATGTTGTTGTTATTTCCTATGTTTTTTATTCATTTGTATGCCAGATTTTTTATTTATTTATTCATTTTTTTTAATCTTCTGGCTTTCTAGTCACTTTCCCTATATCTTAAGGGTTTTCTTTTTTAATTATTTTTTTTCCCTAACACATTACAGTATGGTATTATTTGTTAATGATATTCTTCATTTTCATATCCTCATCTTCTCTTCTGACATATGATCTCATTTTCCACCAAGCTGTGGGATGCAGGTGGTGGAAATACATGAGGGAGGAAGCTAAACATACCAGCTGGGCAAAGGCAGTGCACACAGGAGGTTTGCTGATTCAGAGCATATCTTGCACTGTCATTGGCAGACAGATCTCATGAAGCCCAAGGCAGAACTTAAAGCTGTCTCCCATGAGCAGAATCCTGATAGGCAGCTTCTGTGGTCTTGTTACCACAGGTTCTCTAGGGCTGAATCAGGCAAGCACAGTTTTTAGCTTGAGTGCAGGAAGGTTTAGATTTTCTTTTGCTTTACCTGTAGGGATAAATCATTTTAATTTTACTTTTTTTTTTTCCCTCTCTCTTATAACTTGACACTTACTGGATAGATATTTCTCTTTTTTTTTTTTTTTTTTTCCTCTCTTTTACTTTCTTCCATTCATGCAACTTATGTTCATAAATGAATGAATTCATGCTTATACTCAACACATTTCCTTTCTCTTCTGTCCATGAAGCCAGTGTACTGTTCTGGACAAAATTATGTTAAGCTTTGACATTCATCTGTGAAAAGACAGTATTCTGTCTTTGAGACAGAAAAGACAAAACAGTTGGGTCACCTTTGTTTATTTACCTTAAAAAGGTGATTCTATGTCATGTGGGATGATTTGGAAGGCTTAAGTCAGATGCCTAAACATAGTTAGCTAATGCCATCTGAGATGCTCCACAGTGACTGAGACATCCATAGAAGGCTGGTAGGTATAGCACAACATCTGTAGAAGACTTGGGTCCTTCTGGAAGAGTTGGAGACCAAGAGGAGTCCCTTAAAACATCTCAAATGACCCTGGATACTTACACTTATATGGATACTATACTTAGGCACCTGAATCAAGGTTAAAATAACAAATGTTCTTATGGAAGATCTTACCAAGTAGAATTATTTAAATGACTTAAAATTATTATTATTTTTTTTTTAATTTTATGTTGAAGAGATCCATCCTCTTTTTTTTTTTATTTTCTGTTTAATGAG
Organism: Nothocercus julius; assembly: GCA_013398735.1. Lineage (NCBI taxonomy): Eukaryota > Metazoa > Chordata > Aves > Tinamiformes > Tinamidae > Nothocercus > Nothocercus julius. The sequence goes on from VZSV01000459.1 coordinate 31,859, forward strand.
ATCTGCTGCTTATGTTCACCTTTTTTAACTATGGGTTTAAATTCAAGTTGGGTCATCTAAAACACACTGACAGAAGGATGAATGATATGACGTAATGTGATGTGAAGAGGAAGACAGGGTAGTAAGACTTCTGTGGCTATATAATGCTTTCCCCAAAGATGATCATCCCTCCATAATTACAGCTGGTATTTGCTGTATCACATGTTGCTGAAGGCTGCTATTAAGACAGATGGCTAATTGGCTATTTGATTAATAGCTCTCCGCTGGTCTCCATCTGCAGTGAGATTTAGTCTACTGTTCTTAAAGCTGGCTGAGACATGCCTCACCACAGAGTATTTGTATAGAGTAGAGAAATTTTTCACAGTGAAAAAGTTGCAATTGAAGAAAAGATCTCAAGTATATGCAGTCACCATCAGGAGGTCATGGATCTTTGTCACTGACCTGAAACTCGGAACTCGGTTCGCTCAACGGTATGGTATCTAGATTCTCCTTTAAAGGAAAGCATTTTCAATTTCTTGTCTCGAAGAGAGAAAGAGGAAAAAAAAAAAAAAAACAAACAAACAAAAAAAACACCCTCTATCAAACAAAGGAACAGACAGACAGATGAAAAGAAAAGAAAAGAAAAGAAAGAAAAGAAAAATATTCTCCAAAAGTTCAGTGACAGAAAAGAACATAACAGGAAATATTATATGGACCTGGACTTGCCAAACTGAATGAGGGCAGGGTAATAGCATGGAGACAGCTGTAATAATGAAAGTGCCTATTGCTCTCCTTTGTATACTTACTACCCAGAGATAAGTGTAGCTGATCAGGTATTTGTCCATCTGCATAAGCCAGATTTTATAGGTGTTTTAACAAGCTGGCCTAGGATGTTGGTTAAAAAATAAAACCAGGGACTGCTTAACTTTCCCTTACTGCATTTAATTAGATCTGTAACTAACTAAAGCTTCTACAGATATACTATCCTATCATGATTTGCATGTTTTTTTTTTGTTTTGTTTGTTTTTTTTTTTTTTTTTGTAATGAATATTTTAACTTGGGAAAAATGATAATGCATGAAGTAAAGTAACATAGTCTACAAAATAATTTTGTGTCAGAAGAGGAGATTGCAAGGAGTAAAGGACATAAATGGGCACATGCTATACTTATTTATTCTTAGTAGCAGACAGCTGCTAAAAAGTCTGTGGATGGAGCAAATATCAAAATATGTAACATTTTGATATTTGCATTACTTGTTTTAAAAGATTATCTCAACTCTGCTAAAGCTGGTATAAAGTGCTAGCTGGAGGAAGCATCAGCAGTGGACAACAATGTGCACAGACAACTCTTTATATCGCCGAATCCTAGCAACTAGCACCGTACTTAGCAACTGCCCTTTTGCAATCTATAGTTCTCTGAGAAGAAACCTACAGTTTATTCACCTGGCCAATTTTATAAAGACTTTTCAAAAGACTTGAATACTGCAAAAATATTTGGAGAAGTACAGTGGAAGGGTCTTATAGAATAAAACCTCCAAATTTTTTTAACAAGTGCATCGGGAGATAGCTGCTGTGGCTGAGGCATCAGCTTCTTTGCCTGTACCAGATATATACACAAATTCAGGCAGCAGTAAAGAGCAGAAAAAAGTAGCCCATCCAACCTGACATGAAACAATTCTCTATCTGGTGTCTGATTCCTGTCTACAAACTAGACTGCAGATTTCCTCTAAAATGGATAAGTTTGGTGCATCTTGAATCTTGAATCTTTGGTAATGTCACTGTAAAGTTAAAACTTCATTCTTCAGAACAATAACATTATCATGTATCACCTGCTTATCCCAGGGATCACTGTAAACATTTTGAGCATTTGACAAGATCTCTGGAACTTTAGAAAAAATGTCTATCCCATTATTTTTTTTAAATCTATTCCCACTGGAAGAATTTTTATTCTAATATCCTAATATTTGAATATTTTATTCTAATATAAAATATTTTATTTTAATATTCTAAACCTAAAATTTTCTCTTGAAAAACTTTTATTTATAAATACACACAAATATATATGCATCTATATGCATATGCATATATATTCTTGTAAGCTCAACTTCAAGTCTATCTATCTGCATGATCAGCTGTGGGAAGTTTTCTACATATGTATGATTTATTTATGTTAAAATCACTGTCACACCATTTCTCCACTCTTTTCAATAATACAGGTTAAATTACAATGAACATATCTTCAAAACTATTTACCAATCCACTGTATGTGGAACATAGGTGGATGTAATGAAAGAAGGTGATATAATAGCTGTTCCATCATTTTTTTTCCACTTAAGCACCCCAAGGCTTCTGTATTTCTTACTTTATCTTTTGTGAGAAATTAGATGCTTTGCCAATACAAGCAAAGAAATGGCTAACAATATTCAGGAAAAAGTATAAAGAAAAAAAATGTTGTTTTCCACATAGCTTCTAGGCAATATATTAAGTCAAAAAACAAATTCTCTGACAGAATTATGTACTTTGTAGAGCAGGCTGTGAATTCAGTTAAAAATCCATAGTTTTATGACTCACAAATATTTTCCTATTGGGAATGTAAATCATTACTGGCAAATGAGGTTTCAGCTATAAAACTTTAGTTTTCAAAGCAGAATGAGAGGGATATTAAAAAAAAATCAGATTATTTAAGTGTGAAAAAAAAAATATGCATGCTTCTAGGTTACAACCATACTTAGCATGATCCTTTGAAGATTATATATACAGGAGAGAACATTTTTTAGAAGTACATATGGTAACAGCAGGTGTGACTTGTACTTAATAACAAAGACATTGCTGGCATGAAAACCATGTCAAAGCAGAATGTAATACCTTGATAAAAATGCAATATATTCCTGCTGTTTTAAGAACAAAGCAAATTTACTATGTATCCTCCCAGCTAGTCTAAATTAAAGTTATAACAATCAATAGGGATATACAGCAAGACCTGTACTAGCCAACAGAATTTCCCAAGAATACTGTTGTATTCCCAAGAAAAATATTGTAGTCTTAAGGATGAAACAAAAGAATATATTCGATAAAGACCCATATCTTAAGGAGAAAGTCTGAAAAATGTCTAAGTGTCAGAAAATAGCAGGGAATACTGAAAAAAATGCAGTCTTACAACACATTTAAAACAATAATCTAGCAAGATGTTCTTTCACCTGTTTGGTGGGAGAGATTTGCAAATCTACTGCAATAGTCAACTTTAATATATTTTGGTGCCTTTTCCACAGTGAGTGTATACACAGAACAGTGGACCATTTAAAAGCATGAAAAATCACAGCATTTGTCAATGGACATAATTACTGCCGGGAAATAGAAGATATATAAAATTGTGAAATAAAACAGAGCAATATTTAAGAAAAAAAATATTAGTGTCTTAAAGATCTTGCAGAGGAGTGCCTCCAAAGCAACCAGCTTCAGTTTAGCAAGGGTATTCTTATACACCTCTTTGCTGACAGCTGTATAGTTTTTGTTTTTGTTTTTTTTTCCAAAACTTTTGCAGTATTATTCAGAATGGGTCCACCACCCAAGTACTGCTTAGTCATTAAGAACAAACAAACTATTAACTTGCCAACACATTAAAATGCCTAAATTACAGACGACTGCATTGGAAAGATTGAGCTACACAAGTGACCTTTCTGTCAAGACTGCTGGGCTGGGTTGTTTGTTCTGCCTACGGGCTTTTGGGGGTTGCTCATTAGTGCCAAACTCACTTTGTTCAAAAGGTGAACATGCCAGTGTGCATTTGGTGAGAGGTAAAAGCATATGCCTCTCTGAGTGTCGAGCCAGTGAAAGCAAGACCCTCTACTTCTGTTGTTACAATTTATATTTACTTCAAAACAGAAACTAATTGCTTGCTAAATTTGAAATTTGGATCAATAGAGAAGCATCTGAATCCAAATGGTTTTATTACAAATATTTTGCATTTATAATAGAAAATTTCTTTTTTTTTTTTTCTCAAAGAAACAGGAACATATTTTTTAAAGAAATCTAGAACTTTATACAATTTTTCTTTTTCTCTCTTCTCTCCTTGCTTGTCTTATCATTGCTATTCAGAACAAGTGAGGGATGGGGGAAAGAAATAGGGGGAAATATGAAAATCAGTCAAAAACAAAATAATTCAGAAAATGCCTGAGGAGCCAAAGAACTATAGCATGGTGATTATAGACGTGTCACCACTTGTCAATAAATAGACCCATCTGCTGAAAATTCTAGTTGGCCTCAGTTTCATGGAGATCCTGAAAAAAATGTGAGAAACAGCCATATAAAAAAATATGTACATTTCAATGTCTTGTTGAACATTAATTCTGAATAAATGCTATCACCTAGCATAACTCTACAGAGGCCAGAGGAGGGCATTTGATACATGTAGCTTTTAAAACAAATGCCAGGCATCATGCCAAAGAAATAAAACTTACAGCTTGACCATTCAGCTGAGAGCCTGAAAATGGTGTTCTTGAGACAATTACACCACTGAACTCAATCTTTTCATCTGACTGGTGCTTTGGAGATCAGGAAGTTAATAAGAGTTTAAGGTGATGCTCTAACAATGATAAGAACTTATTATGTGTGTGGCCTTGCTATCAGAGAGTAGTAATCTGAGTGAAAAAATGGACGTGCAGCTCTTCACCTATTGACTAGCTGACCTGATAGAAGACCTTTCTCCTATATTCTATAACTTATTATACTTAAGTTTAAGCTACTTGAAAACCCATCTTACAAAATAAAATTCTAATATTCCTCTTTGATATCACTATAATTATCTAGAATGACACAGATCGAGCTCTAGTATCATCACAGGATTTACCTAAATCATTTTTGTGTGATCATTATTGCAATATTCTCTGTAAAATCTTTTTTTTTTCTTCTGACAAAGCAATTTCCCATGTGCACTGAAGCTGGTAAACTGTTATTCAGACAGGTAACTATTGAAAGTATCACTTAAAATCTCATCTTGTGTTTTATAACAAATAAACCGGTTCAGACAATTTAACACTTTTATTTAGCCAAAGAGGTTTATACATTTTCTTTGAAGTGTCCTAAGGCATGTATAAAAGCCGTGAAAGTTAAAAAGTCATTTATTTTGAATGAGGTAATTTTTAGGCTTAAACACACCAGAAAATATTTTCTGACCCTTTAGAATAAACAGGCATAAACTTTGTCTTTCTCCTCTGCTATGTCAGTTGAAACATCAATTCATTCTTAAGTTTTATCCTTGGCAAACATTTTCCAGCAATTTCTCAGGAGTGCTGGGCACTACAGCTGGATATTCAAAGCTTTTAATTTCTTCAATTCCAACTTATCTATCAGTGTCTTGAGAGTAATTTCACTTATAGAAAATCGAGTTGCAAATAATATATAGGTTTAGTGCTTTGAACTCTTCCAAGGTATTACAATATAGCTGTTTTTCTCACTAATATGTTTTCCTCAAGCATATGAAAATATCATTTTATGGGATTTACTTTTTTTTTTTTTTTTTCCTGAATTATTTTGCAACTCCCTCAATGGGAACAATTTTTGAAAGAGGGGAAAACCATGGCATAATAAAAAGAAATGTTTAGCCCAATGGTTATGTACTGATCCTCATAAAGCTAAAACTTCAGGTGAAATCAGAACAAGAATGTATGGAAATAGAGAAAGAGAAGGAGAAAGAGAGAAAGAGAGAAGGAAGAGAGAGGAAGAAAGAAGGAAGGAAGGGAATGCATTATTTAGGTAAAATTGGGTCTCATTGTGTAAAGATGCAGTGTTAAGGGACATTTTGTTCCATCTTTCCCTATACGTCGACAAAGCCGATTACAACTACAGCTCTGGTAACACCATCTTACTATCGTTCCTGGAGAGAGGCAGCAGCCACGCAGGCCCTACGTGCAGCGCTGGGGTTGTGGTGGCTCCCTGCAGCCAGGCCCAGGCTGCACCGGCTCCTGGAGGCCCCACACTCACTGACTCCCTAATGCCAGTTCTCTAGAGATCATCTAGTCCAACCCCCCTGCTCAAGCAGGGACGCTCAGGGCACGTGGCACAGTGTCTCATCCAGGCCGGTTTGGAAGATCTCCAGAGAAGGAGATTCCATAACCTCTCTGGGCAGCCTGTTCCAGGGCTCAGTCACCCCCACAGGAAAGAGGTTCTTCCTCACATGGACATGGAACTTCCTGTGTTTCAACTTGCACCCATTACCCCTTGTCCTGTCACTGGCCACCACAGAGAAGAGTTTGGCCCAATCCTCTTTACATTCTCCTCTCAGGTTGATCAGATCTCCTCTCAATCTTCTCTTCTCTAGGCTAAACAGGCCCAGCTCAGTAAGTCTCTCTTCATAAGAAGAAAGCATCAACAGATGCTTCAGGCCCTTAATCATCTTCATTGCTCTACGCTGGACCCTCTCTAGAAGCTGCACATCCCTCTTGTACTGGGGAGCCCAGAACTGCACACAATACCCCAGGTGTGCCCTCACTAGAGCAGAGGAGAGGGGGAGGATCCCCTCCCTCGACCTGATGGAGACACTCCTCCTGATGCAACCCAGGATCCCATTGGCCTTCTTGGCCATGAGGGTACATTGCTGAGTCATGGTTAACTTGTCAACCAAGACTCCCAAATCTCTCTCCACAGAGCTGCTTTCCAGCAGGTCAACCCCTAACCTGTACTGGTGCCTGGGGTTATTCATCCCCAGGTGCAGGACCCACTTCTTGTTCTTGTTGAACCTCATGAGGTTCCTCTCTGCCCAGCTCTCCAACCTGTCTAGGTCCCTCCGAATGTCACCACAGCCCTCTGGAGTGCTGGCCACTCCACCCAGTTTTGAATCATCTGCAAACTTGCTCAGGGTGCACTCTGTGACCTTGTCCAAGTCATTGATGAACAAGCTGCACAGCACTGGGCCCAGTACTGACCGTTGCGGGACACCACTGGTCACAGGTCTCCAACTAGACTTTGCCCCATTTATCTTGACCCTCTGAGCTCTTCCATCCAGCCAGTCCTCAATCCACTTCACTGTCCACTTGTCCAGCACACACTTCTGGAGCTTTCCTATGAGGATGTTATGAGAGACGGTGTTGAAACCCTTGCTGAAGTCGAGGTAGACAACATACACAGCTCTTCTATCCTCCAGCCAGCCAGTCATCTTATCGTAGAAGGCTATCAGGTTTGTCAAACACGACTTTCCCTTGGTGAATCCATGCTGACCACTCCTGATCACCTCCTTTTCCTTGACATGCCTAGAGATGCTGTCTACCATGAGTTGCTCCATCAGCTTTCCAGAGATGGAGGTGAGGCTGACCAGCCTGTAGTTTCCTGTGTCCTCCCAATAACAATAGAAATAACCTCTGCCGGTTCCCTCAGCAGTCTTGGGTGCATCCCATTTGGGCCCATAGATTTATGGGTGTCCAGTTTGCCTAAATAATCCCTAACCCAATCCTCCTCGACCAGCAGAAAGTCCTCCTCTCTCCTGGTTCTCTCTCTTGTCTCCTGGCTCTGTAGTTCATGGGAACCAGCCTTAGCAGTAAAGACAGAAGCAAAGAAGGCATGTAGTGACTCTGACTTCTCCTCATCCTCCGTCACCAAGGCACCCTCCCCATTCAGCAGCGGACTAACATTTTCCCTTGTCTTCCTCTTGCTGATGATGTATTTGTAGAAGCCCTTCCTGTTGTCCCTGACATCTCTCGCTAATTCTACTTTCAAGTGGGCCTTGGCCTTCCTCATTGCATCCCTGAATTCTCTGACAGTGTTTCTATATTCTTCCCACGTGATATGGCCCATCTTCCACATTGTGTATGCTCTCTTCTTTTCTTTAAGTTTTCCCAAGAGCTCCTTGGCCATCCAAACAGGTCTCCTGCCTCCCACGCTTGACTTCTTTCTTGTAGGAATGTACCGATTCTGAACTTGGAGAAAGTGGTGTTTGAATATTAGCCAACTCTCCTGGACCTTCTTTCCTTCTAGGACCCTGGCCCAGGGGATTCCTCCAAGGAGCTTCCTGAAGAAGTCAAAGTTAGCTCTCTTGAAGTCCAGGGTTGCAATTCTATTTCTTGTCCTCACAGGATCATGAATTCCAACATCTCGTGGTCACTGCAGCCAAGACTGCCACAAACCCCCACATTTCCCACTAGACCATCTCTGTTCATTAGTATCAGGTCTAGCAGCACCTCTTGCCTTGTTGGCTCATGAACAACCTGCCTCAGGAAGTTATCTGCAAGGTTCTGCAGGAACCTCCTGGACTGTCTGTTCCTAGCTGTGTGATTATCCCAGCAGACATCAGGTTGGTTGAAGTCCCCCATAAGGATCAGGGCCTGGGATTATGAGGTTTCTTGCAGCTCCCTGTAGAAGGCCTCATCTACTTCCTCTCCCTGGTCAGGAGGCCTGTAGTAAACTCACAAGACAGTGTCGCCCCTGTTGGCCTGCCCTTCAATCCTCACCCACAGGCTCTTGGTTTGTGCTTTGTCCTCCCCTGTATTGAGCTCCATACATTCCAGTTGCTCTCTCACATAAAGAGCAACTCCACCACCCCCCCTTCCTGGCCTATCCTTCCAGTTCTGCCTGTGGGAAGGGTCTGAGCCTGGTGGCTGCTGGGTCACACTCTCACCTCCCACCCCAGTGGAGCCCCACAGGCAAGGGGAGCGTGGCACATGTCCTGAGCGGGGTAAGTCCAACAGCTTTAACTTTATGACCAGTTGGGCTTTCGTCTGCACTAATTGTTTAATTAGGACTAATTAGGACTAGTTAATTAGCTAAAGTGCTACTCGAACAGACAACAGATCGTGAACTCTACATCTGCCATGCATTCCCTTTGGCACCTAACAAATGTTTGCATGTAACACAGCAAACATGTTTCTGTTGCTGTTCTTCAAAGCTGAATTTCATAAAATAATGTTTCTCCTTTTGGCAGGCTAAAATTGGGTGCTAGTGGTAACCTTCCCGCAGTGAAAATATGACAAGGTAACATTTCTGGGAATCGTATTGTGATACAACCATTCACAGACATTTTGCAGGTTATGATTTTCAGTAGGTATTTTACCTCATAACCTGTTTGGAACTAGGTCACATTTCAGGATCAGATTTCCCGTGCACCAAGAAGAAAGAAGAATATATTTCTGGATGCTGTTGCTATATTGGTATGTATTTAAGATAAAAAACTCCCAAAGAAAGAAGAAAAATATCTTTTTCTTAAGGTTAATGTTAAAAAAATAAATAAATAAAAATAAGCAAAAGTCTGATCCATAGGAGAGATTTTCCTTTTTTTTTGTTAATCATCTGCTGATAGATAACTCAATGGGAATAATAAGGGTATGTCTGGGGTGAGAAATAAAGTATTCCCATTTCTCATTCTTGATTTAATATTTAACAATTACTTCATTATGTCATACCATATCTTGCAATAGTCTGCATTAAAATAAGCCATTGAGCCAAAGGATATTACAGTCAGTGTTGAATAAGGGTGATGCCTTATGCAATAATAGAAATGTCTGTCAACACTACACTTACTTGATACAGTAGTGGCTCATGAAGCTGGAAAACTTGAATCTTGAAATACCGTAAGAGAAAAAAAAATAATTTAATACAGTCAACTGGTCTCTAAGATTCTTTCCTTCTTGTCAATACATATTTTTTGTTGCTGAATGTAGTCACAGAGTATTAGAGCAATTGTTGCTTGCATCCTTTCAGTTAAGGGTCTGGCAATATTTCCTTGAAATACAGCATCCCTGGCTTTGTGAGTTTATAATGGATCTGGGAGATCTGCATTGTGCTAGAGCTCTTACAAACTACTTTCCATAGGGGAAAATAAAGTACAGATGCAGCCTGCACATGGAGAAAAACAATTGAACTGAAAACTCAACTTTGTAGTCCAGTGTGATAGAAAAAATAAAAAATTCTGAAGTCAATAAAGCATGCAAACCTCAGAAAAGAAAGTAATGGTTGTGGACTTTTTTCCCCAAAAATATGTTCCATGTATGACAGCTGCAATCCAGCAAGTGCAGTGACATCATGGGTCAACTTGCTAATTGGCAAAATCGAGTAAGAAGAGTAAACAGAATCAGCCTTCCCTGGGGCTTCTGCAAGTCAACAAAGGGCTGATTCATACTGCTTCCTGCATAACCTCCAAAATACAGTCATTACCAAAATGCATTTTTGTGCAGAAAAACTATTTCTGTGCTGTTCAACTCACATCACATTGTAAGTCAGCTATCTGTAACGTTTTCACTCCCTCCAAGTTGCCGTACCATTTTGGACAGTACACTTTCCAGCTAACTACAGGAATGTAAACAAATACTAGTCTGTTCCTTTCTCACTGCCCTGACTAGATTAAAGATGATATCTCCCCTCATGAAGCTTAAATTTCAGGAAATATTTGGTAGGCTTCTCACAAAAGAAAATAACAAGTAAGCATCTTCTTAACAATGATTTTTTTTTTTTTAATCTTGTTTTTTTCATTTAAAACATATTTTCTTAAAAAAAGAAGTTAACATGTATCACTGTATCATTTGAAGTAGCTTTATTTCACCTAAACTGAGGGAAACTGGGGTTTTGCCCCACCTATCTCACATTTTAAAGTGGCAGGACCCCTTTTTAATGATCCTGTCAAAATAGTTTGTGTGAAGATTTGCAGTCAATGTTCTTTTATATCCAAACTCATATTTTAAACAAAGCACAAAGAATCATACACAACACATTTTTTTTCCAGTCCCTAGATTTTGAAAACTGAAAGCCAGCCACTAAGACAGTGGTTTGGAGCTTTAAAGAAGAACTCAAATGAAAAAAAAAAATATATATATATATGCATATATATATATATATATATAT
>VZSV01000459.1:53982-64167 GCA_013398735.1 Nothocercus julius
TGCATCTTCTTCTGCTGAAGCAAATTTGGCAGATCTCATCTACCACCGTGCAGCTCCTCAGTCACTTAGATGTTTTTGAAAATATTTTCCAAACTCTATTGCAACTGATGAAAGCTGAGACTTTAGAGGCAAATTTGGAGGTAATTCTGTGCCTGCTGTTTCTGACTTCTTGCTTCATCTGGCCCCTCACATGGCACGCTACATGCTTTGGGAAATGCTTAAGAATTGTTCTATCTGTATACATGCTTGAAAGATGAAAACAACTATAAAATAATAAACTTAGGATACAATTATGCTTGCTTATACTTCACAAAATATCCCTTAATAGCCTAAAAAAATATGGTATTACTACCGGTGGAGTACTTATTTTTAACAGAAGTACCATATCTTGATGTTCTGACTTTGACTCTGTTGAATGAAAGGGAGCCTAAGTACTTCTAGCTCTTCCCATTAAGTCATTACTCTTTTCCCTCTGTTTTCTATGTGTGTTTTTAAAAATTACGGGCAGGATATGTATGTGGTAGGATTTGATAGATAGGACGTGTTCCCCTCTTCAAGGTAAAATTGATTTTGTGTGTCATATGAAAGAAACTTGGAAAATCTTGTATTAGTAAAATTACTTAATTTGACACAAAATTGTTAGTGTTAAAGCTTTTTATCATTTTTATATTTAGAGCCTTTTTCACCACAAAGTCCCTTATCCTACACCTCCCCATATAATAGTTTTCACATTCTATGGCCCTACCCTACACTCCAGTTCTAGACCGTCTCGCTCACGAGTTCCTTTTCACATTCTGTTCCCCTGCCCCTTTCCTTCTCATCAGTTTTGAATCCAAACTGGGAAAGATCCTTTTCTTTTCCCTCTGCCTGATACACTGCAGTCAGACAAGGGGTCAGTCCCAGGCTTTCTACTCTAATTCTAGCCAATGCACAGTATGTGGAAGGAAACAGATAGAATGGCTGTTTCATCTGGCTTTCAGGAACTGGGAGTATGTTCAATGTAATTGGAAACTGAAGGGAATTTGTCTACTAAAATCTGCTGACACTGCACTCCAGTGATTTTAGGTGCTAATGAGGACTCTGTATTGAAGCTCTCAGCTAAGATGCATTTGTAGCGTAACTGCAGATACATTTAAAATGTTTCCAAACTGCCTGTGACAGTTTTTTTCTGCAAATATCTGTTGTATATCTGAGTTGAAAACACGATTTTAGGCATAAGTGTAAAGAAGTTTATTTGACCAGTACAGACGACTGTCAATTGCAAATCATGTGAAAAACAGGCAGAAATAGTATATGACAGCTCAGGGTTTCTGGTTTTCTTTCCACCTAGTAAAAAATGAGTGATGTCCTTTACTGACAAGCTCCAATCCAGTGATTATACACCCTTTTATTGAATGATCCCAATGTACAAAAATGAATTAATGATTTGTCTTAACACTCAGTAACCATATTGTCAGTAAAAAAACTAGCCAATGCAAAAGATGCCAAATAAAACCTGCAATTTAAGGCTTAACATTAGGAATAATGATTAAATCTCTTTCAGTGTTTGTATAACTAATCTCCCTATTCTTTACCTGAGAGGACATTGATTAGAGCCAGGTTTCTGTCACACACTGTACTTCTTATGAGCAAGAAGCAATAATCTTCTGCAGACAGTTTATGAATAAAAACAGCATTGCCTCTCAGTGTGTAAGAGATGAGCAGCAGTCCATAGCCATTCAAGAGAGGACTGGATATTTAAAGTACATTTATATTAGCTATCCCAAGAGCTACGTCCTGTGTCTATCCTCACGTGTAATCTGTCCCAGGGCAGAAAGTCTTTATCCTATCCACCTATAGATTCAGAACAGCTGTACAGTACTGGGGACACAACAGGTGCATAAAATGGTTCTCTCAACCATATCTGGAACAGAATTTGTTTTTATTCTATTGTATGTGTGAATGACCCTGTCTGGGTTTGCTCTTGAATCCTACAACATAAAGTTGTGATTCCACATTCCTCTCATTTCCATGTTCTTGCAAGTCACAAACGATTCCCCTTGATGCCCTCCTTTCCCAGTTCCAGGATGGCTCAAGGCACAAAAGAGTGCAGGTGCTAAATAATTCCTTTTAAAAATTAATATCTCTTTACAGCACATGCCAAATAAAGAGAGGACAGTCTGTCACTAGACTGCATGAAGAATGTGCCCTGCATGGACAGAGCTGTGACATAAAGGTGTTCAAGCACGGAAGCACAGCTGGAACCTGGCAGAGGTCTGAGGTAGGGGAAGGAGCAAGACCTAAGTATTATCTCATCAATATTTCTTGCTGCAGTGGGATGAAACAAGCAGCAATGGGCTTGATAGCATAGAAACACTCTGTGACAACCTATTCCAGAGATATTCTAGATTGTCATAATTTCACAAATGAATCGTATGAATTTAAAGATTATTTATGCTGTGAATATATTTCAAAATTTTGCTGTTTCTTTTGGGCTCTGCCTCATATCTAACTGTGATTTTTTTTTTCCTCTTGCTTAGACACCAGTAGTCCACTAATATTTTGCTTTATATGCATTTTTCCATACGTGCAGTAAATCAGCAGTTATTCTTTGAATTATTGGATGACATGAAAACTTATAGGAAATTTCCTTTGTAGGAAATCTGTAGTGAAGATTTTGCAAGCTTTTTCCTCCAGTTTAGTAAAGTCTTTCAAAGTTGACACATTTGGTCTCTCTATTGGCACAAAAGCAGAATATGGTCTGTATATGAGATTTTTCCTTCTCACAAAAAATAAAATAAAATAAGAGAGAGAGAGAGATTCTGAGAAACTCCTGAAAATAACTGGCAAGGCATTGGATGTAACAGCAGATATGATATTATTATGATAATGGACAAAAATTCCATTTAAGTCTATTTCTTAAGATAATTTACCAAGGCAGTAGAATAGCTAGTGTGTTAGCTCATAACCAAATGAGACAGATGTAGCAATCAAAAAGCTTTTCTAACTTGAGCATCTAGTTCCAGCCATTAGCAAGAATCTTATATCTTTTGTTTTGTTCTGATGGCCATGATGTTTATCATGAGTCAACTTTAATCACTGGAGTAAGTCAGTGAATGATTCTTCCACAAGTCAGTGAATGATTCTTCCACAGGAATTTAAGGAAAAAATTCTTAACAATGAGGGTGACAGAGCACTGGAACAGGCTGCCCAGAGAAGTTGTGGAGTCTCCTTCTCTGGAGATCTTCCAAACCCGCTTGGACGCAGTCCTGAGCCACATGCTGTAGGTGACCCTGCGTGTGCAGGGGGGTTGGACTAGATGATCTCTAGAGGTCCCTTCCAACCTTAAGCATTCTATGATTCTATGATTCTCACATCTTGTAAGGAAAGTTTATTTTGCAGTATCGCATAAAGTAGTAGAAATGGATAAAGATATTTGGAATTATTAAGTCATCTTGTTATTGAGAAATCACATAATTTTCTGATGAATCAAATGTGTTAAACTGCAGTTCTCAATTGCTCTCCTGCACTGTAGTAAGTGTGCTTGTAATCTGTGCAAGTACTCTAGATCATCATTTATCTGGGCATCTGGTAGAGATAAGGGCAGATGTGATAAGCAGTCAGCCATCACATTTTCGGTTTCTGTTCTGTACTTCATGACATACAGAAATGAAAGTATTCTCACTGATCATCGAGCAATTTGCATTCCTGCTCATCTGAATCCTTTTATGGCTAACAGTGTCATCAAAGAGCTATGATCTGAGTGTAGCTTGAATCTGTGTACCCAAAGATCATTTTTTTATTTCCCCAAAGCCCATGAACAGTACAATGATTCTTTTTCACAGGTGGGAAACTTTCTCTCAGCTGCTGCTTCTTAAATGTTCTTCATATAAACGTTCTTGATTTGTCCTCATGGATTTGAGGACAACTCTGTTATCTTATCATCCAGTGTCATAAATGAGGGCAATACAGAATCCTGCAGGTAAGGCCTGCAGCTCCAGTTAAGTTTTATCTGAATTGTATCTGTCTCTCATCTATCCAAAAGCAGGTTGAAAGTTTCTTGAAATAATTCTGTCAGCAGTTAAACATATAGAAGCATAGATAGGAAGTCACTTGAGTATTATGTGGTAACACCTGAAAATATAAATTTTATTATTTGTGGTGGTGTATATATAATTTCAGACTGTCTGGAAAAATATAATGGGCCTAAGAAAATCAATTCCCTGCCTGAAGCAACTTTTGGTAAAGTTCATATCCAGTTTTTTAATGTTGTAGCTCTGCAGTATGAACTACTCTTCAGGAATGTTTCCAAACTCAGTAACATCCAGATGAAACTGGACTTGGGGATGGTTATTGAAAATTCTGGACATCATTCATAAAGTACTTGATGCTGAAGCAAGGTTATATAGCACACACTTAAAAAAACAAAATCCATCACCTGTAATAAAAGCTAGGACATTTCTGCTTCTTTCTGCAGCATGACTTGATGCACAGTCTTGCAAACAAAAAGTAGAAAATATCGTGACATTTTGGGCTTCTGTAATGACTTCTGTGTGTGGCTTTCACTCACTACTCTAGCTAACCTGGTTCATACAGAATGATTGAAGGGTGTCAGATTTAAAGTGTAAGAGTTCTTACTTGTGAAAGCTGCAACTTTTAAAAGCCCTGTAACTAGGCTGAAATGGGGTGGGTTTATTTATGGATGGTAACAGACATATCCCTTGTACTACTGTCACTCTCTTGCCAAATATCTATATCCTGTAAATGAAAATTTGAAAAGGAGGAGTGATAGTCTTTTATAAAAAGGCTCAGAAATGTTTAATGTGGCCCAAAGTATTTATTTTCACTTGGATTTGCTTTTGAGGAGGAATTTGAAGATTGTGACAAAAAGTCACAATCATTATCATCACATCTGGAATGAGGAATGCCTGGAATTTAACATAGGTATATGAAGCTGAATGCAGGCTCTGTAATGGAAAGGGGGCAGGGGTTAAACTTATTAAAAGGCAGAGTTGAGCTATTTGCCATAATAAATTGCTAATCTGCTAAATTATGGCTTCTGGTGTTTAATGTTTGATATTAAAAAAAAGCAAAGAAAATTCACTTCTGCAACTTCTCACCACCACTAAATAAAAATAGTAATAGCAACAAAACAAAGAAACTTCCAAATTAACAATGAGCTATAGCTTGTCAGCTTATGTTTTCAATGAAAATACAACATTGATTATAGAGTTGTATGCCATTATATCTTCTAAATAATCTGATAGTTTTTATTAAGATAATGAACTGAAATGTATCCTTTCATTATATGTCAAATTGCCAGTACTTGGGGTGAAAAGCAAGATGCAAGATAAGTGTTTCTGCAAGTCACTTTGCTTTGCCATTTCTAAATATATGCTTTCAATCTGTTATCTTTAATATTAATCCGCCTTTTCATGGCTAGCCAACAATTACTAAATTTAAACATGC
This sequence comes from Nothocercus julius, assembly GCA_013398735.1. Taxonomy (NCBI): domain Eukaryota; kingdom Metazoa; phylum Chordata; class Aves; order Tinamiformes; family Tinamidae; genus Nothocercus; species Nothocercus julius. The sequence goes on from VZSV01000459.1 coordinate 59,431, forward strand.
TCTATATTGTTTTATTTTTTAAATGTGTGTTGCATAGGTTAATGGAATTATTAGTACTGGATTAGTATTCCTCCCATTTAAATGATCACATTTTAACTGCAGGTTTGTAATATGTTACTGTTGTACAGTGAATTGATTTTTATAGAACAGTTTCACTCACTTGAAAAATGCCTAGCCTTTTAATGAATTTGAATTACAGTACAATTAGATTCAATTTTCAAATAATCCATTTTAACTGTGCAGCATTAGTATGTCACTATTCGTTACAGAACATTTTAAGAAGCAGTTTTAGTTATTTGGAAAAATAATATTTTACATGCCAGTGAACATATCTTATAATTAAAAGTAATATCCATGTTTAAATAATGTTGTATTTGCATTGTATATAATTTGAATTTTACTAAAGTAAATTACATCTTTGCCCTTTGCAGTCCCACAGCTGTTCCAGTGGATAAAATTATTGTTACTACTCTCCTGAATACATTTTATGTGTATTTATGATATATATTCTGTCCATTTAATTTTCAACTTCCTATTCCCAACAAAGAACGGATTGACCACTTCTAGAAGCACAACAGCAGATGAGCATTTTGACTATATATTAAATAATTTTGAGTCAAAATATATTATTTCCCCCCTATAACTTCTAGTGTAACCTAAGTTTTTTTCACACAATGATTACATGATGCAAGTCCTTGAATTATTTTTATCCAACTAAGGGAGAACTATTCTTTTGCTTTTATTCAAAAAAATGGAAACTTACTGTGCCTAGGGGTCTTGAACTTCTGTTTCTGAAGCACAGTGGCAACCACTGGGCAAGTAGCAGCCGAAAGTAGGGATTTGCTCCTTCTCTTTTGTGACCAAGGAACTGAGTGGAGTTTTGGGCTGCTTTGATAACTGGCCTTAGGGGAATAGCTAATTCTGTCTCCATGGTGATTGAAAATATTGAAATATTTTCTCCTCCACTGTTGGGATTATCATCTGTTGTGTAAAGAAATTTGAGGTGTATCAGAGTCAGATGTTTCCTGAACTGCAATTGAGCAATTGTCTTTTATTGTCTTTTATCAGATACGTGCCAGTTCTGCTACTCAATGTTCATCACTGAGATGCAATATTTGTAGTTTTATCTTTTCTTGAGATAATAAAGGCTCTCAGGTTACCTTTAAAAAGTTACAAAGTATTCAAAGTACAGATTTATCCATTTTTTTTGGTTGCATCAAATAATCATAAAAACATATGTCGTCAGGTGGAAAATTTGACAATTACAAAATAGATTCTAATATATATGCTGAAAGAAGGGCAACTGACATGATGTCAATCTGTCTTTAACGTGTATTTTCATGCAGTGCTTTTGGTATTTCTTTGTAAACTGACTTTCCAAAGTTAATGGACTTGATGTTTTCTGTCACCTCTGAGGAAATCTTAGGTGTGACCTCGGACTTCTCCCTTCATCCATCAAGAGCTTGTCTGGTGTTCTGTAGCTGTAAATTGTTTAATCGTCCAGATGATTTTTTTTTTTTTTATCCTAGCTGACTATGGGTGAAGTAGAAAACTGTCCACAGTAAACCTGCACAGAAAGAAGGGCATATATTGATTTCACACATAGGAAATGTCTTTAATGTCACACCTAACTGTTTGAAGGATAAAATATCTATTGATAACATTTATTCTACAGGTATCCTTCATTACAAAACCAGAGCTAGGTATGCATATTTAAATATTGTCTTTGGAACTAGAGAAAAAATACTAATTTTAAATATATAACAATAACATCAAAAACATTACATTTTACTGCTCCAGCCTCCCCTCCACCTTTTTTTTTTTTTTTTCTTTTCATGGCTTATTCCTATTTTGACTGAATGGAAATTAGAAGTTTACTCTCAGTAAAGGGCTTTGTGGAATCCTGTTGATGAAATGGGAATCGTTCCATTCAACTCTCAGTTCTCGTCTTTATCTCTCTCTGTAGAATATATATCCCCCAAATTTTGCCATCCGGGGTTGTAGAACACAAACTTGATCTATACTGTAAATTATGTAAATTATCATAATTAATGTGACAACTTGATAGATAAGAGGACATACTCATTCTTTTTTTTTAGCTCAGATCTTGGCTTGCTAATTTTAATAATAAATAAAATTATAGGATAGAGCAGCCCACAGACAGACAAAGAAGACCATATTCAGTATCCTTGAAAGGCAGAATAAGTGTATGTATCATATGGTGGTGTGTGGTACATTCAGTCCCCCCTTGAAAACTGCTTACCTCCCTCCATGATTACTTCACTTCACTTCAAACCAACCTATGCCCCTTGCATTCGTAACAGCAAGAGCAAATTCATGGGTCTGATGCATCCTTCCTCCCATCAGGTAACCAAACACAGCCTACCCAGCCTGAGACTGACCCTTCTGCATGTAGGTGTCTGAGGCTGTTCTGCACTGCAAGGCAGGCCCTTCAGCTGTAGCAAAGCTTCTGTGTTTTTTTTTTTTTTTTTCCAGTCCTCTTTTCCTCTTTTAGGTAAATCCCTTTCTCCAAGGGAAATATACAGAAGCCACAATTCTCCTGATTCTCCTTTGCTTTGAGATAAGGCAGCAGTTTGCTGCTGGCCTCTGCTGGTGACAAATTACAATAGTTTTCTCATTAGCTCTTGGGCTGTTCCTACAGCTCACTTGCTCCAAGAAGCAGTTGTAAGAATCAATTTTCTACTTCTTTTGACCATCTTGCATCTTTTGGGTAATAATGACAAAAAGAGATTTTCATTCCTCCTTGAGGTTCAGTGCAGTGTACTCAATACACAGTTGGAAGAGGCTGAATTTACAGCCTAAAAATTGGCATCCTAACATGCTGATTGTATTTCTCTGTGCAGCCACTGGAAGCGCAGCCATGGCTCTGAAGATGAGACAGTTACCTCTCAGGAATGACTTCTTTGGGTATGATATGAGCTGTAAAGCTCATAACCTAGTCTTCTGTGCACTATGTTCCTCATGTAGACAGGCTCTGCAACACAACTGAATCCTCAGGCTACACGAGAGAGTATATATTATCTCCAGGTATGCAGAGCCACTTCTTGACAGAATTCAGTAGGAAAACCCTGAAGACTTAATGGGTGAAACACACTTCTCATTTTGTACTGGTAATCTCTCCACAGCAAAAGTGAACTAGCAGCATGAGAATATAGCCTGGATTGAGGTATCATATCTGGCTCTTGCATTTGCTGCACTTCTTTGTTGTTTTATGTAGCTGAAATTCATCCTATATATTTAAACACTCCTTTGAAGGGAAGTCTGTATTTTTTTTTTTTTTTTTGGTATATGAGTTGAGAAGATATTTTTATAATTGCAATCTTCCTCCCTGATTCAGCTTACTGCTGAACAGGTATGTAACTACACAAGATGTTTCTATGTATGTACTGTCATGTACTGTTAAAGCTAATAAAGGCTTGTACAAATAACTGAGGGTATCTTAATGAAGCTCTCTACTGTTTTGTATGTTGCATTGTGTACGGAAGTAAATGTTATAATTTACTAATAGTTTAAGCTCCCTGAATAACAATATTGTAGCTAACACTGTGCTGTACAGTAATTTCCCTGGAAAATTTATACTTAAGTGTATGTTTGTAAAGGAACAGAAGTGCTTGTAAAGACTATCTGTAACTATTTTTGATAATTAGTACTCCCATTCTTAAATAAAAATATAGTTTTAGTTCTAGAATTTGCAGACAGAAGGTATTTCAGAATTAATTAGATTTAAAATCATACATGTCATGGCTATCTCATTTTTATTTGAAAGGATTAATGAAATATTAACTATTTAAGATTTCCAAAATCTTATGCAAGGTCATAAGCCTGAGCAATGTAGACTAGAATTTACTTTATTTGATCTAAAAACATAAAAATCCACCGATTTTGTGGATTTAAAGCAGTAAAAAACACACAGATACACACACAATCCCCCCTACTAAACTCTCTATATCCTTCCAGAGACTTCTGAACAAACACACATTATTGCTAATAACTGAGAATGAGAGATTCCTATGTCCTTAATTTCTGATATGCTTGGTAATTTGTGCTCTACTGGAAAGAGGAATCCTTGCAATCCTTGCTAAAGAACATATCCACAGACAAATTCATACAACATTCACTTTAAAATGGGTTGTGCTTTATAGGGTGTGGTCAAAACATATGCCTCAACCTGCCTCATAGACACCATTTTCCTTTCCTTCATGAGATGTGACATATTATTAATCTTACCTGAACATTGACTCTCATCTTGTTCCTTCAAGTCTAAAAACTGTGCTTATTTACAGTTTTGAATTATAAAAATTGGGGAATGGATCAGTGTAATTTAACAAAGAAAGAAAACATATAACTACTTTACCTTGACATTTGTGGCCTGAAGTGTTGAAAGATTAACATGACGTACTAGGAATACAAAGTGTTCACACCTACAATAATTTAGGCTTTACAGATATGATGAAAGGGTGTTTCAGTGTTAAAAGTAAGTTGCTCATTTTCTGAATTAATTTATCTTTAAAGACCACAAATATAGGTAAAAAAGACAGATAGTAAGTAGTTCTATTGTGTTTATGACAGCATCATGTGATACAACCTGGCTATTGTGTTTATTGATACATAAAATTCATTGGAACGATGAGGAAATGCAAATCTGTAGAAACACAATTTTTTGTGGAAATATTCTCATTGTGTGACTTTATCCATTATGGAGAAAAAAAAAAAAAA
>VZSV01000459.1:64407-109996 GCA_013398735.1 Nothocercus julius
TACATTACAGTACATTACATGTGAATGCAGAATGCTCCAGTTATTTTGAAAGGTCTCTAGGCTAAATAATAGGTGGAAAATATATTCTACAGGTATTCTCTATAATCCACAGGAGACTAAAAGGTCAAAGGCCCCTGTGATATGTCTTCTAGCTCAATTAAATTTCTGGCACTCTATTTTGGTGAGTGCTCTTAGAATGTTAGGTATTTTGAACCATGTGCTCTCTTGTTACTTCTACATATCTCAAAGCTAAATGCAGTTGTACTAAGTTTCCTCAGTATCTAATATAAAAGACATTACATAAAAGCTGAAAAATATTATATTAATTTCACTTGCACCACTAAGTCCTCCTGATCAATCACTCATAGAAGTTGAGGTAAAGGGCAGCTCCCTAGTAGGAATAAGTGGTTATAAAGCTAAAGGATACTGCAGTATTTAGTATTCTCCATTTAGCAGGTATATGATACCAAGAAGAGGTGAGTTTTGTTTGTTTATTTTTTACCAGTTCAAGAGGGCATTTCATTTTGTGAGATCTCAAGTAGTTGGGAATAGTATTTCTTTTACAGTTGGCATGCTTCCACACAAGGGTGTTGAGGTTAAAACAGCATATGCTAGGTCAATGCATTTTACCTGTATGACTAGAAAATAGCAGCAGATGTGAATGAAGCTAAAACAAGATGGTCTGGCACTTCATGCAATCAATGATTATACAGAATTAAAAGCTTGACATATTTGATCAAAGGGAAAACACTTACAAATTTATCAGAACAGAGATGGCCAGTAATTGCTGCCACTACAAGCTTCAGCTTTGGAGGGTCAAGCTACAGCTGCTGGCAACAGAATTAACCTTCACTCTAGAGGTTCTCATAATGATTTAGATTTTGTAAGAATAGCATAAATAATTCTGTTTAAAATAAAGCCCATGGAAATCACACTGTGGCAATGCAATTTTGCCAAGATGGAACTCTAGAATGGTAGAGAGACAATGGGTTTGCAGAGAGGGAACAGCAGGACAGCTCATATATGAGTGGTTGCACTGAGGCTGCCAAAAGAGATCTAATTCCATCTTTTTCCATCCAGCAAAATTATGTAGCACAAGAGGCTTTGTAACTGCAGAAGCATTAATTCAGATAGCCTCCTTCGTATTGCAGGGGAGAATCTAACTGTGCACTGGGAAAGACTAGAAAAAACAGAAATGTAAGCTAAACTCACAGATAATAACTTCAGTGCAAAAGGGCTTTTTTTAAGCACTTGACATTTAGCAGAAATCAGAATTTTTATGGTAGAATGGATTTTAGCATCAAATTAAGTCACTAAGGAGTGACTGCACTGCAGAGTTTCTATGCTGTTTCTCACATCGGAATACAGAACACTGAGTAGGAGACAATGGCTAAACAATGGCCATATTAGTAAGGAAGGTAGGGGCTGAAGAGAAGCTCCTTTCCATAGTCAATTTATAATAAAAAGACATTTTTAAAAAATCCTGTTTCTTGTAGCTAATCTACCAGTGAATAGTTGAACATTTTAAACTACAATACAAAATGAGAGGGAGAAACAAATAGATTTAAATTCATTTAAATTCAACATATTTATATTCTCCTAAGAAAGTATTCATAAAATGAATTAGGTTGTGGTTGTCTAAACTTTCAAGGGCCAAGAAGGAGGACTAGAAAACTAAAGAATCTTTATATGTATGTTCATGAATACTGATTTGTCTGACTTTTATTTGGATCTCTTTAGAGAGACAAGAAATAAACATGTTTTCCCTTGGGCTCTTAGTTTAAAATAAGCTCACAGGGAATTTAAGTCCCAACCATAGCCCGGAACATGAAAAACAAACAGTATTGTTTTATCTCAAGGTAGAATTGCAACTCCATGTTTTCTGATGTTCTAATGTAACATAAAGGTCATTGCATTTCTCATAGCAATGCAAATAACAAGTAGTCAAAGAAATTAAAGTCTGCACTGAACAGGAATGAATTATTGACATCTATTTTTCATTTATCAGGAAGGAAAAGTTACAATGATTTTATGGATTTGATTAGTGAATATTTCCAATGTTTTCAAAAAAAAAAAAAAAAAAGAAAGAAAATCCCATTTTAAAATATCTTCTAAAGGTAACTTTTTATATTATTGTTGATATTTGATAAACCACTGGAAATATCCCCCAGATGATATTTACCTTTTATGCACGCTTGTATACATAGTTTCTTAGTCTGTCACAGAATTATAGCAGTTAAAAGATAAATTCCAGCCATTTCAAATAAAATGAGGTGACTTTGTGTGAGAGTCTTGATGATCTACTGAAATCTGTAAATGATATCTCAGATGAAAGACTTTGACTTCCCACTGTTATACTGCTTCTCAGTCTAGACTTAATATCATACATACTTGCTTCAGGCTTATGACTCTGTGAAGTACCTCTGGAGCCAAAAAAATAAAAATATGCAAGATTCAAGCTATTATGTAATTGCCTGGATGACTTCCATAGGAAGGAGTACTCTTTTCATATATTAAACTCTGGTTAAAGGGCCTAGTTAGTACTTTATGTACTAGACTCATTGGTACAGCAAGGCTTGTAATGAGTAACTCATATCTCTTGTCGTCATGGCTTGATTTGGGCTTAGTTATCTGTGCTCTGCAAACAATGCATACACAGATTTTGATTTTTTTTCCGGATCTCTAGGAGTCAACAAATCAGTTATCTAAGAAAACAAGAGTGAAAGGAGGATGGTGTTTGAGGTTTTAGGTTAGATTGAGATATTGAAAACTAGTTCTTTATTAATATTAAAATTAAAAATTATAGTAGAAGGAACTTAGGCCAATATCCTTTTATTTAGCACTCTTTCGTTTGCCTGAAGAAGCTTTGACATTTGTTCCTTGCCTCCCAAATCATCACCATGCTATGGGCTACTCTGTGGTGTTAGAGAATTGGTGAGAGAGAAGAAGAAGAGTTAGAGCACAGCCTGGAAACCAGATCTTCTTTCTAATCCCTAGATCAATATGTTGTTTCCATTCACGCTTTCCAGACTGGTGGATTTTACATTGCTCCTTTCAAAATAAAATAGCTCTAGTAGGAGCGATCAAAAAAAAAACCTTTGCTTCAGGATTTCACTCTTAAAGAAAAGGGAGGGAATTCAGGCATCAGGGAAATTGCACAGATTGTAACCCCTGTCTCATACATGCTGTGAAAAAAACGAGCTCCTGGGCAAAAGTGAAGAAAACTTCTTTTTGGCATTGTTTTGCATCAGCTGATCTATGGGAAAGATTGCTGTGAGTATATACCCCAGAAAGGTTTCTACAAAACTGAGGAATGCCTAACTTTTTTCTCTGAGTGTAATACAAACGCATGTGGAAAAATTGATTGAAAAAGAAAAGAAAAACTACTTAAAGAAAAACTAGGGCCGAACAGTAGTTTTGGCATCACAGAAGCTTGCTTGGGGTGACACACAGTTGCCGCTTCCAAGATGGCTGGTACACAGGGACTGTGCTCCTCCACTGTTCCCTAGGCAGCACAGTCTGCCCTCCTTGCAGCTGCAAAGAGGAGTAACAGAGGATGGAACAGAGTGAAGACACCGCTGTCAAACTCTGTTGCACTCCCTGTGCTGGGCTGCTGATAAGCTGCACAGCAGCTGCTGTATATAGGAAATATACAATAAGATGTCCGGTGCTGAGCCAGCAAGGGTGGCAAATCACTCCTTTTGGATGAACTTTTCTTGAACTTTGCTCATTGTAAGCTCGTTTTAATGCCAACACACACCTCCATCCCAAAAGTTACCTGCCTCTGAGGTACGACCACTCCTCATGATCATGCTCTAGATTTTCAATTGGTTATACCTTTAAATGAAAGCAAGAGACTTTTTCAGTAATCAATGACAAAAGTAAGTATGACTCAAGCTCCACGTAAATGTGAAAAAAATATATATATATACACAAAAGATGAACTAAGGAGGAAAGAAGTTGGAAGGAAGATTCCATCATAACTTCTGGAACAGTTGACAGGCTGATCCCCCTTTCCTCTTTTCAGGTCAGGATGCCACCTGAGGAGACTCCTCGAGACTGAGAGCCCTCTCCCATCTTCTGGGGTGAGTGATGATTGTGCATTTGTATATCAGAGCTAGCTAAAAAAAACACAATGTAGTAGAGAATTTCCTGTACTGACATCTGAAACCTGTTCTCTAAATGTTGCATTTGAATAATTGTGCTATTCGTGAACTTGACTACTTGTTTGGAAGGCGATTGGACATACAGTTGGCACACTGTTTGTGAATCTGATAAAGCCAGAGTCAAGCCTATAGCTGATCATACTATTCCTGAACTTGATTTGCTCTTTGGAAGGCGATTGGACCTACATTCAAAAGACTGTTCATGAATCCGATACTGCCAGTCGGGCCTATAGCTACCACAGTATTTGAGGGATATCCCCCTCCTCCCTGCTTCAAGCTGCAGCAATACATATATGCCAGATTTGACCAGCCTTACGGGCAAAGACTCCAAAATCTTTACCAATAGGAACAAGGGCACCAAGGGACAGTAAGTGAGAGTTGATTGGCATTCTGGAGAATCTAAATTTAATGCTTCCATGAGTAGCTCTTAAATACTTAAGATTAAATACTGAAATCTTTCTGTAGATCTGAATGTTGAATTAGTAGTGTAATGTGAGGTTCATATCATGTGTTTGTTTTTCTAGCTACCCTTCTTGCAGTGGGATGGAAGATTCATTTCCTCAGACAAGTTTCCATGAAAAGATACTACTGTGTTACAGTAGGAAAATTCTAAGATAAATATACAATGCATGATTACATTCACAGTACTGGTAATATTGAGTTTACCAGGCTTTTTATTTTGCTTGTGTAAAGTTCTTATTCCCTCCAAATTTGCTATATTGAAGAGTCTTTCTCCCTTTTAGCTTTTTTAGAAGAAAAGCTTTTTAGTTCTAACAGTATGTGGAATACACATATTATTCTAAATGCTTGTCTTACTATCCTTATCCATTTCTGGCAGGTTATCAGGCTTTTAGTTTTTTGCAAGTCTTAGGAACATATAAATAAGATTCCAAACAGGTTTAAAAGATTAGAGTGAAATAATAACAATAAAAAATTCTATTGCTTTAGAAAAACTATAATTCAGTGAAAGATTTCCTTTGCTCCAAGTCCATATTAGTGATCATCCCATTTATTATATCATATTAGATATAAAAGACAGTCTATTTAAATATGACAAAACCCCTTTTTACGCATTTCACAATAGTTGTCAAAGTCCAAAAAGAGATTTATTCCAGGGCATTATTTAAAAATACGTACTCAAAGAATTCTAAAACAGAAAAGGTGTTCTACAAGATAAAAATGAATCGAGGTTTTAAAAATAAACTATATTTCAAATTAAAGAGTAAGTTAGGATTCTAAGGCAAAATCTAAAATGGTATTAAAAAAGAAGAAAGAAGAGCACTATTAAAAAACCCCTTTGTTTAAGCACTACTTTTTCTTTGAAAATCATTTCTCAGTATACCTGACAGTGTATTTTTGTTATTTTTCACTCTGAAAAGGATCTTTGCTGACCAAAATAAGTAATAACTTTATGTAAGTTCTAGGAGGAATTCTACAGTCACATCACCTCTACATGCACAAACTTGGCTGATTTATGTGACTATAAGCTGCTTGTGCGTCTTATCACAATTTGATAGTCTTATTCTAGGAACAGTCCTCTTTGCTTTTGTGGAGTTGCTCAAATAGGGAGTATTTGCTTGCCCCCCTCCCAAGTCTTTTGTGATGAGATTTTCCCTTAGGCTTGACATAATTCCCCGACTAATCAAAAATACATTATTCATGACTCTAGATAAAGGTTTTTTCTAAGAAAGATTTTATATTACTGAGAAAAATGTGTTTGTTTGTTTGTTTGTTTTTCAAAACAGGAATGTTTATTGTCCAAGTTTCTTCAATGTCAGAATACAGTTATTATTTTAATGGGTAGAAGAGTCTAATTAAACATTTAATTGCCAACACAAAAAGTGTATCGAAGAATAATGAATGCTATTGTACTAGCAGTCAGTTTTGTCCTGGGAATTCTCTGTATTAAGAACAGTGTCATACCATATTTCAACAGAATACCCCTTTTCCTATCACTGGCCACCACTGAGAAGAGTTTGGGGCCATCCTCCCTACATTGTCCCCTCAGATACTTATACATATAGGTCAGACCTCCTCTCAGTCTTCTCTAGGCTAAACAGGTCGAGCTCTCTTAGTCTTTCCTCATAAGATAGATGCTCCAGTCCCTTGATTATCTTTCTCGCTCTACAGTGGACCCTCTCTAGAAGCTCCACGTCTCTCTTACATTGGGGAGCCCAGAACCACACACAATACTCCAGAGATGGCCTCACCAGAGCTGAGGATCCCCTTCCTCAACCTGCTGGCAGCACTCTTCCTGATGCAGGCCAGGATCCCATTGGCCTTGTTTTACATGAAAGCACATTGTTGACTCATGGTTAACTTGCTGTCAACCAGGTCTCCCAAATCCCTCTCTGCGGAGCTGCTTTCCAGTAGGTCAACCCCTAATCTGGATTGGGTGTGTTCTTTTGTTTTTATTTGTGTGTTTTTGAAACGAATGAGAACTCCTTTTATCCTTCAATATGAGAACACGAAAATAGAATATGAAAAAAGAAAATGTACTGAGACCATAAAAAACATATTGAGAACCTCAGTTCTGATCTGGTATAAAATCAAGTCCCGTTTAGATTCAGGAAACACAGTGATTTAAAATGTGGACTTGGAGATATATTTTCTGGGTGAGTGCCAACAGCACTGTAAAAACAACAGTAAAAACAGAACACAGGTTAAAAAAAATGTTAGGCATTTATGATTTTTTTTATTTGCCTTGTCTTTTTTTTTTTTTTTTTTAAAAAAAACTTATCCCCTCTGGCAAAACACTGTAAATATCACCCCACTTGTCCTCTCATTTTTTACAAGAAAAATATATCCCTCTCATCTCTTGCTAGAGATAGTTCAGTAAACCACCCCATTTAGGAAAAGCACCTTGTATTTAACTGTGTTTATTTGCAAATGGAAAATAGCTTGTATTTTCAGAGAATATATATATATATATATATATATTTAATTTCTAGTGAAAATTATTCACCTTGAGGTCCCTGTAAAGAATCAAAAGGACTATAAAAATGTTTGCCTTATTTTTTTTAAATAACCATTAAAACATTTACCATTCATTTATGGCTTTCCATATGATATCTATTTTTTCTTAGTAAATGCAGAAATCTTTTTTTGACTTTTATTCCCTATGCTTTCTGACTTTAATCATTCAAATGTAATATTTGAAGGAGAAGAAAAAGTCAAAGAGAAGAAAAATAAAGACTATAAAAATTGCATTTTTAAAAACCTATTTTAATTTTAAGGGAAAAAGAGCAAAGTAAATCTTATTTTAGGCATCTCATCCAATTCTCCACTCCTACTGTTAAGTTTCTAATTGAAAATATTTCCCCAAAGTACATGATATTAGAGCAATGATATGGGTTAATTGCAGAATTTATTGGATGGTGATATGGAAAAATTAACATACGTCACCGTGTAATTCCAAGAATGTTCTATGACAATCCTATGTAATCACTACAATTTTAATGTAAAATAAAGTAAGCTTTCTTTCAGAGTCGGTTAAGGATAATATTTTCAAAAGCCTCACTGAGAGCTGGATGCACAGATTCTACTGAAAGTCAAAAAGAGTTGGTTTCCTGCCTTCCTATAGTCCTTAGTGAAACACAGATTCCACGATTTTGTGGTACAGAACCTCATGTAAAGGGAGTAGAAGACAAGGACCTCAGTTCTGCAAACTTCTGTTTTACATCATTCACATGCAAAGTTGGAGACAGACATGCAGCATAAACACATAGCTTTGAAATATGATTCAGCAGTTCCCTAAATCTTCTCGTGAAGTTCCTTCAAGTATCTGTGAAAACCCTGCAATACACCCAACTTATTGGCTCTTTTCAAGGACGCTGTTACCAGATATAAGAAGAAAAGACTTTCACATTGAATGTTATAAATGCATTACCCGTACATAAAATTTTAGTATTTATACCCTATTTTCTTTTATTGACTATTTATTATTCATTTTTTTTGAGGAAAAAGAAAAAAATACATATATAGGGCACAATATCATCTTCCTTTTGTTTTCTAGCCAAATATGAGAACATGACAAGAAAATCACCCCTTACAGATCTTGGAAACCAAGATACAGATTAGCTTCTAGTATTGACATTTTTTTCCCTGTCTATACTTACATTTTACATGTCCTCCAAAATTAAGATTTAGTCCACTTAGCACTAAATTTTGTGATCATGGATCTTTGCTTTGAAATACTTGATGATTTTTGATGGGAGCAGGGTCCTTTCATCATCATTTGCAGATGCACATTTTTAGATATGATATTTTAAAAAAAGTCTCAACATACTCTTGGTTTAAACTACATGCATAAGTGTTAATGATAGGGTGGATATCAACTTCATTAGATCATTACAAATTTTATTACTAATACACCCTTGTCTTGAGCTTCCATCCTTTGAATTCCTAGCTCTTACATTGTATTTGGCATGAGATACAATAGAAGCGGCAGATGTGAATGCTGATAAACAAGAAAGGTCTGAGATGGAGACAATTCCCACAGCTGGTAGCTAGACACTGCACTCTAGCACTGAGAAGCATGCAGAAATTATGAGCTTGACATGTTTGATCAAGGTGAAAACATCTGCAAATTCATCTGCACAAGAAAGCCGGGGGATATTGCCATAAGTTTTCACCCTGCTGGGTTTGGTTACAGTTGCTAGCGGCGATATCACCAATCCATCTCAGAGGCCCTTGCACTTATTTAGCATCAGCAGCAGGAGGAAAAGTGAGCTTGGAGATGACCCAATACTGACAATAGTTACTGTCTTTGTGAATAGCAAGAGGGGAGACTTTCCTTTCCTTGAAGCTAAATGTCATCATTCTAAACAAAGCAAAAAAAAAAACAAAACCAAAAAACAAACAAACCAAACTAATAATGCAGGGTCAGATGTCTCAATGTTTCTGTTAGGCACAGTCAAGTATCCAAAATAGTATGAAATAAATTTCGGGACTTGGCCCAATGTTTCCAGCATGAGAGCATGCTTGAAAATAGTGATTTTTCTCTATAAATATTATTTATCTATTTCAGCTAATTACAACTATATTTAAAAAGTTTTTTATTTTCCTGATAAATATTTGTTTTGGATATCTATAAAAATAAGAAAATTTCAGTGCAGTCTGAAATTGATATGTCAGTCATACTACTTTATGGCCTTTTGATATGCTGTTGTGTTTGTGGAGATCTAGGTGATTTAATTAAATAACATTAACTTATGCCTCAGGATAGTCAAGTGAGTAAATTCGTACTAAAAATTTGTGAGAGTGTACACAAACTTTACTTACAGGGGTGTATATGTGTCCTTCTTGAGCATATCGATCTTACTGCTTTTCAATTTCATCGGATTCAGTCCTCTAATTTAAATTCAGAAGAAAATATATAAAATATGTTAACAAAAGCAATAAAAATGTTTCTTCAAAAATAAGCAAAAAAAAAAAAAAAAAAAAAGATTAACGAATGCCTATGATCTCTACAGCTTATGATCTAAGGTCTATGATCTCCGATCTCCAGTGGAATAGAAGTGACCCCTTCTTTCCCTCTTAATTCTAAACACTCATTTTAGAATTAATCCTTCAGTTCTTGAACTCTCCCTCAAATTCCTTGTAACTTACTGATATTCTTTAGTGTGTCTCAGTTTTGCTTTATCTACCTGTATCTACCTGTAGCCCCATGTTTGCCTGTCTATTTTTCTGTCTGCACTACGATATACTCATGATAAGGCCATCACTATACAGGAAGTCAGTTTAGCTATTTAGAAAAGAAAGAAAATAGATGAAAGAATCTTAGTAAAGGGTATATACACAGCTCAGTCCCTCTAGGACCATGTTATTTCATGGCTTGTTATTTCATGGCTTGGTTATTTCATGGGACGGAAGAAGGGATGCAGTGAGGTTCTCACTCTTCACCGTGCCTCTCAAACAGCATCAGAAAGCACCTCTGTGTTACAATGTTCAAGGGAAGCAACAACCCAATATCTGTAAGATTCTGGATGTCATTTTCTAAAGGGAGATTGAAGAAATGGGGAAACTCCCCCCTTCCCTTTATCTGCATCTGTCAACTAGAACACAGGCCATAGCAATCAGTTGAGAATAGTTGTGGAGGTATGTTTGGTTCTTTATTTCTTTGCTAATAGGAACACCTGAGCAGGGCCAACACCACATAGAGCACCTTAATTAGTTTTCGCAGGATGTCTTTGGAAAAAAAAAAACAATTGCTGAGTAGGCAAGAAATGCCTTACTGATAATGGGACATAAATGTACAAAGAGTGGTTCAAATAGCTATTTTATAGATATCATCAATCAGAAAATATCCTACTCTGCCAGAATCTATTGTTGCCCCAAAGAGATTGCTTAAATAAACAAAACCTTTTTTTATTATTATTATTTGCTATTGTTTTTAATTTTTTTTCCATCAGAGAGACTGTTGATGTACTGCACCTTTGTTGTGCATCCTTTCTTTATAAATTAAAAAACAGGCAGCACACTCAGTTTTTCATATTACCTCCATGCAAAAAAAGAATCTAACCTAGAAAATAGAAAACTCTTATTTTTCATAATGACTAAGGATGAAACTGACTGTTGTTCATTTCATTTAGCTTTTCTCTTTCTTTTCCTCTTTTCTTTGACAATAACACCATAACTTCTAGATCACATTTGTAAGTATATGTGCAATTAATTTGTCTTAAAAAATGAAAGAAAAAAATAGTAATAATAATTGTGAAAATGATTAACAATCAGGACACTCAAAACAGTGTGAGAGAGCAGGATCAAGGCAATGGTATTCTAATTGTGTCTGGGTCTTTTTGTTTGTTTTCTTTCTTTTCTTTCTTCTTATTTTTTTTTTTAAATCTAAATTAACGACAACTAAAAAGCAATGAAAAATAATTGGTTACTTTCTTTTTATGTTTAGGAAAGTTGTAGTAAAGATGAAAATAGTCATTCAATTGCAAAGCTGTTTTTTATCCTACATGATAGGATAGTTCAGACATCACTCTATACTAAATTGCACAAGTTAGTTGTACTTAGTAGAACAAGTCTTTTTCTATTCTTATTTAGAGGAAGTCAGCAGTATTTCCAGAGAAAAATAAATCTCTCCTAACATTAGACATATGTTTAGAAATGTACTACATAAAAGTTAATGTAATGATGGTCTTCCAAAAGATAAATGGAATGTGTCTGACTTTACCACATATTTTTATTACCACCTTTCTTTCCTCTCCTCATCTATATGCAAGCAGTATCAGCTAAGATTTTCTTTCCTGTCCTCTAGATTTAACTAATCACTAAACAAGTTCAGAAATACTTTTGGAAATAGTACAAGTAATCTTTCTAGAAATTGATAAATATCTATTGGTGATGAAAGAACAAAATAAACATATGAATTATGTGCACTAGACGCTTAAATTGGAGGTCGACAATTTTACCAGCTACCTTGACTACTTCAGCAGGTGTTATGTAATGCATAACTGCTCCATAGATATAACAAAATTCCAATAGAGATAGGGAATCAGAAGCCTAACTATTATTTTATCAGTATGGACTGCTGTACATTTTGCTTAGGGATGAATCGAGTTGTGCTTCACATACAGGAAATATTGATGTTAGCAAATATTGAGCAGAAATATATTTTCCATTTTTTACTATTCAAATCACAGTTGGAATAGGTTTGCTGCATTTGAAATTAAGCATTTGTTCTGCTTTTGTCGTGAGCATAGTTGGTGCTGCAGAAAGGCTCAGAAATGCCTGCTTTAATCAAACCTGCAGAATTTAAAATGTTCTTGATAGTTTCTTTTGTATAACAAGGGAAAACTTCTTTTCAAGCAGCCTGAGAAAAATATATGTAGCTTTCTCCTGCTTTTCGGAAAGGAAAACATTTGCAAATAATCTGAATTCTTGATAAATTCCTAAATTATCAATTTGTAGATCCAAGATAGAACTATGCCTTTAGAGATCTTATATTACCTCTTATTATGAAAATGTAATAGTGGAAAACTGCTAGCTGGCACAATCAGGGAATGTTCAACATGGATGACAGATGTCTAGTACCAAGGAATCTTTCCTGACATCATTGTTTATTTCCTGAGATAGATGTAACATAATAGCAGGCAATTCCTAGAATATGAAGAAAGATAATGATGAAAAGCCAGCTTACGTTTGCTTTTCCAGGGTCATATGTCTTCACTGGAAACTGTTTTGGATTAACTGGAGATTAAAAATGACAGACAGAATGGGTTCTTCTGAATATACAAAGAGAGCCAAAATGTCGCATTTGGCCCACTGTGAAATGAACTGTTCTTGAGTTGCATATAACCTGTTCCTATGCTAAAAACATTGACTATTTTGGTAGAAATATATTTTTGGCAAAATGAGGTTATTACAGATATTTAACTTTCATCTTGATTTTTAATTTGCACATTTAATTAAGTACCTTTTAAATAATGATTGAAGCACAATAATCTCCAAAAGTTGGTGGATACTAGAATGATCTACTTTATGTGGCATATTTCAGAATTCAAGAATGGATAAAACTCTTCTGATACTCTGAGATACAGATTATTGTAGCAATATCTTCTTGATGACAGGATGAGCTACTGAAATAATCAATGTTTCTTCTGATCTCTGTGTGAGAGAATGATTTATTTTTTCCCTTTGAAATAAAAGCTGAGAACAAGACAAGAAAAGCTGTCACTTTGCACTCTTTATTGCTCTTTTTGCCCTACCTCACATATCAAAAAAGATATTTCACCACAAGATCACATACTTGTCATAGGTGAGGCTGGTAAAGAGTCGTAAGGACTATGTAAAGAAGCTAGAAAGTCTTTAATGCCTTCAGAGGGATTGGAAATAATAAAAATGGAAGAAATAAAACATCATGGGACTGCAGTTGTTGGACTAATGTGAAGTAGATTGTTCCCAGAAAAGAACTCTGGGAGACAGTCAGGATATCTCTCTTACGAGCATAGACTGTTTAATCAAAATTCTGTATAGATTATTAGAAGGCAGTTTTTAAAGCAGGTTTGCTAGGCTTTTTTTCAAAGCAGATCAGAGGATTTACTCATGAAGTATTTGTACTGATAGGAATCTTGTGGCAACAGCCTCCGCTCTGCTCCAGAATGTCCCAGCCTTCACTCACATCTCTTAGTATTCTATAAATATCAAGTAGACTTGTCAACATTAA
This sequence comes from Nothocercus julius, assembly GCA_013398735.1. Classification (NCBI taxonomy): domain Eukaryota; kingdom Metazoa; phylum Chordata; class Aves; order Tinamiformes; family Tinamidae; genus Nothocercus; species Nothocercus julius. The sequence goes on from VZSV01000459.1 coordinate 77,749, forward strand.
GAAATTTGATATTTACAACATCAAGAAGTTCTGAGATAATAGATTTCATCTTTATTCTTAGTGAAGTGAAACATCTTGACTAGTCTGTATTGTTTGTGAGTGCTGGTAATCAACAATGCTGGAGGCTGTTACAAAGCTGAAGGTTGGTTCCTAAGATGGTCATCCAAGGTTTAATTTCTACAGCCTTGCCTCCCTCTTGCCTCCTGGTTTTATTCACTACATCCAAGGAGAAAGCAACTTCCCTTCTCCTCCTAAAGATTCTCCAGACCCTGAGGTGCAGTTGTCAGGACAAGGCAAAGAGGCTCCCTTTTCATCCTGCTCACATAGCCTCAGGCTCTTCAAAGGAATATTATACGTAGTACATGGTGAACAAACAAAACATATAAATAATTTGTGTTGGGGTAATACACAGTACCCCCCCATCATTCTAAAGACTAGATGCTGCTCTGAGGCTTTAGCTTAGGCAGAGATTTCTTCTGTGTTCGTATGAAGAAGCAGATGTTTACTTACAGATTTAATTATATGAAATCTAATTTTCACCATACAAGAAATGGTTTACGGAGATTAAAAGCTTGCTTCACCAGTCTTCAGAGGGAATTTCTATTAAACAATTGATTAATGGGAACGATTGGTAAAGAAATAGATTGACATACCATCAAACAAGCTATTTAGTCATTTTAGAGAGATAGATTATTTATTTATTTATTTATTTAATTGTCTGGCTAGGAGGTAGCTCCCCTAAGAATAACCCTAGGTAGGACATCAGTGTATTTAAAGCTGTGCGTTGGTGTACATCCTTTCAAAAAAGCCAGAAAATGGTTGTCAGGATATTCTTATTGATTCTTGATTTGATTAAATCAAACACTTGGGAATACACCCTGACCTGTGGATTGCCTCTGTGAACATCCTGTCACCTTGAGAAGGGTTAAAAAAATTGTGGAGCAGAATTAAATGTAGGTCATTTTGGGACAAGATTTATTTCTATAAAGCTGTTTCAAAATCTAGAAAATCCTTGATTAATCATTGTGTTGCAATGCTTGATTTTACCTTGATGTTTGCCTAGAGTTAAATGATCTTTGGAGAAACTGGCAAACTACAACAATTTCAGTTTCAAGGAGAGAGAAGTACTGAAAAAAACACTGTTTCTAGTTTTACACTGGCCCATAAAACAGGGCCGTATTGAAGCAGTATTTCAAGATGGTGCTCCCCTGAGCTACATAGTTTAGTCTGAGAGGTAGCTCATTTCTGAAAATACTTTTCTAGTGACAAACACCAGATAGATTGTCCTTAGCATGCAATGATACAGAGGGGAAGTGTCAGAAGTTTTCCAAAGTTTTGTAAAATGGACTTCTGAAGTGCTCCAGTCTGTTAGAGTGAGGAGAGGTGAAAACATTCTGTGAAATTCAGAAGAGTACCTGCCCAATCTTTTTTTGCAAAGAATGGTTTTGCGGCAGGGACAGAGTCATGATTTTACATGTAACATTTCAAAAATATGAAGGAATACGTGCAGACTGTGTGGAAATTTTGAATAATTCTCAGGGTGTGACCTTAATTTTTTTTTTTTTATTAATCTGAACACCAAAGTGAATATATTTATTTTCTGGTCAATATAATGTGTGTTAGTTCAACACAGCAAAAATATCAGACTAATTAATAGGAGAACATAGCGTGTAGAGCACATTTTGCATTAGGAATAGAATTTACTGAAGAACGTGCGCCACTATGGTACAGACCCTGAATGTGCAGTCGAAATGGTTATGAATAGCAGAAGTCAAAACTCAGGGAGGCGAAATCTTGTTTCTTTTCTATTTATGATAGTGTTACTGCTGAACTGTATCTACAGTTTTTCTTCTTTATGGTAATTTAGTCATTCAGTTACCCTAGAATCTAGGCAGAAGGTGAAGCCAATCAAATTCTTACACAATATCTATATATCCTTGAAGAAATTATTAGATTATATTGATCAAAATTTGCATCATCAAACAATGTGAGATTGTCAGCCTGCTGTAAAATTTTCCATAGGCATCATAGAAAATAATTGTAAGATTTGAGCTGAAGATTTAAATGGGGAACTTCTGCATGAAGGCCATCCCAAGCCTGAGAATCAGCACAGATGTGTGAAGATGTTGTCTTTGAAAAGCCAGCCAATGACTGCTGGACTCACTATCTCAATGGAAACATAAGTTGTTCTGTTAGTAGGGAATCATAAAAATTTGGTACACTAGAAAGACTGTGACTGTGAGGACAAGAAATAAAACAAAAAAGGAGATATGTTTACAATATGCAATGGACTGAAAAATTAAAGCCTTAGAGAATCTTTTGACAGATGAAAGAATACTTTTGTAAAGTGAAAAAAGTATGTAATTATCAAAGAAGAAAATACCTAAATAAATATATATAAAGTATAATAAAAAGTCCATTACTGTCTGTTAGATGACATCTAATAATTAAAAATCTATTACAAATATAGATCCTTACGAAAAAAAAAAAAAGCTTTTTTAAGAGTTTGTTGTTGTTGTTGCTGTTGTTGTTCTTGATTTTTTTTTTCTTCCATGCTCATCTTAATTTTGAAATACTCCTACTTTCCAGGAAAGAACATTGTTAAAACAAACGCTAGAATTTCATTAGCAATTACAATATATTTTCAGTTTTATTTTAAGCATATAGAAGAACCTCATGAGGTTTAACAAGGACAAGAACAGGGTCCTGCACCTGGGGAGGAATAACCCCAGGCACCAGTACAGATTAGGGGTTGACCTGCTGGAAAGCAGCTCTGCGAAGAGGGATTTGGGAGTCTTCCTTGACAAGTTAACCGTGACTCAGCAATGCGCCCTTGTGGCCAAGAAGGCCAATGGGATCCTGGATCAGGAGGAGTGTTGCCAGCAGGTCAAGGGAGAGGATCCTGCCCCTCTCCTTAGCTCTGTTGAGGCCACTCCTGGAGTATTGTGTGCAGTTCTAGACTGCCCAGTACAAGAGGGACGTGCAGCTTCTAGAGAGGGTCCAGCGTAGAGCAATGAAGATGATTAAGGGCCTGGAGCATCTATCTTATGAGGAAAGACTTACTGAGCTGGGCCTGTTTAGCCTAGAGAAGACTGAGAGGGGTTCTTATCAATACATACAAATATCTGTGGGGAGAATGTAAAGATGAGGCCAAACTCTCCTCCGTGTTGGTCAGTGACTGGACAAGGGGTAATGGGTCCAAATTGAAACACAGGAAGTCCCATCTCCATATGAGTAAGAATTCCTTTCCTGTGAGGGTGACAGAGCCCTGGAACAGGCTGCCCAGAGAGGCTGTGGAGTCTCCTTCTCTGGAGACATTCCAAGCTGGATGTGACACTGTGCCACGCGCTCTAGGTGAGTTGGACATGCTGATCTCTAGAGTTCCCTTCCAACCTCAACCATTCTGTGATTCTGGGAATCAGCTTCCCAACCTGAAATATCTTCAGTTATGCCAAGCTTGATTGGAATATATATACATACATACATACATACATACATACATATATATATAAAATTTCATTTTTATACATACATACATACATACATATATATATAAAATTTCATTTTTACCAATGGCTAAAAGAATTTAAAGAGAAATGTTTTTAGTGGATGCTTCTATAATTACTCAACATTATGTAAAACAAAGCAGTTTACTCAAGATAATGACAGTGTGATAGGACTCTCTGATGCTGAAATAATGGAAGCCAATGATATAATATATATTTTAATTAAGCTGAGGTTAAAAGCTTGGGAGGTGTCGAGGTGTCTTTGAATAGCTGATAGTATTAGAGACTTAAGAGGCCAAAGTAGATTTCTTACATACATTGAGAAAGAAATTTCCACCATCATTTAGTTTAATAACTTGAAAAGATCGAAGGTCTCTCCTCCTCCTGTTTTCCATTCCACCTGTTTATCCCATTAAATGCCAGTAGATTAATCAACAGCTCTTTTAGAGTACCAGTTCTTATGTTCAAGCAAAATAAGAGAAAATAAGAACAAGGAGAAAATCAAATAAGTATTTTCAAGAAGCAGTTATCTCTATAAGAAAGTAGGAACAAATTTAGCCATAATAAGATGTTTCTAAAACAATACCATAACTGAAGATCAGTGATAGATTTAAAATAAATAAATACATTAATAAACAAAGATAAAAATATTAGGCCTTAAATTTTCTCCTTCTCTGGTCTATTTTTACTATTTAATGAATTCTGTCAACAGGGTCCTTTAACCAGGCCAGCAGTGGATGAAATCTGTCTTGGTCTAAATCTTCCATTACACACAGGGTAGGCCATTTTTAGTGCTTTGGGATAATAACTAATAAATAATTACCAGATTAAGCTGACTACACATATTAGTTCAATGACAAATATAATTCGCTCTCAACAGAATGTACCCTGCATTGGCCTAATGGGAGAAGAAAACATACATCTTTTTATGCAGAAAAACTGATCTAAATTTTAAAACATTGCTACACAGAAATGATGGCTTTACATGCATTATAGAGGTTTCTTACTTTCCTCTGAAACAGCTTATCATGACAGCATTTGGAAATTACATATAGGACAGTCAGATTTGGCATATCCAACTGCATGTGTCTGTTCTACTGCCACTGCAGAGAGCAAGGCAATGGGCAGATAAGGCAGCATGCAAACAGCCTCCAACACAACTGGCTGAAACTGCAGGTCACATTAACAACCGCACATTTGTCACTTTACGATGCACCTCTTTCCATAGAACCTGGGAGAGTCCTGTGAAAGAAATGTTCAAATATATTTCTGATGAGACTTAGGCTACCATCTTCTATTTTATTCTGTAAGATCTCCCTGAGTTCAGAATTTCAGAGGAGATACAGCAACATATTCTGACCATTACACAGGACAATTATTGTAAGTATTCATAGTGATGAAGAAAGAAAGAAAATCCACTTAAATCTCTTTAGTTCTCACAAGAATTAGAGGTCATTCAAGTGTGGTATTTATTAAGAATTCTACTCTGCAATGTATCCTTAAATATGTAAAACTATTCTTACCTTCCTGGTAACTATTAGTTTAAAAAAACAAAATATTCCATTACTTTAATATTTACTTTTTTATTTTACTTTAATCTGTTCCACATTTGAAAAAAAAAAAAAAGAAGAAATAAAAAGGGCATCAATTTCTGTCAAATGTCAGTTAATGTGAAGTAGTGCAGATAAGGCAAATGAAAGTCAGTTCGTTGGAGATTTTCTGACAAGCTGTATATAGACTTCAAAGAGTCCTGGTGAAATTAATGACTTTCATGTAATGCGAGGCAAAATTATAAGCTCACTGAAGTGGAACACCTGAATTCTCCTAAATGTACTTAATAAGAGAGTGTTCATATATGTTACAACATTTTCAAAGGTTTTCTTTACTTTTAACTAAAATGTGTATAGATTGCATTTGGTTATTTACAATATACTTCTAACTAAATAAACCTGATAAACTCACAGCTTGTAGAAAATGACACATAGAGAAAATGCATTTAATGTCTTTTTAATCTGTATTTAATTCTGAAAAGCAATATTAGTACTTTTTTTTTTTTTTTTTCCCTTGATTTTTTACATATCTTCTTTTTGCAGGCCAGCAAAGTAGAAAGAGGGTAAGAGCATCCACAGATTTGGGGATTATGCATGCTATCTCTCATTCCATCTATGTATTAGTCACAACCTAGGCATTAATCAAAATGATAGAAAGCAGTGAAAATGAGATGGCATAATAATATAGTCTCAAATTAACACATTTGCTTTAATATTTGCTCACATGCAAAACCTTTCCAATTGTCAGATGGTCCATTAGGCTGTCTAAAGAGTTTTAGGGTACTTCCAAGCTGCATATATTACTAGACCACTGCAGTGTAAGCATATTAAAAGGCAACACACTTGCCGATTTGGGTTGGGAGTTCTTCGGCTGACTGCGGCTGGTTAGCAGACCCCTGCCATGACTACACATTTGTTCGGACCCAAGGTGGCTCTCAGGTTAATCCCACTGTCACTAAACAGGGCTGGTATGGTGGGACCACATCTGGAAGTTACCAAGGGGACTATTAGCAGTTTGGTCGTGACTAAGCAGAAATTCTCCTTACTCCAGAGCAAAGAACCAGTGATCACAGTGTATGTCCACAAGTATGGAGAGCAGCCCTGCAAAATGAGAGGCAGGAATTCAAGAATCCAGAAAGAAGATGAAAAAGAGATGCCAAATTGGACAGGATGGAGGAAAGCCTCGGAGCGCACAGCTGGTGAAGTCTGGCCAGTTCCCACTCTGAGAGGTTAATGCAGCCAGAAATTTCAGCTGTTTGGGAAAGATAGTAGAGCCTCCAGGCTCCTGGGATTGTGGTACTGGTTCACAGGTCTGTGGATTAGGAATATTGAATTGTTTGACTGTTTGACTGGAAATGACTGTTTCCTTAAATCAGTACCAAAGAGACATTCAGGACTCAGACACTCAGGAACTATGGCTTTTGACCCCACATCCCATAGCTAAAGGAACTTGCATATCTTGACTTTAAAATTTTAATTACAATATCTGTCTATAAATCTATCTAAATCTTTTTAAGTATAACATTTGAATATGTTTGCTGTATGCTTCCCTTTGCACTGGGGATTGGTGTTACTTTTGGCTAGGATACTTGTGTTCAGTCCTTGTCCTTGTTTTAGGGGGCAGAGGATATTTTGCCTTTAAGCTCATTATCTGATTTTGGCATAGAACACAAAACCTTTGAAACAGGACCCTAATAAAAACACAATACAATACCTAGAAGAGTAAAACTTTAAGAGAAGATTAAGAAGTGAAATATATAAAGCAAAATGACTTTTATAGCAAAATGTATACTGCATCAGGCAAGTGCAAACTCATTGCCCAAGGCAATAGAAAGCTGATTGATGATATCATGATGACAAATGAACTCTCATTTTGAATTCTGTCTGCTCAGTAATTAGTAATGTCATCAATATCATTACTAACTCTTTGTTCAACTTCATCAGCAAGCTGTTCTCTTTGCTCATTTTTCAGCTTCTCCTTTCTGCGTTTCAGTGAGAGGCTAGAATTGCAGTGGGGACTAGCAGATACCCAAGAGAGCAACAAAAAAATTAAGTTGTCAGGCAGAAGTGGTCTGTTGAAAGGCTGAATTACATTTTAATAGCAACTGCATCATGATACTTTTAACTGGTCACTAACCTGAGCATTAGTGTCTGGGATTTGTCTTAATTCTATGTAGAAACTGATTTAACGGGAAGAAGTGATAAAATTCATGAGGAATAATTAGTATTTATTGCTGAGAAAGTGACTGTGAAATAAAGCTATATTAAAAATATCTTCTCATCTTATTTTCTCATGCTTCTGTTATTGAAAGCAACATTGCCAGGGAAGATGACTAAAACATTGTCAACAGGTATTTTCCACAAGCTTTCACTGATGTCCATTTTTGAAAAGAACTGGGACAAAACCAAAATATTTTCTTCTTTTTCCATAAAATAAAAAAAGAAAATGAATTCTAAGTGAAAAATTTTAAATGTTCACAAAGACATATTTGCAACCAAAGTAAAATATGAGCATTGTTATAATAAATGAGGAAAGAACATAGGACTGACAGACTTTATGCTCTCCTTTTCTCTGGCAAATAATTTTATATTTTAAGAGAACGTGATTAGGTTATAAGCACTCTTTGGTTTTGTTTGTTTATTTGTTTGTTTTCAAAGTAATTTAGACATTGCATTAATTCCATGGCATTAGGATTTTTTGAGAGATTATCCTAGTTCCACAAACAGACTTACACACCTAAATTGCTATTTGATATGTTATTTCAAAATTAAGACTCATTGTTACGTTCTGGACACCTTAAATGCATACGTTCCCTTCAAATCATGTATTACAGTTTTAGTTCAGATAAGTGTGATTTTAAATTCTCCTGAGTATCTGGTCTGGACTGCAGCTTTCACCACAGAAGAAGGCTGTAGGTCATGTGCGATAGCTGCCAGCCCATGCAGATGGGCTTCCATATCTCATAGTTTCCCAGATGGTACTATACATATATATTTAGGTATGTATATACTACTAAAGGTATATATACATTTAGGCATGTGTATATATATGTGTATGTGTATTTTTTTTTCTAGAAACCTGAAGCAAAACTTGCCATAGAAGCTTGAGATCTTTTAATACATATTTTTGCTCAACATAACTGGATTTAAGTTTCTTAGTTTATGTGTGTGTATATATATAGACATAGATATATGCATAGATATAGATCAGTTACAAATTTGGCTGTTTGGAAAGAATTCTAACAAATTAATTGGTAGGAATGAAAGATGAAAGAAAAAGAATTCTACTTAATTCTGGAGTCCTTCGGAACAAAAAGCAGACAGCTTTGAGTTAATGTAAGTGGATTCTGAAATACTCAAAACAGAAGAGGTGTTTCAGTTAAGACACCCTTCAACATTTGTATCCTTTCTCTATTCTTTTGTTTCTGTTCCAACTTTTAATCACAGTTTGACTTGCTTGGTACAAGGAAAAAAAAAGAAAAGAAAAAAAGAGAAAAAAAAAGACAAGGCTTTAAATTTTCTGCAAATTTGATATATAACTAATATGATCCATTCTAAGTTACTTTTTTTGGATTCTCTAGGATCGGAGACTTGGATTTGGATTCTCATCTGATTTCTCAATAAGACAGAAAAACATTTTTGTTTTGATGATAAATTCTTGACCTTGTTTTGTCGAAGGAAATGCAGAAAAAAATTACTAATTTTCCACCATGTGCCATTTACATTGTAATTAAAAATTTCAAATACTCTTCTAAATCCATCTACTCCATCTACTGTGTTCCCATGAGGCAAATACAAGACCTGTTCTTAGATGTAAAGTCAATCCTCTTAGAAATGCATTCACAACCAACTTTTTTCAGTATCGAATTGTAGAATTCCTAAAACTGTCTTTCTGTCAATTTCTTGAAGTGAATCAGCTGTAAAATGGAGTTAAGGTTACTGACAGATGATGAAATCAAAATGCAAAATAAATATCCATCTTTTCTACTGTACTTGTTGAATAATATCAGAAAGTGCTCTAACCTAAAAATTCATTAAAGATCAGTTTATATAGCTGGAGTATCCTTCAGTTTGTCTTATGTGCCATTTTATCTATCCTACTGAACCCTAAAAATAGTGATGACATCTTACAAAATCGTAGGTTCTTTCAGTTTCTCAAACTATAGAGATAATATTCCTTACTTGATATGAAGTTTCTTTTCTTTGCTCTGAGTTCTTCTATTTTTCATTAGAGCTTTGGGTTTTATTTGTTTTTGTTCTTTTTTTTGTTGTTGTTCATTCATTTGTTTTCTGTATTCATGAGTTACATCAGTTTTAAGGGTAGAACTTAAGAAAGGCAAAAGTCCGTAGCAAGATTTAAATATTCTATCCTCCTTTTCTAGCAATTCATGACTTAATTTTAGTCTAACCACTAGTTTCAGGGAAACAGCTGTTGGCTGGGCTGCTAATAGGCAAAATTTCATAGCAGGATTTAATTGAGCCTCTTCTATGCATGCATGAAAACAGAGAGGCATGACAAGAGGAAAACAGTCATAGTATGAAAGGAAATTTTGAATGCAAGTGTGAAAGCTAGTAGGTAAAAAACAAGACATGCTCAGCCATTCTTAAACTTTCTTGTTATACATGTAACAGAATAAAGAAGATTGACAGCACAGGCCCTATAGTTGTTTCCAATCCCGCTGCAAATCATCAGCTGACAAACCCAATGGCTCGGAACCTGGAAAAGGCAGACAGTTAGATAAAGAGTAGGCTTAGGCACCCATTCTCGTTCTGTTTGACAAAGAACAAAGTGAATTTTAAGGTAAATATCCTTAAGTCAGACAAAAATTTCCTTGTTTTGAGAGCAACTGATATCCACTAATTTCACTCTTGTTTAAAGTGTCTACTTAACCCGAGGTTAACCATTATTTGAAAGGTCAAGAGAGAGCTTTACAGTGTATTCTTCCCCTTGACATGAGTGTTAATGCTAGCTTAATTAAAACACACTGTCATATTTTGAAAGGGATTAATTTTAAACACCTCCACAGGGAAATCATGTCCTTCTGGATATTTCCAGTCTGGACTGGTCTCAAATAGCTGAAAGGCCAGATTTTTCTTGAAGTTGAATGTGCTTACAAAATTTAAGGAAATCTGCAGAAATACATGCTACAAAGAAAAAGGCATTAAAAATTATCAGATTCACCTTGTAAAAAAGGATGTCTTGATTTTCAAAATGTTTATCCTACATGTTGGTGTTAAGAGCAACAGCATTAAGAAAGGTCATCCTAAAATTTTAAGCAAGTAGCATTTTTAAGCATAGATTCTTTCAATTCAAAGCAAACATCACTGCATTTAAGCCATCTATCTTAATATATAAGAAAAATAATATTTTTTATATATTTAAGAATCTTCCTCTTTTTTTTTTTTTTTTTTTTTTTTTTTTTTTTTTCTGGAGTACAGTAACAGACAGTCTAGGGATTCATTTATCTTAATCCGCCTTTTCTGGAAACTAATAGTGATACAACTGCAATTAACTTCAAAGGGGATTCCTGTTAAGTGGTGGAATAGGTTTCCATTAGAGCTCTGCATTATAGAGTCAAGATCATTGACATTTATTAAGAATACCTTAAGGCAGGAAAACAATTATCTGACATTTTGAGGTGTATTTCCACCACACTTTCTATGATGCTATGGATCTACTATCAGAGTCATGGACAACTCAGACAACATATTTAACATTTCCCTATAGTCTTTGGAATAGGTGGAAGTGAACTAATATAAGTAGATGTTATTCTCCACCTGTTTTGAAAAGAAAGACAATAATCTTTCAGTAAAGATGCATATACCCTGTTCAAAATCTGTCTGGAATTTAGCAAATAGTTAAAAAAAAACCAAGTGAATAATTATATTAAGTGAATTTGTGAAAAGAACTATGTCATCTGGGAATAAAAAAGACAAAGCTAAAGTTCTGAAGAGACTTAGATGTAATGTGGCATGAGAAGCAATGAAAAGAGGCATAGTGATGGAAAAAGAAGCTCATGTGAGGCAAGTGATGGGAATGTGCCTAAAGACAAGAAATGGTCGATGTGTCAAGAAGATGGGAATAAGGAAGATATAAAAAGCCCAGTTAAGAAACAGTCAGGGCTCTATGTGCGACAAGCAGAAAAATAAAGTAAAAGCTGAGATTGGACATGAGAATGAGAAGGACAGTGTATAGAGAAAAGAAGGCTATTGTATGTTTGTTCATGAAGAAACATGCTTGTACTTGCAGTTTGGGAGGATATGGGATTGAGATTTGAGGCTGGAATTGATTACATAATAGAGGTTATGAGTAGTCAGCCTACTAACAGCTTCAAGTCTCTCTAAAAACAATTTTAAAACAAAAGCATTTTTGGAGGTTAAAAGTATTATTAAGTTCATTTCTTTAAATGTCTGATATATGCATTCCTAATTGATAAGCAATTGATTAGGCATTTTAGAATTTCTCCTAGTTTCTAGGCATCTAAGTATGGTTGAAAGAATATGGAATTAAGCCTTTTTTATTTCCTAAGTGTTGTAAAAATTTTCCTCAAGTAAATGCAGTAGGGTTTGATTTTTGGTCTCTCCAATCACTGTAACTAATCATAGTTCAATGACTTCAATGCTTTTGAAAAAAACATTTGGGATTTAATTGTTTACTGCTAGACAAATTAATCAAATGATTTATGCCATAAAATTAGAAGGGCAATTAGTTTAGAAAAAGCAAAGCAGTCAAACTTTAATTGTGACCGATCTCATACTTGTCTCTTAAAGGACTAATACATCACAGACCGAATGCATGCAGGTGTGTCAGCCCCAAATTTTGTCGATGCTGCTAAAGTTATAATTACATTTTGGGTTATGTTATGAAGGACATCAATTTATGTGGCATATTTCCTTATCTATGGGAGACAGAAAACGGTTCTTTGTGAACATGTGTCTGTCACTTAGTGGAACAAAGGCATACGGACATCGTGTTGTGGAAAAGGAAAGGGAAGAAAACTTCCTATTTCTTTATTTGCAAAGGATTATGTTGTGTAAGATGTCACCACTAATTTTCTTACCTTGTATAGGACATACTGGTTTATGAAATTATTAACATATTATGCAATGCATAATATGCAACATATTATGCAATCATACTAACACCCAAGAAGAGTTCAGCTTGATAGGCAGAGTGCAAACCCATTATAATAATAACTGATAATAGAGAATTTATACACTAACCAGATGTGATGCTTATGACTCAAAAACTATGAATTCCTACAGGACATGTCTACAATTACAGATATGTAAGCAGAATTTACAGGAGTGCTAAAAGCAAGACCCCACAAAAGCACTTTAATATTTTTCTAGGTCCATAACTGCAGACAGTCAAGCCACAAAGACTGCACGTTTTCTTAGGCAGTTCTGGTTCTATGTTTTCATATGAAAGACTATTTATATTCCAGCATAGTGCAGGGACACAGAAACTATCCAGAGTTGTCAATTTCACTTTGCATTCCAGTTCACATTCTTTACAGTGCCTGCATATATTCTAAGCATTTTCTGCATTCTAGCCATTTACTCATAACACTGCCATATTATTTTGACCAAATAATCCAAATTATTTGAATTTTCAATGAGATAAATAAATTCTTTTAGAACTTATTCTTCTAAATCACCAAAGGTCTTCATATTAACAGCATTTCCTTCCTTCCTTCCTTCCTTCCTTCCTTCCTTCCTTCCTTCCTTCCTTCCTTCCTTCCTTCCTCTTTCCCTCTCTCTGTCTCTGTCTCTCTCTCTCTCTGTCTCTCTCCCCTTCTCTCTTTCTCTCTTTCTGTCTCCTCTCTCTCCCAGAGGAACTAAATAAGAAACATGAAGTTTCATGTATGTCCATCAGAAAGGAGACTGTTTTATTCAGTAAATAGATTAGGAATATTTCAACCCTTTTCAAATGAAAAACTTTGAGTCAGTGAAATATAACTCATTATCAAAGAGATGGGTTGTTATTTATTTATATAGATTTGAGGTAAAGGGAAAAGGAGGAGAAGCGTACTGGGGAAGTATCAGCACCAGAGTATAGTTATATATTCTCCAGGTATGTGAGTGCATATAGGGCATTTTAATGTGCTGTGGAAAAATTGTTAAGTGAGTTCCGTTTCTCTATGTGAAATCTGGCTGCCATAGTAGGCAGAAATGTAGAATTTGCCTGTTCTGAGTGAATGGGAGCAGTGACAGCTTGGTCATTGGACTGCTAAGAATAATGTGTTAGGTGGCACAGCAGATAGCAGTAGCTCAGTAATACACAGAAAGCTGAATTCCTTTCCCATATTTTTTCTTCTGCCAAAGATGAATAGGTTGAAACTTCTGTAGCATTCCCAAATAATGATCTGAAGCTCTGTTTGAAGCTTGAGTTGTACCTGCACAAGTACTTTGCCTAGCAGTTTGGTTTTAAGAGATTGTATAGATGGCTACTGAATTACAGGGCACACAGACTTAATAATATACCTTATTTAAAGCTCTGTGATGCAGGATCCTTCCTCTTCTGACCCCGATGCGGCAGGCATAGCTGTTTGACACATGGCAGAAGTGATTATTGGCATGTAACATCAAGATGACAAAGGATCTGGCTTTGTACCATAAAAGCGTGTGGATGGAAGTGTTACTTGAGAATGTGCAAACAGAAAGCCAAGTGTGTGAGACTCCTGCTCACTGTGTGATACTTAAGATAGTCTGTTTATAACATACTAGAACATTTTCTAGATGTCTTGGTTTATATTTTATAGAAGCATAAAACAACGTTACTGACAAAGGGAATTAAAGTCAAACTGCAGAGTCAAGTCTCATTTTAAAACTATATATATATACCTATACATACACATATGCATATATATAATGTGGAAGAATTATTTGAAAAGGGGGAACTTAGAGAAAAACTAGGGCCTGACAGCAGTTTTGGCATTCCAGGAGCTTGCTTGGGCTGATACACAGTTGCCACTTTCAGGATGGTTGGTAGGCCCGGACTCTGCTCCTCCACACTTCCCTAGGCAGCACAACCTGCCCTCCCCACAGCTGCAGAGGGGAGTAAGGGAGGGTGGAGCGGAGTGAAGGCACCGCAGCCAAACTCCGCTGCACTCCCTGTGCTGGGCCACTGATCAGCCGCACAGTAGCTGCCCAATGGGAGACACACAATAACATGTCCGGTGCTGGGCCAGCAAGGGTGGCAAATCACTCCTTTCAGATGAACTTTGCTTGAACTTTGCTCATTATAAGCTCATTATAATGTCAACACACACCTCCATCCCCAAAGTTACCTGTCTCCGAGGTACGACCACTCCTCACTGAGCAGGCACTCTAGATTTTGGATTGACTGTACCTTTAAATGAAAGTGAGACACTTTTTCACCAATCAGTAACAATATTAAGTATGACTATCCTCACTCAAGCTCCACCTGAATGTAAAGAAAAGTATAAAAGGTTAACTTAGGAGGAAAAGGATGAGGAAGGAAGACTCCATCATAAATTTTGGATCAGTCAACGGGCTGATCCCCCCTTTCCTCCCCTCGGGTTGGGACGCTGCATGAGGACATGAGGAGACTCGAGAGTGAGAGTCCTCTTCCATCTTCTGGGGTGAGTGATGATTGCACATTTGTACATCAGAGCTAGCTAAAAACCCCACACTGTGGTAGAGAATTTTCTGTACTGACATCCCAAACCTGCTTTGTAAATGTTGCATTTGAATAAATCATGCTGTTTGTGAACTTGACTACTTGTTTGAGGGGGTGATCGGACCTACAGCGGGCAGACCGTTTGTGAATCCGATACTGCCAGAGTCGAGTTTATAGTTGATGACACTGTTTGGGAACTCGATTCACTCCTAGGAAGGCGATTGGACCTACGGTCAACAGACCGTTCGTGCATCCGATATTGCCGGAGTCGGGCATATAGCTAACACAGTATTTGATATCTCCTTCCCCCCTGCATCACCACGGCTTTCAAGCTGCAACAGTATATACAAGCACACACATACAGGTAGATAGATATACATAGATATGTTACTGTCTTTAATTCTAAAGTGAATCTGGATTGTAAAGAACAAAGTAGTTCAAAGTTCCCATTAACCACAACAATAGCTATAAAAAATATAACAAGAAATACTGCAGACTTCCAAAAAGTAAAAATCTAAAGTTATTAAAAAAGGTTGAATGTTAAATATTCTGTTTTATTCTTATAGATCCATTTTATGGTAATACTCACCTAACTTCTCCTTTAAATGTTAGACTGAAAGGATTTCAGCTTTCTCTGCCCTTCCAAATAACTTTAATAAAAGAAGCCAATTCATTTTTCTCCAAATATACTTGAGATAAAATTCATTTCTAGAGTGAAATGTCATGTTTGATATGCCAAGTTTTAGCTTTTACACAATTTTTAACATGGAGTTGTAAACTCCATGTTAAGATGTATAATGAAAATGCTGACATTTTGGTTACTTTCTATATTTCAATTTATTGTTGTTTTATGATCTTGTCATTTTTTGTACATTTCTTTTAATACTTTCATTTCCTTTTATCATATTGTGCTGTAAGTTGACTCTAAGCAAACCAGATGTGCCAGTGTTCAGGGTATTTCTTTGGGCAGTGGGGAGGAAAATCATAATTTGAAACTCTTCCTTTTAAAGACAAAGTCTGGTTTATATTTTTAAGTGAGACAGATGAGAATAGCAGAGAAAAGGAACACAAAATAGATAGATTGAAATCCCTCAGGATCAGTCAGGAAGAACTTTTAAATTAGTTTCAAGATAGCTAATGATATATTGAAATAATTCCCTTGTCAGGCAGAGACAAGATTGTCACAAAAAAAAAAAAAAAAAAAAAAAAAAGATATTATGTCCTCCTTTACATCTTATGGATATCTTCCAAGAATTGGTATTGTAGAAAAAAAGACAAATAAATGAACCTCAGTCAAATAATTGATGTCATAATCATCAGTGTATTCTGAGTCTAAGATGATAAGTTAAATCTGTGAATAATTTTGGTCAATTGTTAATTGTGCAGCCTATCACTTCTCTCTTTCCCAGATTTCTTCACAATATCAGGCTCAATGCAAGCATTACTTTTACAAGGAAAATTATCAATAAGGAATGGATCGATTAAACACTAATATTTACAAATAAGTTGTAATCAGTCAGGTTTAAAATGAAGGACAAAGCAAAAAGTGAGCACAGATTTTTCAGAGAGCCACACTAATGGATGGAGAGTACCGCACACACTAGGGAGGGCATAATGTACATCCTCATGTGCTGTAATCCAGTTTTTTTGCTGCCTCTCATATGCAAATAGTTAAGATCAAAGAGGCAATGATTAGTCTAGATTTGGTTCCATAAGGACTGAAATGTTGGGTGCTTGCACCTTCAGGACAAGTTTATGTGTTGATCTGGGCAAAGCTCAGCCTCAAGAAAGATTTGGACTTTCTAAATATAATTTAGGAATTGACTTGAAAGTCACTAAGAATGGTGCTAAGAATGGATTTAAAATTCTAGAGTTAAGCTTCAATTTTAGAAATGTAATTCTTTATTTTCATTAAAAAAAAAAAAAAGAAATAAAGCCAGCATTTCCTAGTTAATTCAAAGAAAGCTGTTACAGTGGACTATTCATTATTTAAGGACACCTACCTGCATTATCAGTATGCAATCTATAATACATGATCTGCAGGAGTGGCAGAAAAAAGCACACACCTGAAAATCATGGACAAAGTATCTGTGGAAAACATTATCCTTTCAAGACATGCTCGGGATTATCTTTAATTGCTTTATACTGCTAAGGGCAGATCTAAACTATAGAACAATTGCTAATACATATATCTGAGCAAATGCTCTGGATGTAGGCACAGCTTTTACTGATAAAAATGTGTTTCTTTGGATGTCGAATTCAGTTTCTTATGGAAATTAATCTGCATGACAAAAGCCCATTCTTGGTCAGAACTGCTGTGTCTACATTAGGGGCTTTGGTGGTCTAAGAGTATCATTAAAAATTCCCAAATGCCTTTAACTGACATTGTTGTGCTGGGCAAAGTTTCTAGGGTAGGCCCAAGGCATAGTTGCCATGGTGACAAGGCAATTTAGAGTTATCTTGGTTATTGTCAACATTTCAGCTTAGAGTAGTGTTCTGTTTGAATGTTCTATTGCAATTCAAAAATGTGAAGAAGTCTTAAACTGGAACGAGGCAAATGTATTTCATAGGTGACAGCTCACGTCTAGAGTACAAAAACATTTTTTATTTTTAATTAACATATATCAGTTTCACAGTGTAAGAAAACCTCCGTATGAAAAAGTCTGGAGTGTCCTAAGCATTTCACTCTTCAAGTAGAAGGGCAAGAGGGATCATGTGTTACATCTAAGATATGTGCCAGACAGCAATTGTTATTATAACTATTAAGGTAAATGTTCATCTTGAATTCAAGTTAGTGGAATTACTTTATGTGAACTAAATTAAAGGAAAAATATCCTAAGTTTTCTATAAAAAATTCTGGAATACACCCAGAGTTTCTGTTTCTATGCAATATTTATTTTTATACATAAATAAACATTGTGATATTGTAAGTAAAACTGAATGGTTACTGTATGCTGTTCTGTTTGCATTTTGTAGCAATAAAGTTTGTCTTAATGATCAGTAATTATTTTGTTGTAATTGAAAGGTTTCAGAAGCAATGAACAAGTATGGATTTAGAATTTTGAAAACTTATATTTTTTTTCTGATATGGAGTCTTTTTTAGAAGTGAAGCTTCCTATAGTCATAGTATTCTCTTGGTTAACTTGCTCTCAAGAAAAGAAATACTTTTACTAGCACCCCAGAATGTGTCTATATGTACATTCAAAGAACAAATAGATTCCCTCTGTGGTTTGGTGGCTTTGTATACAGTTGTACAAAGTTGATATCCTATGTCCTTGATTACTGTGCAGAAAGAAAGAGATATCTAAATGAGGAACTAAGTTACTTAAAAGAAGTATTGTACCATGTGCTAAGTAACAGTAAGTTCTGTATAACACCTGAGGGCCCAGACAATGTGTCGTAATAGAATAGAAAAAAGAAAACACGTAATGACAAAGATTGGCATACATTTGACAAATAAGACTGACACAATCTCAAAGTGGTGCCAGATCTATCCTACATAATTTTGGAAATGATCAAGCAGAATGTTTTAAACGACAGTGTCAAAGTCAGCATTCAGATGAAGCAAAATTAAAATGCTTGAGCAACCCAAGCCAGACAGCATTAATAAATCATTATAAACTGTAGCTATAGCGTATTCTGTGATGTAGCATGATTGAAAAGCAGACTATTATTTCCCATGGAGTTTGCTTCCTGCTAAATGGTGATGTAATTGCCTTTGGTGATGTAAAAGCTTTGACCTGCTTCAGGGTTTTGTCCAAAAACAGCAGATCTGAAACAGCTTGATAACTACAAACTCCATTTTGAATCAAGGATATTTCTTTAATAATAATGGTAATCCATTCAATTTTTAAATAAGATTGAGCAATTCCACAGCTGAAAAAAAGTGTTGAGAGTTTGAATATAAACAAGAATTACATCAGAAAAATATCTGAGAAAATATGAACATAGAATAGAGTGAATATTACAAAGGATAAATAGATAATGCTAGAATCACTTTTGCCATGATGCAGAAATATCTTTGTAAATATGAAAATGAGCTACACTTCTAAAAAATAGGAAGGAGTAGCCGTGACAAATCATCTAGTAAGACTTAGGGTAGAGATAAAAGGTCCTAGTGTCCCCATTTCTGGAAACATTTTTAGATTTCTTTACAGCTTTTAGTTAAAATGACTGAAGTGTTATTTTAAGGCAGGTAAAATCAGAGAACAGTGTCTTAAAAAGAGCTTTCATATCCTGCAAAGTGTTTTGTGCCAGAGAGCTATGGTAGTCAAATAAATTTGACTACCAATTGCCACTCATAACAGCCAAACTCTCAGTCTCACATGGTATTCTGCCAGGTGCCGGCAGGTACTCACTTTCTTTATTTCCTCTCCTATGAATGTTTATATATATATATGTATATATATATAAAGAATTCAAAGTACTGAAAATATCTGTTATGCAATCTAGAATCTAATACACTTGTGAATCAAATCTAGCATCTTTGGAAGTTTGGGTTAGGGAATCAGTGAAGCTGGGATTTCAATCAATATTTTAATGCATGTTTTAAATAAGATTAGCCATTCAAATTTGTTTTAAAGTATTTTTAAAATATAGTAATGTGAAGTCCTCTTTGTGAAATGCCCTGCCATCTTAGTATTTTAAATTCTAGATAATTATGTTTCCCCCTTCTAAAACACTTAAAAAAAAGGGGGTATTTACTTCATCTGTGTTATATTGTGAATGATCATATTTTGCATTTTTATTTCTATCTGCTTAATCTCTATGCTTGGCAGCAGCAGCAATCTAAAAAAAATATTTCTGATATTGGTCAGAGAAACTGCTTTCAAGGTCATGCAAAGTGTAAATGTAATCCAGTCTCCACATGATTACACCAGTGAGACAATATCCAGTTCTTCACATTGGCAATTGTGAGGCTTCTCAAGCATGAACTACCACATTATTATCAATTCAAGACCATTTGATAAACATTCATTTTTCTAAAGTAAATAGTAGATTTAGATTCTCTCAACTTATTTCAGTGGATGCCTCTTAACTGTAAAAAGAAAAAAAAAATGGAAAAATAACCAGGAAAGGTCAAAGCCCATATACTATCTATTAGCATTTTGCTGTTTATTGAGTTTTTATGCATGGTTTAAAACTGAATTACCACTATATAGAGCTGAAATGCATTTATGCCCTTCAGGAAATTTTGTACATAAAAATTATATTATGAATAGCAGGGACAATACTAAAATATATTTTAAAAAGTTGATTTTGAGACCTGATTGTATGTGTATGTGCCTTCCAATTATTCAATTTTGCAATAGTATTTTTTATTCATAGAATGATAACTGTAATTGCAATCATATTGTGTGTTTGTTTGTTTTGTCCTTTGCCAAGATTTCAAGGGACTCTTCAGTAATTGACATCCTTTCACAGCACATGTTAAGGTTAATGAGAATTGCATGTGCACACTGTTGCAAGAGAAAACCCCCTAATTTGCTAACAAGTCGTCTCTAGATCACAGCTTATTAAAGCCTTAGAAAGAGATATGGGCATATCAAATTGTATAACGTATAACAAGCGTTACAACAAAAATATTTGGAAAACTGCATTTTCTGACTTGGTTTATTCTTTTCCTTTTTTCCTTTTATTCCATGCATATTTTTTAGTATATGCAAAAGAGGCTCAGCAGTAAACAATCTCTCATGCTTTTCTGCAAATTTCTTAGGCCAGATTTGAGTTAGGCTAACTTGACCTGAAGGGATTTCCTCTATGGAATCTAAAAGTAATTTGGCGTCTGTGTTCAGCTCAAAGAAGTTGGTATTTCCAAGATCTGTGCTGGCTGTTTTTCACTGTTTTGGATTCAAAAGAAAGTCTTTGAAATTGACAGTGGGAAGGTTTCGTGATCAAGTCACTGCGTACTGTATTGAAACTGCTATTCATTAAGAACAGTCATTTAAATACTTTTTTTTTTTTTTTTTTTTTTCTAGTAAAGAAAGCAAACAAACTTCTTCAGCAAACAAACTGATATTAGAAAAAAATATCTGGGTCCTTTTTGTATGTGGTACTCTCAGACTTAGCCACTTAAGGCAATGAGAATTTGTCTGAGAAAAGGCAAGGTGAGTGGAATAGGGCACCTGATCCTCTTTTAGTGTTACATTGTTGGATTTAGTGTAAATTCTATCTGAACAAATGGACAACATTATTTTAGCTTACATAAGCAACTGAATCTGCAAAAAGTCACACTTTCTGTCTGGATGACTTTTTTTTAAAAAATATTTTGACATTTATGAATTCTCTGAATGATGAAAAATATTGCATCTCTTAAAGAGCAAAGTTCAGACCTTGTAAGCTGTTACAAATTAACCTACAATGCATTTCAGGAAGAATGCCTCCTAGTTGCACTTTGTCAGCTGGCTGAACTTTAAAAAGGTCCAGCTAATCTACAAAAGGTTTCACTGTCTGAATTTGCAAATTAATTGAAAAAATATATAAAAAAAGCAATTTTAGCAATTTTAGTAACACAGCTACTTTTACTATTATTTTTCTGTTAAATGTTTGAAACCAGCTCCCAGTCTTATATCCCAGAAATATTTCCTTTTAAACAAATAAATGTACCTTTTGCATTATTGAAGAGAACATACTTCATAATGCTGCCGTTTGGGAATGTTAGGAAGTGTTGTCTGACCTAAATATCTCATTTTATGATAGCAAAGATGTTAAATTAGACTCTGTATTCTGCTTTCTCTTTCACCACCTTTCACATGTCTGTCCCTTGATTCTGCTCATACATTTTTTATCTTTAGGGCCTTCTTTCTTGTAGAAAAAGTTCTAATAACTAATACAGCTCTGTTTACTGCCAACGAGCCTCTGATTTCCCATTCTTTCAAGTAAAATATCTTTCCATCAGGTCTATTGTTCCTGAAAGTGACAGCTCAAGAGCTATGTCTAACCAATATATATAATTATCCAGGAAATGAAGAGTTGAGACAGAGGGGCAAACAATACCCAGAATATATAATGAGAAATATTTTCATATACACAAATAGTTACATATATAAATAGGAAAAGGACTAGTTGAAGGTGTTCATGTTTTTGTAGCTTTCATAGCACTGATAAAGCTTTCCATTGTATTCTACTTTCTTCTTTATGTCATCTCTAGGCATAATAATAGTATTGTGGAGGCAAGTACATCAACTCTGCAGAACACATCACACCACCAATTACGCTATGTAATTACTTTGGAAGCAGCACGCACTAACATGTCTGCTTCAGCTGCTGCTATTGGGAAGAGAGAAAGTTTTAGAATGTTACACCTCAAACCCACAAAAAAATTGGCATTTTGTATTCTATATTTGACACATACTATTTATCAGGAGCTTTATATAAACCTACAGGTCTTGCAAAATCCCACAAAAAGTTATACAGAGAAGTCTGATAGTAAATCTTCCTGTAGCATGAGGTTTTTGAAAATGTCACATTGTTCCAGTTTCTGATGTAAATTAAAAACAGTTCAGCATCTCCCATAAGATAGTGATCTTTTTCAACCTCTGATGAACAAAAGAACTTCAAAACAAGATCACTGCAGCAAAAGAATTTAGAAGATTTAGTGTCCAACTTCCATAAAATTTTAAGACATTTTCTATGTTTCTATGTTGAATGGATTGATTGGCACATTGATTTGAATGGACGCTTAGAAATCTCTGCTCTTTAGGATCTAAACTTAAAACCCTGAATAAAAAAGGAAATTAGGAAAAGAAAAGGAACTTTGAAGCAGTGTTGGTGTCTTTTCTTCATTAAAAAAAAAAAAAAAAATTGCTCTCAAGGCTAATGCAGTCTTAATCTCAGTTGAAGATCAGCACTGTTAGGGAGAGGATGCAAATGACCATCTGACTGTAGAGAAATGTCTGACTGGAACCAGCAAGGACAGCCATGTCCATTCTTCTTTTATTTTGCATGCAGATCATCAAGTAACTGTGACAAAAGCTTCTGGCACCTCCAGTAATATCAGTAGAGGCAACTGTCATCTGATATTCAGGGCATCTCTACCTGTTTGACCTTGTTCTAATGTAATCTTCACATGCTTCCACATTTTTTTTTGTAATAGGTCTAGGCAGATTTTTTTCTTTTTGAAATTAAATTCCACTGACAAACTCCATCCTTAAATACTCAATGTTTTGATTGTATCACAACAAAACTATCTTGAGCAAATTATGCTTCAGAAAAATTGTTTTCAAGGGAAATTTCAAAATTGGTTTAGTGGTTTACAAAAGTTATTACTGCACATACATCTTGTAATGCAGGAATCTCTATTTCAGTGTTTAGTGATTGGAATATATGAAAAAGAAATAGCTGAAATTAGCTATTTTTGGTATAGCAGCATGGCTTGGAGAGTAACATGAATTTTCTTACCCAGATGTTCCCCACTGTACTAAATGTAGCAGTTTATAGAATGGATAACCTATATGCTAATATAGAGGAATATGCAATGTAGTAACAGCACAATTCATTTTGTGTGGTTCAATGTCAGTGTTAAATATGTAGTGCTTATTGTGAGTATGGCATTTTAAAGGGAAAGATTACGAGATGTATGTTCCGTAATGAAGGAACAAAGAATTTAAAGTCTAATATATGTCATTTAAATTATTTTCCTATGTCAGTTACAGGTTTGTCAGAATTATTCTTTTTTTTTTCTTTTATTTAAATAATAATTAAAAAGATAAAGACTATCTTTCCTAAACATTTCCCATTCTCAGGATATTGACAGTCTATGTCCATTTGACTGTTTTTAAGCACTTACTTACTACTAATGTGTATAGGCCTTGTTCAGGGTTGACTCAGTAGAGCAGGCATTTTCCTACGTAAAGTGGGAACTATATTATATACAAAACCATTATATTTTGTGGTAATTGATATCTTCATTTAAATAAAATGTGTAATTAAATGACTAAGGACTAGCAGCACAAGGGATCTTCCTAGTAAGTAGGGTTAGAAGTCAGTTCTTTTGGAGAATTTTAATGTATCAGTTGAACTAAACCTAGTGAAACACCTTCTAACGCACAAGATGGCTCTCCCTCAACTGAGCATGGTGTGATAGGTAAGTTCACAAAAACTTCACTGAAATTCTTTTCTCTATGTACTGTTTGTAGCAGTTCATAAACTGTTTCTCAGTAGGAATCCAGCTTTCTTCCTGCACAGACTTAAAATTCATCCCTACAAATAAGTGGGGTATATATACATATATACATATGCATGTATATATACATGTGGATATATATATTTATATAAACCTTGGAGGACTTAGTTTAACCTGAGATAGATACCTTGGGGATAGTATCCCCAAATATTTTCTAGGGTCATCTGAGGTGTTGGATAGAAATGGAAATTGAGTTGCTTAAGAGCAAGAATGGTCTACCATGTGAAATGCCATAGGCCATCTTGCCTATGCAAACTGTTACTTGAGAAAGGTTAAGGTGTCTCATATGTCATGTATCTTACCAACTAGTCCTGTGTGGATGCCTTGGGCATCTTAAGGTGACTCATATGGTACCAGATAACTGGTTTTCAATTCTACCCTCAACATCCACTGATTTTAAGAAATGCATAAACAACCACCACTCAGCTGCAGTTAGATACCTAAAATTAGAGTCCTTATTCTGTGAAGTGAATCAAGTTTTTATATTCAGGCCCTTTGTTGTTAGTCTCTTGTGAAGTTTAGTGGAAGCATGATAACACAGATGTAATAGGAATGGATTGTTAAGGAGATCAAAAGGAAGATATACAAGGGTTCCAGAGATGAACAAAGCTTCTGAAAAGAAAGATTTCTAGAGTCCAAAAAGACATGACATACATTTATAAAATACTGCTTATTACATTTCGGTTTCCATTCACTATTAAGTCAAATCAGATGTGTGGTATTCTTTCAATGTCATCCAGATCAGAACCAGTGGCCAAAGAACACAGAGACAATATCAAGCTAGCAGGGTCATGATAGCGATTTCTGCAACCAGTGTAGCAGGGATTTTGGCATCCATACTTGAATAGGAGAAAGCGGAGAAGGAGGAAAATGGTCATGAGATAGGATACTCTGAAGTAGAGAAAATGGCAACAGCAGAGAGTGGGATATAATGGAAGCTCAATTGAACCAGACATAAATCAACCATACTGACCACGCAGACAGTTTGATTGAATCAAAGAAGTCGTCCTCAAGCATGGACTCACGTGACTGTGTATAATGTGTTAATAGTATAGAAAACTTTTTATATCTCCGCACATAGTATCCTTTAAAATCCTTTTCTCACTCTATCTGGGTGGCTTACTCTGAGCTTTCTTTTCATTCAAGGGTATGTGAATATGAAGTCAATTCATTCAAGAGATACCATACGAGATTCAGTATCTACAAAGTCTTTTTTTTTTTTTATGTGGTGAAATGAAGTAGGTTTTTGTTAATCTATTTTGTGTGCTAATAGACAAAACTATCTTGTCACTGATTAAGAGCTCTTCAGTATTTTCTAAAAATATATTACAAATGTGCGCTAGTTCAGAATGGATTGGTTCTGAATTCAGAGATCAATAGTAAATAGGAGATCCATCATCCAACACATTAGCAGACCTCTGCCTGACTTTTTCAAGAGGTTATGATTTAAAAATGACTGTGCTGCATTTACTGTGCATTCAAAATAGATGAAATTAGACCACAAGCTTGTAACATAAGAAATAGATAAACAGAATGCTTTATGCCCCATCCTTTTAGCAATTATCATCTGACAGATTTGCTCTAAGTGATTCAACTGTCTTTTTATAAAATAAAAGTGGTTAGTGTGATGAAAATTTGGTGGTTTTTAGAAGGATGCATAGTATATTTATTATAATTAAAAAAAATTAGTTTAAAAATTAAGAAAAGTAATGCCAGTAGGATGTGAATATTCTGTCTACCATGCTTAAAAAGCAGCAAGATTTTATGTTCAAATTTAAAGAAAGACAACACTCATTAGAGAGACTTAAGCCAGTGTTTCCAGTTATATAAAATTCCCTGCGGACATATAGATTTGGAAGACCAATTCGCAGTAACACTGGAAGCCCCAAACTCCATGAAGATCAAAAGAAGTTGTGTATGTTGTTAATCACTCTAGCTGAGGTCACTTACTTAGGTGACAGGATATTATTATGAACATATCATTTTAAAAATATTGCTTTGGTTTCTTGGTTTTGTTTCTGTTTGTTCTTTTGGTGTAGGTTCCTAAGGGGATAGAAGAATCAGGTGAGTGTCTAATCACCGGCTTACCTGGTAACAGTGATCCATAACGGTGAATTTTTTGTTTGTTTGTTTGTTTGTTTTTTTGTTTGTTTTTGTTTCCAGAAATAGAATCCTGAAAAAAAAAAAAAAAAAAGAAAAGAAAAAAAGGAGGTCTGGGTGCTGGGTGTGGGTGCAGTAAATGACCATTCTCAGAGCTTATGAAAAGACAAATTGAATACAAACTCTGTGAAGAGTCTTCATAGCATGGAAACACAGTGAGGCTTTGCAATCGCTTTCCCTATAGGAGCTATGAGAATGCCTTTCAGAGAGATCTGAGCAAAGTAGGTGGGATTATACAGTGTATTAGTTTCACATTCTTTGCTCCTATAGAGCGTCCCATAAAAAGTTTTCAAAGGAAAAACTGTCAGTTATGAACAACTAATTTCTGTCTGAACTGAAGAGAAATGATTGATGAGCTTTAGATTTGTTATCTATATTTTACCTCAATATTTTTGAGGAAAGCTTGCTTTCTAAGAAGAGCCAGAATCTAGCAAGTGAGTTATTAAAACAGTCACTGATTACAAAATAATACTAAAGGATGATCTTTATATTCAAAAGAAAATATTTTTTTTAATATTAATTAAAAATGGTAACATAATTTCTGACCTTCATCTGCGTAGAAAGAATAAATCAGTAGAAATAGCAAATCAGTAACAAGACTTAACAGAAAATTATTAGAGAATATGGAATTTTCATATCTGTTTCATTGACTGAGACATGTTTTTTGAAATAGACTGGTATTTTTCCTGATTCTGCAAGAAGTGCTGTGCAATTGCATAATTAATTTTGGTTGTATCTATGAATCACTTTTCTGTCAGGGTCGTTTATTTAAGCCAAAACCAAGAAAAACTGATCTAAAAATCCAGAGAACTGGGTTCTCCCTTCCCTTCTTTCTTTAAGATAACATATAATAGATACAATTTAAGCCTTTATGATAAAGTATTCTGTCATTTTTAATGTACAAATATCTGTATAGAAATCTGATAGTGGGGTGTAAAGACAACAGACTCAGACTCTACTCAGTGATATTCATTGAAAGGATGAGAGGTAATGGCCACAAACTGAGAAACATAAAATTCCATTTAAATATAAGAGAAGAACTTACTGTCCAGGGAGTTTGTGGAGTTTCCATGCTTACAGGCATTCAATACCTGACTGGACACAGTCCTGGGAAACTACTACAGCTAATGCTGCTTTGAGTGGGAGGATTGGGCTACATGATCTCCAGAGGTGCCTTCCAACCTCAGTGATTTGGTGATTCTGTACTTCTTCAGAAGTGAATAAATCAATAGATGAAAAAGTGGGATATATGCTTGTCAAGTTCCGACCAAAAACAATATCATCTATAGTGCAAAGTGCTGAAAAATGGAAAAACAAGTAGAAAGGGGAAGTAATAGATTACCTTCTTGAGATTACCTTCTTGAGATTTTCAAAATGGGATGTAAATGTATAAATATATGCATTTATGCATATGTGTATATGCACAAATATGTATATGAATCAGGCCATTTAATCATAAAATAATTTAGGTTCGAAGGAATCTCTTGTCCAACTCCATGTCAAAATAAGGCCAATCTACGTCACTTGCTCAGAGTTTTGTCCACCCGAATTTTGAGTATCCCTGAGGATGGAATTTCTAGAGCCTCTTGAAACAATTTGTTCCAGTGTTTGACCACCTCCATGATGAAAACATTTCTCCTAATAACTAATCAGAGCTTTTCTTGACAAACTTTTGTTCTATAACCTCTCATGCTATCACTGAGCACTTTTGAGAAGTGACTGAATTCATCATCTTTATAGCATCTCAGCTGTACATGAACATAGCTATAAGATCTCTCATCCTTCTCTTCTCAAGACTAAATGGACCCAGTTCTGTCAATCTCTCCTTGTACTCGGTGCTCCAGAGCCCTCATCATCCTGTCTAGCCTTTATTTCACCACAAGGGCTCACTGCTGACTCATGTTCAACTTATATATAAAGACCACGAGGTCTTCTACCGACAAACTGTTTTCTACCCAATCAGTGTTCTTCTTGTGCTATTGCAGGAGATTATTCTATTCCAGATGGAGTACTTTTGCACATACCTTGCCTTTGATGAACTTCATGACGTTAATTTCAGCCTATTTCTCTAGCCTGCCAAGATCCTTCTAAGTGTCAGCCTTTTTATTTTGTCTCCTACTTAACATTAACTATATCTCCTAGTTTGGTATCACCTGCCAATTTACTGAGGGTGCATTCCATCCCAGCATCTATCTGTTTTATTATGACCTTAAACAATATACTCTGTGGTCTGTCATCAGGAACCTCTGCTGATCACCTTGACTTTTCAAAGAGTATAGAAAATGGCCTTTCAGTGATGTCATGTAGGTCTTCCATCACACTTTGTTGCATTCCATTATGTCCCATAGACCTGTAAATGCTCAATTTGCTTGTGTGGTCCTTAGCTCTATCTCCTATCTCCCTATATTTCTTATTTCCAACAGCCTCTATTCTTAGACTGTAAATATATTTATAGAAATCTTGCTTCTTGCCCTTCACATACCTTGCTAATTTTAACTTCACCTGAACTTTGCCTTTCCTAACTCCATACTTGCAATCTCAGACGATATCTTTATATTTCTCCTTGGCACCCCATCCCTTCTTTTACTTTCTGAGTACTTTTATTTTGCACGTGAGCTCACCTGGGAGTTCACTGTTCGTACAGTCTGATGGCCTGCCATGTCTGCATGACTTTTTTTTATGTTAGAATGACCATTCTTGTACTTTGAAGAGGTTGTCATGAAGATCAGCCAGCTATCCTGGGATGCTGCCCTTCAGGGATATCTCCCAATAGATTTTGTCAAACAGATCCCTAAACAAGCTGAAATCTGCTTTTTAAAATCCAGGAATGCAATTATAATCTTTATCTTGTCTTCTTCTATCAGGAGCCTAAATTCTGTGAAAGCATGATTGCAGCTGAAAAGGCTGCTATTAACCTTCACATCTCTAACCAGTTCTCCATTATTCATGAAAAGTAAGTTCAAAGAAGTGCCTCCTTCAGTCAGTTCATGAATGTTCTGTGTCAAGAAATTTTCCTCAACTCTAAAGAATTTTTGGATTGCTCCAGTGTTGTCCTTACAGCAGGTGTCAGGGTTTCTGAAGACCCTTATGAGTATTAGGGCTCACAGTCACGCTCCAGTGGAATGAGGAAGCTTTGGGCATCCAAAAGCTTCTCTTCCTCAACATGGAGAAAGAATATAGATTCTTCAGAAGTGTGTCAACAGAGACATATGCAAACATATAAGTGTTCTTATAAACACACAAAAACACACACATGGTTCTTAGATTCTATTTATATAATCTCTATTTAGCTCTGCATGGTTCCCAATTATGAACACACACACATATAAACTCATAATTATAAATGGATTTTTTTTTTTATCTGTCTAAAACTGTGTAGCTTTCTGTGTGAGGATGAATGCTAGCAAAGAAACGATGAAACTTACTTTTGATCTTGTGACTCTAGATATCTACACGTGAAATTGGTTTAATATTTGTAGGTATACAAAATATATTATATACATTCTGTAAGATTGCCAGGTTGTTTTGTGTTTTGGTATCCTTCCTGTTGTTTTTTTCTTTTTTTTTTTTTTTTT
Organism: Nothocercus julius; assembly: GCA_013398735.1. Classification (NCBI taxonomy): domain Eukaryota; kingdom Metazoa; phylum Chordata; class Aves; order Tinamiformes; family Tinamidae; genus Nothocercus; species Nothocercus julius. The sequence continues at coordinate 107,370 of VZSV01000459.1, forward strand.
TTTTTTTTTTTTTTTTTTTTTTCTTAACTTGACATGCTTCCTTACAGGCTACAAATATGCTGACCTTTACTTAACATGTTATTTTGTGGCAAACGATACAATTTGCTATTCAGGTATTTGTGACCAAACGCACCCCTGATGGAAAACCATTGTTTTTAAGCCAGCTACAGCAACATGAATTTTCCAGACACCTTAGTACAGACAAATGTGAGGGAAAAAATGTGAGAGAAAAAAAAGCAAAACAAAAGCAAAACTAATTCTCACTCAAGCCATTTGGCTGCAAAATTAAGGCCAAATACTAGTAATTCTCATCACAGCTAATTTCTGGTATGCATCAATCCATACATTTTTTAGATATATATTTATTTTCCACCTGTTAGCTATGTAATTCTTTTATTTGAAACATACAAATATATAAAGGTGCACAAATTGTCCTCACAAGAGTAGAAATGAAATTGAGTCAACAACTGAATTCTCTTGTTTGTATTTTTTATTTTTTGATCAATGGTATATATGAACATACATCTTTTGTGGAATATATATAATTCCATCTACTGTGTGAGATCTAGAAAAGTACGTCCTATCAACCAAGTTATTTTAGTATTTTGTGAGTTACAGAGAATTTTAATCATGTATTCCTAGTTTTCTTATCCTTCTTACACTCCTCTTCTGGTGCAATCATATCAGTAACTAGAATACAGTTAAAATTAAAACGCCTTCTAGGAGGAAAGCTTAACAGAGGATTGGAGAACATGACTAAAGATAATTGAAGAGATGTTATACAAAACATCACAGAAGACCTCCAGAGTTGGGACACACTCAACCTCCACATGTGTGGTAGGGTAAATGTAATTAAAATGATTTCTGCCCTGCAGTTTAATTACTTACCATGAACAATTCTAATCAATATTCCCAGAGACTATTTCATTACTTAATAAATTTGGAAAGAAAAAAAATGCCTATCAAACTAAAACTCCTGAGTGAAACTAAAGAAATTACATGCCCCTGTGCAGAACTGCCATTTGCAGGATGCCTAACCTGGAATTATATCAAATGAATATTATCATACTTTATGCTAATACACTACATGACTCAAAGGAATTATCAGTGTCAGAAGGTCAGAAGAGAGGAAGTGCTACCCTACTGAGAGACTACATGTTAAAATTACCAATGGCTCAATTCTCCAATTTACTGAACAGATCACAAGTGATGTTGAGTGTTTTATGTTTCCAGAGAAGTTGATGGGACTGCCTAGAAAAGAATCATTTACACACCTAAGGACTTTGGAAATGGTCTTAAACAAGTCTAGGAGTAGATTAGTTTGGTGGATTAAAAAAAATTACATAACTACTCTGTCTTCAGATAATTAGATGCTGTGATCAAATAATTTTCTGGATTAAAAATAAGAGTGTATAAAGAATACCCCAAAAAAGCAGAGACCTGCAAAGATCAGAAGAGATGTACAGGGCTTTTGACCTAATTTATGCCAATCTACCAGAGAAAGTTTGCTTGCAAAAGAACAAGGTACATCAATAATTGAACACATCTCATTTTGTTCTAACCTGTTAGCGTCTGAAAGACCATACACATCTTCACATGCTACAGGCAAGGCTCAGACAGGTCCATGAGTTGGCACAGAAATATCAGTTACTGCTTTTCTTTATTACCACCAGTAAACAGGGAATCTAATGCTGCTAGTGCTGAACCTGGCAAACTAATTTTGGCAACGTATGTTGTATTTATTTGCAAAACAATCACTTTTATTCCTTCTTGAACTCCGTGTGTGTGTGTGCCAAATCAACTTCTGCATTTGATCAAGTGTGTATTTTCATAAAATCCTACCTCTTTCCAATGAGAAATGGATGCAATAAGCCTCAGTCATAGAACCATAGAATAATTCAGGGTGGAAGGGACCTGAAAGCTGAGTTACTAGTAGCAGTAGTGCAGTGTGCTTAGAAAGTGCAAGTTCCCAACATAATGTAACTCTATGTGTTCCCAACTTCTGTACAATGTTTGGAGAACATGAACTCTGCAGAAGCCTCTCAGTCTTACTCTCTGTCCTCTCATAACTCTGATTAGTGAGAGAGAGAGAGGAACAAAGCATCATAAATGTTTTTATTGCATCAAAAAAAGAAAAAAAAGAAGTCTTTAATGGATTACATTAGATATTCTAAGTTTAATACATGAAAAATATTAAAGAAAATAATAAACTTTTCTAGTGAAAAGACCAAATAAGAAATCAGTTTGGTTAAAGGCATGAAAAAATGAAAGTTAAATTGGTTAAAGGCATGAAAAATGAAAGTTAAATAATGAAAGTAATAAGTATTTTTATATTAGTTTGTTTCAAAATTAATTTGTTATTATCGTTAGGATGTGCCCTGGTTCCCAGGAAAAAACATTTATCTTGCACAAACATAAAAATGTCATTCTGTTTTTTACTGTTCTGTCTTGCCAGATATCTTAATTTTCTAAGGATACAGCAAAGAGGATTTTCAAATATGCATGGTGCTGGTATAACTATTCACCACTAATTTTATACAGTCAAAGCTATTATTTGGATGGATCCAGACCTATTGAGTGCAGTGTGTTCTCAAAGCTTGCAGTTTGAAAATGCGAGCCCTTTTACA
>VZSV01000459.1:122348-141126 GCA_013398735.1 Nothocercus julius
TTATTTTTATTTTTATTTTTATTTTTATTTTTATTTTTATTTTTATTTTTATTTTTATTTTTATTTTTATTTTATTCCCTTAAGCCCAACTGTAAAAACACTGTAATTATTCCATGGCTCATAGGATGCCATAGTAGAAGATCTGATCTTCTTTACTAAGACCTAGAGATCAAATCAAAATTTTACTTAAATCTCAAGTATTAGTTTACAGAATTTCTATAATTTATTTTATGGCTGTCTGAGATTTTTTTGTGATGCTAAGAATTTTTTGAATCCATAAAAGATTCAGAGATGTCACCAAAGCACATGAAATGCAATTACACTTTGACACTAACCATTTTGATCGAGTGAGGTCAGAGACAATACTTGCATGTATTAATACTTTATGAAGAAAATTTTTTGCCGTATTTCTGAACATGTGAGAGGAACACAAAGGACTTGATATGTCTACAGTGTCAGAAAGAGTTTTTAAAAAAAGATTCACTTGATGACATGAGCGAAGGAAAAGCCATTCCAGTTCAAGCTATTTTGACAATTATTATAGTAATATTTTTTCTCTAGCTACTGCCAAGGTTTTATTTCATAAAGTCACTTGAATGGCACTGTTGTCTTTCACCACAGCTGTTTGTTTTGCATAACTGTGATTTACTGTCTCTTTAAATAATAAAAAGGATAAATTGAAGTTAAATTTCAGTTTACAGATGCACATTGTTATCCAGCATGCGTGAACCCACTCCCAAACTGCTTTCTCCATCCTTTAAGATTTGGTCCAGCTTGACAGCAAAAAGAGACTGGCCACAGTGTGCGTGTATCTTGGTGAGGAAGAAGAGGGAGTGCTCCTTTATTATCTGTGATGTTGTTTTTTTATTTTTCTGCAACACAAAACTTTTTCCACAGTATGCTGTTTAATGTCTGCGGCAGTAGAACAGTGCTTGGGAAACTCTGCTTACTGTACAGTAAATCACAATCCATCATAGTAATCTAAGACATGTACAGTGAGGAATCTCTTGATGAAATAATCTGTGAAGTCAGCATCATTTGGATTATTAAACTGGAAAAAAAGCATAGACTAAGCAAAATGTTTTGTTATCTTTCTGCAGTAATAGTGCAAGATAACAAAGACCTAATTTCAGTTATGCTGCATTTCTCTAGCGCTTATGCAGAAACTTTCCTAGCATATATTTTTCAGCTCATATATATATGTAGCACCTTTTTGTCATTCCTCTGTATTTCCTCTTTTTTTTTTTTTTTTTCTTTTTTAGGTAAGGATCATAAATAATAATCAGCTTCTCATCTATTGCTTCTCTATTTAACTGTTGAAGTCCCTGCAGTCTTTGAAAGAAAAGGCAGTTGGGAATTTGCAGGTTTTCATAAAATTAATTTTATTGTTTCTAAGACAGCTGCCTTCTGCACAGCTAATTGTACATCAGCTTTTTAAATTGTAATTATATAACATAATATTTAAAATGACATATGTTACTTCATATGGAAAACTAATGTATTATCAACAAATGTTTATAAAACAGACATTACAATAAAAGATTATGGGGACAGCTACTAGCAACTGGTTTTGCCTAGAGAGGTACCTTTGCCTGTGACTTGTTCTTTCTATGTGTCATATGTTTGGAGAGTGGCTATTGAAAAATAAAAACAACAACAACAAATCATTCTGTGAAATTATTATGTATTTCTGATCAACCATCAAAGGAAATTTGGGGAGAGCTTGCTGAAACATGTTGATTATCTTTTCATGGATACTCAAATAAATGTGCTATTTTTAGCTCTGAAAATAAAAGTACAGAATAAAAGCAGATGCTTCACTAACATACAGGCCCATGTGTGTCTTGCATGTCTATTATTATACTTGCCATAAATAGGGGCATACTGACCCCGGTGATCTGATGCTCAGATTAGAGTTCTGTCTCTTAATTCCTAACTGCAAGGTAGCCCTCATATTGCAGTCTCGCAGGCTCCAGCATAAATCTCAGTGACTGCACATGAAGCACTCCACAGTGTGGAAGGAAAAACGTTCCAATCCATTATCAGGCACTATGCACGTTTTCTACATGGGGAATTTTGTGCCATCTATTTCAAGGACATCAAAGGAACTAAGTGAAGCATAATAGTTTTTGTATAAGTAGAACATACCAAAGCCTTGTTACTGCCAATCACTTCCTCTGACACTATCATCCGAAGAAGGGTGCAATATGTCACTTTTCCTAGCAGGAGGAACTTAAAGCATAATGTTCAGGTTTCTGGTATTTTTACTTTTATAAAAATATCAAAAATTTTAATCACAGAAAGATAAGCATAACTGCAGTATAGGCTTATGCTGCTGTTTCTGAATTAAACATGCCTTTGGGATTTTCTCCAAATGCACTGAAATGTACGATTAAGAAGTGTCCCAAGTTCAGCAGAGTCTCTTTGTGGAATTATCTCTGTTAATGGTGTGAGGTTGGCAGTTTCGATGTTTTAGTCCTTTTAAAATTAGTAATTCTAGAAATGCAGAAAAAAAAATCTTCAATGGGACTTCTAAGCTCCAGGAGATACCATGCCTCCTAGGGAACTCAGTTAATCAAGTATGAATTTTCAAATGCTACCAAAAAAAAAAAAAAAAATAGAAAAAGGTCTTAGGTTCCATCAACTATGATGATTGGACACCTCATTTTCTCAAAAATCTCAGTAGTGGACCTTCACCCTTAAATTAAACATTCAAGTCAAGCTAATCATCTTCATATTAAACAGGAGAAAGTCATTTTAGGATAGCCAGACTATGCAGCATGCACTTGCTGCTGCCAAACAACAAAACAGATCTTTTGACATTATCAAAACAATATTGATTTCATTGTAGCCAACATCCCTTGGCTACAATGGCTACAACGTCTTCTCAGAAGGGGAAAAAGTCATTCTTCTTCAAGAATTAGGGCATTTTATACAGACTATAGGCATTCTAGAATATAAATACTCAGAGCAGACTTTTCTTACCAAAGACGGGTTTAGAAATTGCAGAAAATGTAATCAGAGAGGTCACTCAGTCCTGCTCTCCCTCAATTCATCTGAATGTTTTTTTCCCATGGATATATTGGCTGATTGGAAGGAAGCTACGAGCAATGAGCACCACTGTCAGCCTTAGAGACAACCTTGTATTAGGAAAAGCTCAACAGTCTGTGTGTTCCCACACACGTTGGAACTGGGTCCAGAACAGGAGCATAAACCTGGTCAAAAGATAGGTCATCTGTTTGGTTCTATAGGGTCTTGGAGTTAATACTCTTGTCAGTTCACTGGTCACATGAATTGGTGTTTTTCTATCTACAGAAATCTCCTTGTGAAAGTGCTGGCAACCACAGGGTGGTTAACAGTGGCTGAGCAGAAGACATGAAGATTTTGAATGCTCCTTACATATACAATATGGATAAAATAGAGACACATAACATAACAATTCTGAAAATTGTTCAGTATACTGGCATTCAGAATTTCTGTCAAATTAGAGAAGATTGAGTTAAGCGTGGTATCCTTTTCACTTTCCAGAAAATTATTCTTGCCTTTGAGAAAACTCAGTGGATATCTGAGACCTCTGAGTCATTATCTAAAGCAACAACTTCCACTTCCAAGACTGCTATCTTCTTATTCAAATTGTGTCTGACAATCAAGAGATGTGATCTATGATACTCAAAGAAAAGTCTTACTTTCTTTCATTTCTCTATGACTTTGTCAGTTCACTGTGTGGTAGAGTTGTTTTTCCTTTCAGAGAGATGAAAATTTCAAGAATGAGTGATCTGAAGGAATATGATTTTCACAAAAAGATAGACTAAAAAATAAATAAATAAAATAATGCTTCTTGAGAAGCATTGGTAAGAATTATTTTGGAAGTATTAATCTCAAATACATTTGCTGCTTTGGGAATGAGAAAAATGGAGTCACTTCATAGCTCACAGTCATAAATATTCATTATGCTTCTTTTCATATCTGGAAATGTATCAATTAATTAATTAACTATGCATAGAAATACTTCATTTTCTCCTTTCCATTCAAATTCTTTTCATATCTGAATTCCTCCTCTTGTTATACGCAAAATACTTTTGCCTCCGCATTATATGGCAATATGAATTCCCATGAATAAAGAAACAAATAAATAAATAAATATGATCTTGGTTATGGTCTGTGGAAGAAGGAGAAAAAAGAGGAGGAGAAAAAGAACTGTGACTCAGAATTATATTGCCATGACTAAAATATGCTTAACTCTCATATCTGAGTGGTATGAGGATCTGCAAGAGTTATGCAAATACTTTGCTATCTTGTACAGTGTTCAAGAGAATGGTTAAATAGATGGAGCTACAGCACTGATGAAAAAGGCAGTTGCATAGCTGTAAATAATATATTCATGTGTACAGCTTCATCTAGACATGACCAATTAATAGTTTTAATATTTTTGTATTATTTAACTATAAGACACACAGTTTGCATGTATGTCTGTAAAATGACTTCATAAGATTTTTTTTTCAGTCAGTTTAACAAAACTGAAGCACTGGTCATTTTGAAAATCTCATAGGACATTTCTTTGACATTTTGCATCTTATATACATGTTTGTGAAGGAAACAGATGTAGAAATTCAGAAACTTCATTGAGCATTATTTTCCACATGAGTTTATGAGAATCACTCTTAAATTACAGAGAATAAAGGGACACTCATGAAGGAGATATCACATATATACAGATGTCAAAACTGCAATTTTTAGCACCTTCTTCAAAAGAAAAAGACATATGTATATGTGTGTAGACTTGTTTTTTATGTATTCATATGCATGTGATTGTGTGTATAATCATATATACATATACATAATAAAATAAATATATATGTGAACATCGGATTTGGAAAAGGTAAGAGCTCATCTTTTATTTGAAATGAGGAAGGCACAAGATATTAAGAATTCTTCAGTATAAAATGTTAGGCTTTTGAAACACAAAAGTGCTCATCTAGAACTGCTTTAAAATTGGAAAGCTCAGTGTTGTTAATATAAATTAAATGAAACTGGAAAATGAATCTCCTCTGTGCCTGCTGTGTCCCCTCTCTGTTATTTTTTCCTGTCCAGAAATTTCCAGTGGCTGTTGACACTGCAGGTCCCTCTGGGGGGAAAATCCTGCCTTTCCATCACTTCCGTGGCCTGACTTTGAATCTGCTCTCCTCAGTGCAGTGCCATGGTCCTTGTTCCCGTCCTTGATCCCACCTAGCCCATCTTGTGTTTTCAGAGGTTTTCAGATCTGAGCATGTCTGTCTGTTTTCTCCAGAGATTTTGACCAAGGACAAGGCAAACACACAGTCTTTTTGCTGCCCAATCTCTCATTCATTTTTTTTTAATCCAACATGTCGTATACGGTATACATAAAGTAAATTATGATCACAGAAAGCAAGCAAGTTCATTATTCAATACACACATACACAAACACACTACTGCTATATCTACATCTATTTATCTATCTAGCTGTACACATACACACTGTACTAAGATTTGAAATGTATATTTTGGCTCCATATTCTACGGAAAACAATAGAAGAAGACATCGAGTATAACCACTACATTTCTGTATGAATCATATATATATATATATATATATATATCAGATATATCTATGTACAATTATATACAATTATATAGATATATAGATGTATATCTATATACTATTTTGGGATTAATAGCACCTTTTCACTAAATAATACTTGCCTACAATTAATAGTGTACTTATCAGTTATAGTATATTATAAATAATTTGATAATATATTATAAATACTCAAAATATTTGTTATAGATTAAGTTTACTATCCTTTGTGACAGAAGGTGAAAGGGGTCCTTTCTGTATACAGGTGAACTTAGTGATGAAAAAAGCTTCACCTACAGAAGAGAAAAGGTATTTTTTAATTTTTTTTTTTAACTTGTCCTTTGTGGACAAGAACAGGTGCATTTTGTAATGTTTTGTGTTGTCAGCACTGTATGGTCCTATCTGAATAAAGTTCAGCTGAATGGTACTGGATTGCTGCCTACTTGCCTACTTTTACAACCTTCTTCCTGACCATAATCTCCTCTCTTTCACAATAATGATGGAAAGATTTTAATTACAGAAAGTATTTTCTCCATCTTTTCTCCATCAGTTTACTAAAAGGTATTTTATTTGGTTGATCAAGGCAGTTTAGTCTTTGAAAGAATCTCATCTGTAACATTCACAGACAGCTATTCAATGTCTTATATGAAAAAATTGTCATTTCCATTTTAAGGATCTGATCTCTCTTATTCTAACTGCAAAGCTTTTCTGCCTAAAAAAAAAAAAAAAAAAAAAAGGCAAAAAGCTTCTGTCAATAGTTATCCTAAAAACAGAGCTGCGTTGCATTTTATTATCTGAGTGGATCTGGAATGCTTTTTGGGGAAAAAAAATANGGGCAAAATATTTTTTATATGATATATAGAATAGATGTCCCTTAGGACAGGAAGAACAATGAGGAAGAACAATGTAGATGCTTTATATTTAGCAAAAGTTATTCTACAGTTTTGCTAAAGTGACTAAAATTGTTGTCTGCATTCCATTCACCTCACTTCAGGGGATGGGACTTCTTTTAGAGAATGGGGCCAAAAATTGGGGCATTCTCTTATACTCTAGAATGAGTTGTTAATTTAATAGACAATGAGAAAAAAAAGCAAGATTTGAGCAATTAAATTTAGCTAATATAAAAACCTATTAAGCAATTCAGACATTTGATTAAGAATTCTGCAAATAAAAGGTCACAGAGGTTTATAGTAATTCAATGTATTTATCTGGTTTCAAGTGAGGTGTAAATATACTGGTGTGACTGAAGACAATTCTAGTATAGATTTACATCAATGTATTATATTAATGTATTTTTACATATAATAATTAAAAGTACTATATTTCTATGCAGTTGTCACTCATGTCCAAAGATATTATAAAGTGTGGTCAGTGGTATTATATAAAAGAAAACCTGACAAAGTTTGGGAATAATCTGCTTGGAATATGCAGAAAAGTCTTCCGTTTCTTTCAATGGGTGCTAGAAAACACTTCTTGCTACATAAAAATTCTCTAAAACTATTAATTTTTGCAAATGTTTCTTGTTCAGCAACAATAAGCTGAAGAAAGATGGAGCTTAAAACAGGGTTAGAGAGGGAATAGATGGGAGTAAGAATCCATGCTGGATCTTGGAGGAGGACTCAAGAAACAAATCTAACAAAAAATGTATAAGCCTGGATAGTATTGAAGCTTGTGCTCTGAATTACAGAGTATTGAACTGGATATGCAGGGTAGGCCTTTATAATCTTAATATGAATCTATATATTTCTTTAAACTGATTTTACTGGTTATTAGTTATTTTGGCGTAGGGGGAAAGAGAAATCATTCAAGTTTATTCTTATTTAGTACTTATGGTGAGTGCCAGAACTATGCATATGCATTAACTTAAGCAACTCGGTTTGATGGGTACTTGAACAGGTGCAGCTTTGCACTCTACTGTAACTATAGGGTTACAGCTGGGTAGTCATATCTGGCATTAACTTGTTTGGTGTGAGTTGTACACCACCGTGGATATCAAGGATGATGTTTAATGAAATGAAAAGCTCTGAACTGAATGCTTTCTGGGCTTTTGGAAAAAGATTGAATGTCTCTAATTGTGTTTCAGTGAACACAATGTTCATGAAACATAATGTTTTCTTTATTTATACCCATAATGACCATCACATCTCAGTAGCCAGCACTGTGTGCAGAATAGGTGAGAATTAAGCTCCCAAGTATATGGGTTACTTGTAGTTGGTGAAAAAGTAAATTATACTTATTCTTTTTACAGTAATGTTTATTTACACTTCCTGTGCATTTTCATTTAGTTCCTTATTCCCTCACTGCTCACTTTTTCCAATTATTTGTATGCACTTTGGGTTTTTCAATTACCTTCATATTACCTATTTGGGGAGCATTGTTTTAAATGTGTACTTTAACAGCACAATTTGCTTTGACAGAATGATTTGTAGAGCTGCAGCAAGCCATTCACCGGAGATTTGAAATCTTATGCACAAACGCCCTAATCTAGCAAGCTTTAATTCACAAGCTTACCGCGGTTCCTCCATTAAGGTAGTGATGAAATGCAAATCGGAAATTGTTATGTGGAGCTTCTAAGCTGCTAAAAAATTCAGAACTGCTCAAATCCTACAGTTCTGCAACTTTTACAATGAGATCATTGTATCAGAGTCATCATTTTCTTTTAATTGGGATCAGGTAGAGGAGAATGTGGGCAGTGTTTAAGTGCAAGTTGGATGATAGCAAAAGAATGAGGAAGTGAGCAGTGACCTCTGCAGATGCATTAGGTTATTAAATCCCTTATTCACTCTCTGCTTTCATAGACTCTATATTCTTTTCGCAAAGGCACATTTTCAGCTAGAAGTAGGGAAACAAATGTGATCCCATCTTCACCACAGGTCTGCTAGCTAAGGCAGATTCCAGGGATTTGTCCAGTGCATTCTGAACTGTAATGCACTCTGCAGGCTACCCAACATTGTAATCCAGTTTCTCATTACTTGAATTAGTCATATAACCAAGCAGTTGTGCATAAAAGACCACTAGTGCCTCATTTTCTACTACTGTGCAAAGAGTTCAAATCTCAGCTTTATTACAAGGTGAGAATAAGAGTCATGATAATTGGTGCTTTTTACAAAGGAGAGAGGAAGAGTGATAACAAAATTATATTTAAGATAATGGTTTTGTATTGTTATTTATGAACAAATTGTGTTGATATTTTGTTCTTTCTTCCAAAATTAAATTGCAAGCACAAGTATCAAAAATGTTTTCTATATGCAAATGAAAATTAACAAATCACTACATTTTTAACAATCTGCATATTTACAGGAAAATGCAAATATCTTATTGGCATCTGGGTTTGTTTTGGGATATATAAATATTCAAGTTGTTATATTTCATGCTGAGACCTGAGTTTTATTTTAGTAGTACAGATATGGGTCTTGTTCTTGATATTTATTGTATATTGCAATGGATGACAGCATCCATTACATTGTCAAATACAAACTTATGAAAGGCACTATTAAGTTTTTAAGTAAGTGGAAATTTTTCAATATAAATAATTCCACTGCCTTTCCAAAATTTTTCAATATAAATAATTCCACTGCCTTTCCAAAATTAATCCAATTCCTAATTCATATTTATTACACATAGCAAATATATAATTCTCCAAATAGTCAGATTAGACAGAGAGGCACATTACATCAGGTACATTGGTGTTTATCAGGTCTATCTTTTCAAAAAAATTATTCCTTCATGCACACTCATCCTGCTTTGTTTGGTCCCATTTTGTTCCTTGCAACAGCTTTCAGTATATCAAATAAGTCACAACAATGTTCTTGACATCTGAAACACCTCATGGGTAGGCACCTATTCAGGTTCTCTGTCTATTTCTTTTCCATGTAAAAAGAATATTTTATCCTAGGAGACTTGACCAGAATCCCTGTATGTCCCATATTCCTATCAGAAGTTAATGCTCAATCTTTCTCGGAGCTCCCACATCATGTTTTAAAGAAATTGGAAATAAGAGGTATAAAATCAAACATTCTTAATTTTATTTCTAGAAAAAAAAAACAAACTACTTATACTTCCTTACCATATGCTTATTTGCATTCTTAATTTTGCTTTGGGCTTGTTAAAGGCCTCTGAAGAGTCTTTTCTCCTCTCTCACTTTCAAATGAATGATGAGGACATTCAGATACAAACTGCTGCTGTATTATTTAGCCACTAGCTTTTAGACTAATATTTTTGAGGTTGAGGTCATTTAGATGACTTGATGAAAAAGGAAGAAAGGAAGAAAGGCAAAGGCAAAGGCAAAGGCAAAGGCAAGGCAAGGCAAGGCAAGGCAAGGGAGAGGAGGAAGGAAAGGAAGGAAGGAAGGAAGGAAGGAAGGAAGGAAGGAAAGAAGGAAAACTTCTGTTTTTCCTGTCTCATGAGACTTAAGAACTGCCAGCAAACCATCATGGAGTGTGGAGATTGGCATGACTGGAACATGCTGGTTCAAAAATCAAAGACTCATGAAATTTCTTTGTACATATTTCCAAACTATAGAAGAGCCTCATTCTTAAGAATTTATGATGAAAAGTACATTTTATTAATATAAAATGTCTTTATCTGTTTCCTATATCATTATTGACTTTAAAAGGTGTGGTTAAAAGCCATGCAAGAGAACATTCCTGCATTTATGAACCATCATGTGATTTTTTTCTTTTGTTATTTTTTTTTCAAAAATCTGAAAGATATATATATGCATTATTTATGTTGACAGTTTGTGTTTTGTTAGGTATTTGAGAATTTTTAGATGTAAGTAAGTATAAAAATCAACTGACGAAGTAGCAGTTTTAAGAATGTCTTCTTAAAAGGATAGATGCCTTCACCTTTGGTGGAGTCACAGTAGTCACAAACGTAGTCTTTCTTAACTCCATGTTTTATCTTTTTTTTTTTTTTTTTTATGATAACTTAGAGACTGTACTAAGAGACTGCAGTCTAAATATGATTTTATATATCAGCACTAGATTTTTTTTATGTTAAGAATATTTATTTTGTAAAATAATTTCCAAGAGTACTTTTTTGAAAAAGTAGAAAATTAGTGCTTCTACTACCCTAAGAATAGCAGTCTATTTCCTAATTGGTTAAAACAGACTTTATTTTAGTTAAGAATTACTTCGTATAAAAATAAACCTTCTATTTCATTGTTATTTAATTAGTAAAATGATTATTATACCAATATACTAAGGTCCTTTGATAGTATAATGAATTTTAATGTAAAAAAAACCTATCAGAACATTAAAATATCCATGCTAATTAATTAAAAGAATAGAAATATTTTAATTAATTAGTTTGGAAAATATTTAATAACTACTTAATATGCTGAAAATGATTAAAGGTAATTTCCATTATAACGTAAGAAATAGAGACAATAGATTTTGTGAGGTCCATATTTGTATTTTAGAATAATTTCAGTATTTTACCAGAGTTCTTGAATTTCTTTGAAATGGATCTTTAAATATAATAAAGCATTAAATATGTAGGTCCAAATCTTGACCTTGCTGGTATGTCTTTGGCACTTACTGAGTCACACTTAGTCTCTGAATTTGAAATTGATTACAGAAAATACAATGCATATATATCAGAATGGAATATATATATATGTATTTTTCTGTCATCTCAGATATTGAATAATTAGTTTTACTGTGAAGAAGAGAAGATAAGCTGTTATTCTGAACTGTTTTTACATGTTGCAAGGAGTAGCCTGCTCAAATAGAAATCTACAATCCCGGTATCATTGCAGGACCCCAAGACATCTGACCTAGGGATTGGTGATGAAAGTCATCATTTTGCCATTTATGATACTGTTTGATCACACATGGGTTCTGTTAAATAAAACTCTCTTTCAACAGACAGATAACAGCATGGTCTGTGTACACATTGAAGGGTTAAACCTGGATTTCTAATAGCAGGAGAATGGATGTCTCTCAAAACAGTGTCTTTGAGGGTAGCCTTCCTGGGGCCCAACCTCTAAAAAGTTAGCCAAAGGACAGAGTTGCCCAGCTCAGACCTATCAGATTAATCACGTAGGAGAAAAACACCAAAGATAGCATTTTTTGTTTTGTGTTTTTATTTTATTTATTTATTTATTTATTTGGAAGCCAGAGGGAGATGAAAACCATGATGGCCACTGCATCAAGCATGGGGTGTGTGACAAGCAAAGCCATTATGGCTTGTCCCAATAAACTGACATCGAAGGCAATAAATGGTTAAAACAAGAGGTGCCAGGTATGGGAGAGCAGGAATGGGTTCCGTGGGAGCTCGAAATTGAGGATGAACCACTGTGCAGGGATTTATCTGCTATTCGCAGACCTGACACCTTGACCACACAGAGTCCTCTTCTTCCAAGCTTTGTACCATCCAGAAGAGAAACAGATGAAAGACTTCTGCTGCTGCTATCTGGTCTTTTTGGGGGTTCCAACCAAACTTCCAGTCAAAGATTTTCAGTAATAGTAAACTGAGTTTGAGTTCTTAGTAAAAAACAAATCTTAAACATTATATTGATCTTATTTTCTGTCTTTTTTTTGTAGAAATGCATGGATACAGGTATAGAGAAGAATAGCATTGTATTCTAAAATAAATACTTCTGTTAATAAATAAGTTGATAGACACATCTGAATTTAAACACAATATTTTGATTTGGTCCTTTAATTAAGGAATCTAAAACTTATGTCAAGCAGTTAAACTTAGAGCAGACACTTAAATGAAGAACATGTATGTCTTACATATTTCTTTTCTCTAGTAGGAAATTCCAGTCACTGGAATAGACTGTTGTTCTAGTGTAAAGAGTCAAGTAATACAAGGAGTACAAGGTAATTTCATCTAATGTCAAACTCATAATTCAGTGGTTACCTGTTGCATTAATTTGAAGACTTAGGTGTTTGAAAATGGTCAATTATTTGCTCAGCATTTATTATGGCCTCAATTAAAATTGTTCTGTCTATAATTAGTTTAATTGATTATACTAATATGCTTGTTATATATATATATATATATATATTTCCTTCATTAGTCACTTTAATCAAATTAATAAAATACACATAAATGTTTTATTCCTTCAAATTACAATCTGGGCCACAAAATCTGAGAATGTTGATAACTTCAGAAAATATTTTTGCAAGCAGTTAGACTCTGTTTCCAGATTAAAATAATGACATGCATTTAACCCTATTTATCCCCTTTCCCCTCTCCATAAAAATATATACACCCCTAAACTAGATAGCGATAAAACAGTGGTTTATGTCAAAAGTGGTGATCTCGAATGCTCAGCTGCCACATAATGTTAGTGACAAGTAAATTTTCATTTGTGACAGCGCTTTTTTTCTTTCCTTTTTTTTTTTTTTTTAAGCAGTTCTTAAATACTTGAAGGTTTTCATCCTGAATATGGCCATAGGCACCTCAGACTTCAGATTGCTGAGATACATGTTGTCATACAAATGTGCCTGACTGGAATTCAGAAACTGGCAATTTTCTGTGCAAGTCATCTCTGAGGCTTAACCTCCTAGGTTTTGGGTTCAGAGAATCCCTAACATACAGTGACAAGATCAGGTAAGTCACAGAATACAGTGGGAGCTGCTACTTTCCTTTCAGATGCTACTACTACCACCAGTTAATTTCTATAATAGCATAGTGGTTAAAGCACTTTTCCAGGAGGTAGGAGATTTAATTTCATTTCCTTTTCAGTGTGCTGGGATTTAAGCTTACATCTGCTGCTTCCCAGAGAAATGCTGTGATCATCAAATTGTAGACGAGGAAGGAAATGAGGAAAGCAGGAGAGGATTCAAAGACACCCTTAGCCTAGCATCATAGCTATGCCACTCTCGTGAAAGACAGCAAGTTCCTTGAACCAAAACAGGAGAAAAGCACAAGAGTCAGCATGGTGTTTAGCCCAAAGGGCTTTTTTCTCATGGGGTAGAGGACTCATAACTCAGTCCTCCTGTTTATATATTTTATCTTGCATAGTCTTTGCATCAAATTCAGAAGTAGCACTAATGAAAGGGTCATATTCCTTAATTCCCATAATAATTTTTAGGTTTAATTTATCTGAAGATTCCCATCAGGGTAAGAAAAAAATCTATTTCTGTGGAAATCGCTGCACCTACACTATATAAATATAATATGAATATGCTATTCCTGAAGAACTTTTTATTTATTGCTTACTTGTTTACATCTTAAAGAATCATAACTTAATCATTTGGATTATTTTGGGAAATTCAGATCATAGCTTCTTAGTGATATGTAAGAATATCTCCATGTGACCGAGTAGTAGCAATTACATTTTTGAACTAAAATTAGAATTTGTAATTTGAATATGCAATTGCTAATATCTTTTCTCTCTGAAAATTTCTTTGCTCCTGATTTTGAGGTCCTAATGCATACTATTCCTGAAATTTGCCCCCTAAATATATTGTCATTACACTGACAATTAGAAAATCTGACAAGGACTTTCCATGCATTCTGAAAAATGTGCTATTTTATAAATTGCCGGTGACTACAGCAATGAACAATCCTGACCTCAGGCTTTTTCTATTAGTCTTCCTCCTTTGCTCCTTCCTACTGTTTGTCTTGTTTCTTGTGAACGTGCATGAAACTTAAATCTAGTTTTTGGTTAATATTATTTGCACAAGGAAAGACAGTATTTTATGTGTTTAAAGGCAAAAAATGCATATTTCACCAGGAGTGTATCTACCATACCAGCTGGGGGTGGTTTTGTCTTTTTGCACATTACAGAGAGGTGGGAATTTAGAACTTCTTTACTGTGAGGGTGACAGAGAACTGGAACAGGCTGCCCAGAGAGTTTGTGGAGTCTCCTTCTCTGGAGATCTTCCGGACTCGCCTGGATGCCACCCTGTGCCACATGCTCTAGGTGTCCCTGCTTGAGTAGGGGGATTGGACTGGATGATCTCTGGAGGTCCCTTCCAGCCTTAACCGTTCTGTGATTCTGTGATTCTGTGAATAATTAGAACACAATGACATAAACTGTCATTACATGGAACTGAGAAACTCCTTGAAAAATACTGATTCTGTAAATTAAAAGACAAAAAAATCTTTACATATTTTTCCTATGAAATGGTTGTTCTATTTAAAAGGAAATAATTTCAAAATGAACAACTAAAAGTATATACATTTTTTACACAATATTCTGAAAAAAAGTTGGGCTTTTGGCATGAGAGCAACAGGAATAATTTTGTTCTAAGTCACTTCTCACACTGATGTAGAAAAAGCAATTCACATAAGGAGGGGAACCTGTCCTTGCTGCATACATGTCAGTGCAGGGAAGGGCAAATTGATGCCCATTTTTTTAAATGTGACATCACGTCTCAGTCAAAGTAGAAATATGAGCATACACCGTGCCTTATGTCTACTATTTAAGATGAATAAAACACATTATGTTACACAGTATGTTACAAGTCTGTGAAAGAGAGATTACCTGAGTGGCTGAGTTGTAGATAATCTTCTTGCTTTGAATCTTCAAATGCAATAAAAAATTTGAAGAGTCATTACATTGTAGAGCAGGCAAAGACAGCTAAGCATCACAACAAGTGTATTACAAATAGTTAAAAATGTCCCAATAAAATCCACAGATGTTTTCAGCAGATAAATAATAAAAAGTAGAATAAAAGTGTAGCTGGTCATTCCTAGAGTTTATCGTGCTGTCAGGATTCTGAGACACGAAAGGATGTCATGTACTAAGTAAGATGCATTCATTGCCATAAGTCAGTGTGGGAAAAGTCGTACCTATACATCTATACTGGTGCTTTCTTTATGGAAATTAAATCTGAGTAATTATTCAGAATGAGTAAAAAAAAAATAATTTGTATTGTTCCAATAAAGTTGTGTTTTATTTTTCAAAACACATTTTTTAAAAAAACTTAACAAAGAAATCTCATTAATAAGCATGGCACAATACAGACCCTGGGCAAATTCTCTCTGATACAAAAGACAAAAATGAATTGACTTGGACTTCCTCTCTTGCATAAGTGCAAATCTTTCACATTATTACACTATTTTATGAAAATGGTGAGGAATATTTGAATCCTTCAAAAATGTCTTTCAGGAAAAAATGTGGATAATACCTATGAAGGCAACTGTTACATAATAACTCTCCAGAAAATCACTAACTGTTGAATCAGTTGTCATCAAGTATCTGCAGTTCTATTTTTTCGTATTACAGAGAAGTCACATTAGTCAGCTGTAGCAGTAGCTGCTAACTTAGAGTTCCTTTTGTCATTATGCCTGAGAAGAGATTGTGCCAGGAGACCTAATACATAAATAATACCTAGCAGGCCAAATAAAGGCAGATGTACCAGGCAAATGAAGGCCTTTACCACTAAAAAAAGAGGGCACTCTTGTGTTCATAAAGCTGCATAGTAAACTTGATGAATCAAGTTAAAGCTAAAGCAACAAAAGCCCCAACAGATTAATTTTGTTTTTAATATGAGTCTCTTTTCCCAGATTTATGATTATGATTTATGGTGTGACCATATGAATTTTACCATAGCAGAAGGCCAGCTGAAGTCCATGGTATAATAATTATGTCAAACAATGAATCCATGATCCAGATCTCGAAGAGAAGGGCTCCGGAGCGGACGCTCGTCCCGGAGCACCTTGTCTCGAGGCGACCAACTGCGGCGAGAACCGCCGAGCGAGAGCGCGCAGGGCAGCGCGAGGCAGCCCCAGCGCCGAGCCCGCGCCGGGGGCGGCTCTGACTCGGCTCTGACTCAGCGGGGGCGGAGCCGGCAGGGCAGGCGGGAATTCAAAGGCCGCCCCCAGGGAGCGCGCGGCAGTTAGCGCGAAAGTTTGTGCAGGCAGTTGGTGCAGGCAGGGAGGCTCCTCCCAGGTGGGCAGAAGAACTCCCTCCACAGTCTCTTCCACCAGCAGATCAGGCAAAGCCATGGTCTCCACTCGGCAGAGAGCTCCAACCAGGAGGACTGTGGCGACGCAAACAGAGCCGCCGCGGAAACACACGCCAGTCCAGGTTTCTGGCTGCGGGGAATGTCTGAGCCTCGCCATGTCACAGGGGAATAGCGAGAACAGTGCCTGCCTTAGGTGTGAGCAGGTGGATGACCTCCTCAGCCTGGTGGTGGAGCTGAAGGAGAAGGTAGAGAGGCTCAGGACCGTTAGGGAATGTGAAAGGGAAATAGACTGGTGGAGCCGCATTCTGCAGCCTTCCCAGGAAAGCCACCCAGAGAACCCCCCAATTCAGTCTGCAAATCTGGTATCCTCTTATCATAGGGCAGAGGGAGAAGAATTAACGGTGTCAAGAGACGAACAACAGTGGAAACAAGTCCCTACTCGAGGTGGCAAGAGAGCCCTTCCCCGGCCTGCCTCATCCTCTCCGGTGGCCATGTCCAACAGGTACGAGGCCTTGGAGCTTGTGGATCGGATAGATAATGTCATGAACCAAGGCCCATCTAGGGGGCTGTCTACAGAGAGGCAGGCAGGCCAAGGCCCCGAGGCTTTTGCCCCTAAGGAGAAAAGGAGCCCCCGGAAGAAGCGGCGGGTGATTGTCGTGGGTGACTCCCTGCTGCAGGGCACGGAGGCACCAATCTGTAGAGCTGACCCCTTATCCAGGGAGGTCTGCTGCTTGCCAGGGGCTCGAATAAGGGATGTCACGGAGAGGCTCCCAAGGCTTGCCTGGGAGCCCAACTATTATCCCCTGCTACTGTTTCACGTGGGCACTAATGATGCCATGGGGAAACTGCGGGACATCAAGCGAGAATTCAGAGCTCTAGGGATGGCCATCAAAGGTATGGGAGCCCAGGTTGTGTTCTTCTCTGTCCTACCAATGAGGGGAATGGATTCAAGGAGGAGAAGGTGGATATCGCACATTAACAACTGGCTGCGCCACTGGTCTTGGCAACAGGGTTTCAGCTTCTATGACCATGTGACTCTGATGGCCACCAGTCAGTGGGGAATGATGGGAACCACCTCAGCAAGAGGGGCGCACATCTCTGCCAAAAGGCTGGCCAACCTGGTGAGGAGGGCTTTAAACTAAGCAAGAAGGGGGAAGGGGAGTGTCATGCAGACAGGGCAGTCAGTACCACGCAGCCAAAGTCCGATGGCATCCAGCGGGAGTATGGCAGTGGGGAAGTGAGGATAGGAGACGATTCTAGAGGGTCCTCTTCCACCCCTCTCTGGAAACCTGCAGGCTCCCTTACTTCCCTGAAATGCCCGTACACCAATGCGCGAAACATGGGGAATAAGCAGGATGAACTGGAGATCTGTGTGTGGTCCCAGGGTCATGATCTCATTGGAAACACAGAGACATGGTGGGATAGCTCACACGACTGGAGTGCTGTCATGGAAGGCTATGTGCTCTTTAGGAAAAACAGGCTGGGAAGGCGAGGTGGTGGAGTTGCTCTTTACATGAGAGAACAATTGGAATGCACAGAGCTCAGCCTAGGGGTGGATGATGAGCGAGTGGAGAGCTTGTGGGAAGGGTTAAAGGGCAGGCTAACATGGGAGACACTGTGGTGGGTGTCTGCTACAGGCCACCTGACCAGGATGATGAAGTCAATGAGGCCTTCTATAGTCAGCTGGAAGTAGCCTCACAGTCACAAGCTCTGGTTCTCATGGGAGACTTCAACTACCCTGACATCAACTGGAAGGACAACACAGCCAGGCACAAACAGTCCTGGAGGTTCCTGCAGTGCATGGATGATAACTTTTTGATGCAGCCAATGAGGAGAGGTGGGCTACTGGACCTTGTGCTGATAAATAGAGAGGGACTTGTTGGAGATGTGAAGGTGGGGGGGGGATAGCCTCAGCTGCAATGATCATGAGCTGCTGGAGTTCAGGATCCAACGAGGAGGAGGCAGGGCTGTAAGTAGCCTTGCAACCATGGACTTCAGGAGGGCCGACTTCGCCCTCCTCAGAGACCTCCCGTGGGCTAGGGCTCTAGAAGGTAGGGGGGCCCCTGAGAGTTGGTTGGTGTTCAAGCAGCACCTCTTCCACGCCCAGCAACAGCGCATCCTTGTGTGCAAGAATTCAGGCAGAGGGGGCAGGAGACCTGCGTGGATGAGCAAGGAGCTTGTGGCAATGCTCAACCAGAAGAAGGCAGTATACAGAAAGTGGAAAAAAGCACAGGCTCCTTGGGAGAAATACAGGAACGTTGTCAGGGAATTCAGGGATGCAACACGGAAAGCTAAGGCACGGTTGGAA
>VZSV01000460.1:14682-34192 GCA_013398735.1 Nothocercus julius
TCCCTGTCCCTCTCCCTCCATCCGCCCGTGCCGGCTCATCCCGGATTCCAGGCCCGGCTTCCGGCCGGGATGGCCGGGCCGCCCTGCCCGGCGCAGCCCCACGAAGGCAGCGTGCGGGAAGGGCTGTGGAAACGCTGCGGGAAGCTTGGAGCGGGGCCCGGATCCGGCCCGGCACGCGCGGGGAGCTCCCGGGGCCGGGTGCCCCCCCCCGCCCCTAGTGGCCTCTCTCCCTCTTTGTGGCTCTGGGAATTGAGGCAATGCTGGAAAACGGTCCAAGCTGCATCGCGGCGCGGGGGGAATCCCGGAGCTGAAGCCCTTTTCCTTCTGCAGTCCCAAAGGGGCCGGTGCCAGGGCCTCTCCCGCTGGGTTTCAGCCCCAGGACTGAGTCTGGGGTTGATGTCGGATACTCCGGCACGTCGTCTTGCTGGAAACGCGCCTGTTGTCCCGAGGCCGGGAGTGACTTTGGCTCCTCTCTTCTCCCCTGCCTATTGTGTCTCCCTGTTGCCTTTGCGTGGGGTGGCCCTGGGCTTTGCGGAGCCTCCGTTGTGTCACCCGCCACCGGTTGTCCCCCCTGGTGCCCACGCTCGTCCCCTCCGCCCCCCGCCAGGGAAATCCGTGGAGGCTGCTTGTGTTTTCCAAGGAGAAGCCGTAAATCCCGCGCGCCTGGGCAGGCCACAACTTCGGGAGCGGCTTCCGCTCCCCGTTTCGAAGCTTCCGCGCCCTGAAGCGGAGCAGAAAACGCTCCGTGGCTCCCAGGCCTCTTCCCGAGCGGGTTCCGCGGAGCTTCCAAGCTTTGTAGGAGATGAGGAGTGACTGTGGAACGGATCTGTCGGCTGAACCGCGCGGCCCCAGCCCCTCGCTGCCCAGGGCGTCTCCAGAGCGTCGCCTACAACAAACTCGCTGCTTTTTTCCTTATTTGAGCCGAATAGAGTTAGACTCCTAAAAATCACAAGAATCGGTAGTAGCGGTTGGTTCTGCAGCTGCTCTGGTAAGTTTGGGGAAATCCGGTTGTAAAGTTGGAGCCTGTGTGTATTTAGGTAGCATCTTTCCCAAAAGGAAATCCGAAAGGGGGGACTTGGCCGTTGAGAAGGCGCCGGGTGGCACGTGGGGAGAATCCCGCGTGCCGGGAGCGCCGCGGCCGCGCGCGGCTCTGCCGGCGGGTTCGGAGCGCGGCGGCGGTGCCGTCGGTAACCCGAGGCGCGCGCGGCCGCTGGCGCCCGGGGAGATCCTGTTTCAGTTTATTTTGAGGGCGCCGCGTCCCCTGCCCGGGCGGTGACTCCGTCCGGAGATTCCCCCCGGTCCGGAGAGCAGAGCGCTGTGAGATGCTCCTTCCCTGCCAGCTGAGGCCGCCTCAGCCGCTGAATCGCTCCCCAAAAAAGCCAGGCTGAAGACTCCAGCTTTTAGGCTGAGCTGGAGCACAGAGAGTACAGAACTGCACTGCAATTACTGCGGATTTATTCAGGTGACTCTCAGCGCGCTCTCAATGTCCCCGGTGAATTCCCCATCCGTCTTAGGGCAGAGCGGGGGATCTAGAACTCCTCGGAGAGGCGGCAGGGCCGGGAAGCGGCCACCTTCCCTTGCACATCCCTGCTTCCCTACGGACCGTTGGCCTCTGTGGGGCCTGTGGGCTGCCCTTGAGCTGCAGATTCCCGATGTCCCCGTGCAGGGGAGCCTGCGCCGTTCGGCCGAGGGTTTCCCGTTGGGCTCCGTCCCTGCGGAGCGCCGCTGGCTTGGTTTGGCCCGGCTCTGGTTTCCTTGGACGCCTCTTGGTGTCTTCCAGGTGGCTTTGTCAACCCCATCGGAGGGGCGCTGGTTTAATTGGCGCTCGCTGTTGTCCTGCCTTTCGCTGGCTCCCTGGCCTACAAATAATCCCCAAAGGCTGAGCAGACAATTCCTCCGACGCCGCTTTTGTCCCGCGGAGCAGGTCAGCGTGCGGAGCACCAAAGTCCCAAAACAAAGGGGATCCCTTCGCTTTGTAGAGAGCAGCAACTTCTTTATGTTTTTCTCAGAGAAATGCCTTCGGAAACGCCCTTCCGCCCTGGCCCGGCTCTTCCATGTCCCCCGGCGTGTTTGGGACACGCTCCGTGTCCGGAGCGTTTCTGCTGCTTCGCTTCTCGCTTGTGCTGCTTTGGGCTGAGACGCGGGGGAGTTACCCGTGGGCTTTAATGGCAAGTTTTAGGGAGCAGCCCTGGTTCCTGCTCAGATCTTGGGGCAGGGAACGGATGCTCTGGAGCTCAACTTAATTTCATTCAATTCATCACTTGCTTAAAGTGTCCCTGGGTTTATTTCCCCGTTGAGGTGCAAGCCGGAGGAAGGTGAGCATTTTTATTAGACTTATCATAGCAGATAGCGCCAAATTTGGCTTGCCCGGGGCCCAGAGTCCGGCCGCTCCGTCGTTGTTCCGCAGGAATAACGTTGTGGAGCTGCTTCGCATCCCCTGGCAAGCAGGATGCCACGTTAAGGACAGAGGTGTTTTGTGCAGTGGAAGGGCCGAGGCCCCGGTGGAAAGTCGCGGGGAGCTGATGGCCGCGTAGGTCTCAATTCCCACAATTTCCCCCCAAATCAGACGCCACCTGGGGCCTCGCGCTCCGGGAGCGTCGCGCTCCGGGAGCGCCGCTGGGGATTCCAGCCCGGTTCAGCGGCTCCGCAGCCCGGATGCTCCCCGTGGCCACGATCCCCGGCACGACCGAGCCGGCTTTCACCGCTGCACGTGCTCCGAAGTGGAATGGGAGGATTTGGGATGTGCCAGTGGGAAGCAGCCCCTGGAGGGCTGCGGAGCGCTCGCAGGAGCAAAAATCTGTTGGGAATTGCTCTGTTGGAGGCCTCGCTGCCCGCGCCGGGCTCGGCGCCCGTTGCTGCTTCCTCACCATTAACCGCTTCCGAGGACTCCGCGGAGCCGCCCACGGTTCCGGGGCTCCGTGTCGCCTGCCCACGTGCGGAGCAGCGGTTCGGCTTATCAACTGCTTGCTTATCACTTATTAATGTATTTATTTTAAATCAGGCCTCGTTGTATCTTGAGCGGAATGAGGTCCCTTGCGTTTAGTGGCCTGCAGGATCCTTCTGTGGCCTCTGTTTGCCCTGTCCCCAGGGAATGATGGATTCTTAAGCGGTCGCGGTGGCCCGGAGCAGCGTTTGCGGCACTCGGTTAGAGGCACGTGGGCTGTTTGGGAGCGGGGGGTGTTGAGCAGCTGCAGTTCGGGTTGTATTTGCCGTTCATGGCCGTTTGAAGGGGCTCTGGGCATTGGGTTGTCCCTATGGGCTTCTGCGTTTCTGGAATCACGTTGTCTTCAGACCGCGCTGTACTGGGATTATAATCACTGCGCAACAAGAAGCTAAAACTTAAATATTATTTTATACATGTGTATTTATACAGGTATATTTATACATGTATATTTATACATGCATATATGCATATTTATATATGTATGTATGTTAATTTTCTTAACTCTTTGGAGTTGCCCGAAGTTAATTCTAGAAGACTTGAGTTTCCTTAAAGCAGAAGGTCCCCATATTGTTCATAGGGACTAAGTGCGTGTTTCAAGCTTTCGCTTTTCTGAACCCGATTTCTTAATTGCATCTTCGTTAGCTCGTCCCTAGGGCGGGCTGTGCGTAGGAAGGGCCGTTCGGAGGAGCCGTGCGAGGCGGGTGCCACGTGTGTTTTCAGCGTGGACTCCGCGTAGGCTCCTTTATGATTTCGTGTTGATCTGTGAAGTGCTTTCTAAAAGACAGGAATTGTATGTGGCTCGTAGCCAGGTAGGTTTCGTGTAAATGACTAACTCCATTGATTTCCTTTGATCCGTCCCTGAAATTAACTTAGTGATAATATCGAGTGGAAAGCGAGCCCCTAATTAAAATAATAAAAAACAACTTGCACCAATTGGCGCTTGCTAGAAGTAATTTTTGGATCCCTCCTGCAAGCCTTCCGAAACTCCGTTTCCCTGGCTTTGCACAGAGGCCTCGACCAGACGCCTCCAGGTGCTGCTTCCACTTTACTTTTTCTGCAATTTGAAGGTTTTCCCGCTGTAAGCGCAGGATTTGTCAGGGATTTGTGTGCATAACGGCGTCGCTGGCAGGGACTTTGGGGCACTTGCCTGGAGCAGAAACCCCCTTTTTTTACCCCGAACCCAATTTCTCCAGAAACACTTAATGGTCACTGAAGGTTTTGGGTTGGAATGAGCAAAGTCAAACTGCCGTGGGCTTTTTCCAGCATTGCCACCTAACCTGATACAGTCACGAGTCCCTCGCTGTTATTCCTGTTTTGAGGTTAAATTTGGGGGAACTTGCTTGTTTCTGGCGCCTAGGGGACAGCTGGTGCCTCCGTGGCTGCCTTGGGCTGTTGGCGGCTGTTTTGGCGAGATGGGTCTAGTTGAAGGCCGGGAATTTTCTCAATTTCTTCCTCTTTTCTCGGTGTCCGGGCTCTGCACTTAAGAAGCCCCGTGAGGCAGCACCGCGGTCCTGGCAGCTCCGCTTCCTATCCCAATCCCGAGGCTTCTCCGCAGGCCACGTCTCCTTGGGAACTCGCTTTGCATCCTTGCAGGTGCTCCCGAAACACTCAAGCCAGCTCCCGCCTTGTCCCGGTTTTCCTCCCAGGCCTATGGGCAGAGGAGCACGGGCCCTTCGTGGGACTTGGGGCGCCCAGGGGAGCGCGTCGGTTCCTTGTACCTTAGTAAGGGAAAACTATATTAAAGCACATCAAATTCTCTAAGTTCAGGCGCGCTGAACTGGGAGTTCTGCAGGAGGCTCCTGCCCTCCAGGACGGTGCTGATCATCCCTTCCGCTGGCCAGGAGGGCGAAACCCGCTGCTCCGGGGCTGCTTTCCTCGTGAAGAGTGACTGAACTGCGGCAAGCAAACCCTAAAATGATGAGAAATACATCTGATTTTTTGCAAATGGTTTCAATTATAATTTTCCAGGGTTCTAGCACTCGGAGCTGTCCCTGGATGAATGCCTTCTCATGTGCCCATCCGTTCAAACCCAAAGAAATACCGCTTTTTTGGCGGGGAGGGTTTCCGCTCTGTGCAGACGAGGTCCCTGGGCTCACCCTGTTTACATCTGGGGCTCTTGTTGTTGCAGTCATGCAAATACCCAGCTCGTATTTCATACCCGTGTTGAATGTCAGGCTTGCAAAGCTCTGCGTTTGAGCGCTCACTTTTTTTTGTTACGTCTCTAGAATCTGGGTGCATCCAGACAAAGATCTCTGGAACTTAATGATATGAATTTGAGCTCCTTTTTTTTTCAATTTTTACATCAAAAATATATATTTTTTTAGAGTATAAAGCTAGATAGTTAGCTACAGAAAATGGAAAATTATTTGTAGCTCGTAGGGAAAGTGGAACTTTGAGCCCATTGCTGTTTTGACAAATGGACACAAGGACTTGTTTGCTTGTAAGGCCTCAGAGGCGATGAGCTCCCTGTGAGTCTTGGCATAGTTTTGATTCTTACTGTAAACCCGGCTCTTTTTAATGTAAAAATCCCTTCATAAAGCAATGGCAATGTCCTTCCTAATCTGTCTCTAATGGGTAATGCTGGGCCCTAAGCACAGCGGTCTCCAGGCAAGTGCCTTTTCCAACAGGATCTGGTTTTATCAAGGAATCACTGGGGTTGGAAAAGACCTTCCAAAGCACAAAGGGCTCCTAGAAACGTTGCTCAAACATGAAGAAATCAGTGCTGTATAGTTTGCCACAGAGCCTGTTTTTCATTGGGAACAGGGCTGCATCCTTGGGTGCTCTTTGGTGCTTTGAATGGGCAACTCTTCTGCGTTCGGATCCTCCCGACGTCCTCCCCTCGGGTACTTGTCCATGTTGATCAGACCCCTCTCAGTCTTCTCTTCTCCAGGCTAAACAGGCCCAGCTCGCTCAGTCCTTCCTCATACGACAGATGCTCCAGTCCCTTCCTCATCTTCGTTGCTCTGCGCTGGTCCCTCTTGTGCTGGGGAGCCCAGAACTGCCCCCAGTGCTCCAGCCGTGGCCTCCCCAGGGCTGAGCAGAGGGGCAGGATCAGGGTCCCCTCCCTGCAGCTGCTGCCCAGGAGGCCGCTGGCCTTGGTGGCCCCCAGGGCCGTTGCTGGCTCGTGGGCACCGGGCTGTCCCCTCTGCGCAGAGCTGCTCCCAGCGGGTCCCCCCAGCCTCCCCGCCTCGCTCTCCCTTCGCTTGCCTGGTCTACAGCCCTCCTTGCAGGGCTGGTGGCGCTGGGGACGGTGACACGTGTGCCCCTCTTGCCGAGGTGGCTCCCGTCCCCCTGCCAGCTGTTGGTCCACAAACAGGGTCCTGTGGTCATGGAAACCAAAGCCCTGTTGCCAACGCCAGCAGTGCTGCCAGGTGCTAACTTGGAAAATCCAAATTGCTCCTCTCATCCTTCCACTTCACCGTCAGGTTTGAGGAGAAAACGCCCGGGGCTCCCTTTGCCGTGAAGACCCCGGCTCATTTTTGACTCCGTAGCTTCCCGCAGTGCGGAGGCAGCGCGGGGTGGCCCCGGGGCACCGGTCCCTGCCCGGCGTGGCCGTCGCCCGGCGGAGCCTCCGCTCTTCGGCAGGCTGGGTTTGCACCTCTCCGGTCCCTTGCCAGACGCATGAGGCACCGGTTTCCCTCTTGCCTGGCTCCCGTCCAGGACCCCGCGCGTGCCCAGGGCTGCTGCGGTGCCCTTGGGTCCTGCCTGTGCTCTTAGTGCTGGAGATCCGCCCGGTGGCTTCGGTCCTGTGGTTCCGTGTCGTTATTCTGGTCTGGGGAGACCTTTCTGCCGCCCTCTCTTTCCACGTCTCCCTTGCAGAGCCCTCTCTGTTTTCCCCGAGGTAACAGGAGCAGCAATTACCCGGCGGAGCCCGAAAAGCCTCTTTTGTAGCATTTAACCGCAAGGATGCGATCGGCGCTGCTCCCTGCCCCGCTCTCCCAAGGGATCCGGGAAGCGGAGGCTCCGCCGAGGTCAGGCGCGTGCTGGAAGCCGCTCTCGGTGCGGGGTACCTGGATGGTGTCACTGCCCTGGTCCTGGGCACGGACCAGGGTCTTTCCTAGGGAAGTGGCAGGGAACATGCGTGTTTTCATCTGGGTTTTCCCTGTGTAGTGCGGAAAACCAACCTCACGGC
This sequence comes from Nothocercus julius, assembly GCA_013398735.1. Taxonomy (NCBI): domain Eukaryota; kingdom Metazoa; phylum Chordata; class Aves; order Tinamiformes; family Tinamidae; genus Nothocercus; species Nothocercus julius. The sequence continues at coordinate 21,759 of VZSV01000460.1, forward strand.
GCTGGAACCTGCTGGGTTTGCCCCCCGTTTCCCTCCCCGCTTGCTGCTGATCCTTGGCCTCTCCCTAGGTCCACGCGTGGGAGATCTCGGACCAGCTGCTGCAGATCCGGCAGGATGTGGAATCGTGCTACTTCGCAGCGCAGACCATGAAGATGAAGATCCAGACGTCGTTCTACGAGCTCCCCACAGACTCGCACGTGTCGTTGCGGGACTCCCTGCTGTCCCACATCCAGAACTTGAAGGACCTGTCCCCCGTCATCGTCACCCAGGTGGGCCCCGCGCGCAGCCGCGAGCGCAGCAGGGCCTGGGCAGCTGCTCCGCTCGGCTCTCTGGAGCAGAGTGGTGCCCGCAGCCCCCCAGAGCCGACCCGCGCGTCCCTGCGGGCGCCCGCGGCACCAGGGGTGGACGCTGCGGGTCTCACTGGCTGCGGCATCTCCTGCTCCGTCTCCAGCACGGCCTCTTTGCTCTTGCGGATCGAGTCCTTTAGCCACGTCGGTGCTTTGTCCCCTTGTTTGGAGAGGGCAGGAGGAGTGGCTGTTCCTGCCGTTTCGCAGGAGCTCTGAGCATGACCACGGTTGCGGTGGGATTGGGTCTGGATATGTTTTTTTTCCCCCAGTTCCCCCCCAAACCCACAGCCAAGCTCATAACGTGTGCGAACAGGTAAGATACCGAAGGGAGGACATCTGCAATATTCCTTCTGGTAGCCGCCTTGAAACGTCTTCTCACAGAATCCCAGAACGGTTGAGGTTGGCAGGGACCTCTAGGGATCATCCAGTCCAACCCCCTGCTCCAGCAGGGACACCTGGAGCACGGGGCACACGGTGGCATCCAGGCGGCTTGGGAAGATCTCCAGAGCAGGAGCCTCCACAGCCTCTCTGGGCAGCCTCTTCCAGGGCTCTGGCACCCTCACAGCACAGAAGTTCTTGCTCACATGGACATGGAACTGCCTGGGTTTCAACCTGCACCCATTACCCCTTGTGCTGTCACTGGCCACCACCGAGAAGAGCTGGGCCCCATCTTCCCTACGTTCTCCGTAGCTGGGAAAACAGGGCACTGGTGTGTGATGGTAGTGGGGGACACAAGGACTGGTTCCAATTTCCTGCCCTGCACACCCGTGGTGCCCCGAGCGCGGGTTTGGCCGAGGGTAGCACCTTTCCCCTGGGTGTTGAGGTCCTGGGTGCAGTGTAGCAATCCCGGGTCGAGCAGTGGGTCTTCAACAGTCGCTGCTCTGAACTCTGTTTGTCTCCTCTCCCCTCTCAGCTTGCTCTAGCAATAGCAGACCTTGCCCTGCAAATGGCCTCCTGGAAGGGCTGCGTACAGACACTGGTTGAAAAGTAAGTAACTGCTTATATCGTAACACTTGGAGCTGTTTGTGGAGCAAGCGGGGTTGGGCGGACCTGCACGATCCCAAAATGCCCCGTGCTGACATTCCCCATCTCCTGTTTTTGTTACTTGATGATCCCTCATCCCCTCCCATTTTTAGGCTCACTGCCTTGTGCCTCCACGCTGCCGAGGTCCCATGGCCTTGTTGAAGGGGGAAGGATTTAATTTGTCTGTACGTTGGCAGCTGGATTTCATTTGCTTGTAGGGCAGGAAAACTTTGCCTGTTTTTTCTCAAGCTGGTTATTAAAAATCTTGAGCTTTACCACTAAGTCGGACACATCTCATCAAAGCTCTGTCCGTGCATCTGTACACCCGAGCGTGTCTGGAATAAGCCTTCCATCTCTGACTGTGTGATTTATTTGGCTTTGGTGGTGTGTGCTTAGGTGTCACCTGCAGCCTTGGCTTGCCCTTCCTCCGTTTCAGGTACAGTAACGATGTCACCTCGCTGCCCTTTCTGCTGGAGATCCTCACGGTGCTGCCCGAGGAGGTTCACAGCCGATCCCTGCGCATTGGAGCCAACCGCCGTACGGAAATCATCGAGGATCTGGCTTATTACTCCAGCACAGTCATCTCTCTGCTGGTAAGGAGATGTGACACCCGCGGGGCCAGAGCGCCCTTCAGCCACGGAGCAAGTTCCCGCAGTCGCTTGTTCCCCCTCTGTATCCTTGATGCAGGTTATTCCAGGTCTGGCATGATCACGGAGCTGTCTGGCAGCTGGCAGGAAGCCTGGGTGAAACAAGCTGGTTTTATAGTCCCCTTCCAAACAGATTAATCAGAATCACAGTAAGGTTTCTATTGTTGGTGCTGGTGCACATGGAGCTGATTAAGGGAACTTGACGGCTTTCTCATCCTCTCGACTGAACGCTCCGTGTGCGGATCGCGTCACCGCCGCGTGTGTGACAGCGGGTCAGCGTCACCGCCGCGTGTGTGACACGGAGCGGCAGCGGGTGTCTCCAACACCTGGTCAGGAAAACCCTGTTAGTCTCGTGGCCTGTCAGCCCAGCAATGGGCTGGGGCTGAATTCCTGCACAGACTGGGGCAGTCCTGGGTTATCTGATGGCTGAGCAAGAAATTACTTCAGCCCGTTACGTTCCACGTACTGCCCTGTGAGCACAGGGCTGTTGAGGTGCTTGGATCTCTGTTGCTCCTCGTGCCCTCTCCTCAAACAGCAGCACGTCCGTGAGAAGCTGAGGATGTGTGTTTAGCTGCACGTCATGTTTAGTGTTGGCCAAATGGCATTACTGGAACTGCCCAAATGGGGAAAATGTAGCCAAATTCCTCGGTCTTTTTTAAAGAGGTCTTTCCTCTTTGAGGGAGCATTCAGCTCTCCAGGAAGGAGATTGTTTTGGACCCCAAGACAGGACAAATCTGGGGAGAAGGACGTAGGTGTTGGGGTTTAAATTACACCTATTCTGTGTGTGAATCTGATTCTTGGGGTTCTTCTCTGGCTCTCGACGCGCAGCGCCTTCGCGTGGCCCCAGCAGCGGAGCGGGCAGAGCGTTCTGGGCTCTGCCCCGAACCTCTCCGGTACGAGCGCTCGGCCCGCGGGAGCTCCCGCTCTTGGGTCACCCGCTTCCGAAGGCGGTTTGGGCAGTTTGGACCAACTGCTTTTGGCCTAGTCTAAAACCTTTGCAGAAGGTCCTCGTTCCAAGAGCCTGTGACTAAGCAAAGCCACAGGCTGCCGCAGGGACACCAGCGTGGCCCGTGCGTCTGGGGGACGTTTCCCTCCTGCCTTAGCTTTGCCTTTTGCTTGGAGAGGTGGCCAGGAGGCTTCGCTCCTCCTGGCCGTGCCGGTGACCCCGCAGGAAGGGGGTTGTGACAGTTCAGACGCCGCAGGATGCGGTTACGCACCCTCCATCCCTCCGTGTCTTGGTCCTTGTCCGTGAAGACCACGTCACCCCCCGGCACGTTTCCCAGTGAGGGTGGGTGCCCTTAGCACCACCGCGGGCATGGGAGAACCCCCGTCCACCTCTTCCGTAGGCTTCGTTGGCTCCGAGCGAGCCCTGGCTTCTCATCTTCCTCTTAGGCTGCCCAAAAACTCCCCGCTGCCTTCCCCGCCGCGGGGTCCGGCCCGCAGCGCTTTCCCGGGAAGCTCGGCAGGAGCGGGGCTGTCCCGTAGGCAGGCGGGATCACCCCGCGCCGGCTGCTCGCGGCCTCGTCGGAGCCTGCGCGAGACGCCGGTGTCGGATCGGGAAGGGTCGCAGCCAGCTCAGCCCCAGCCAGTGGCAGAAACGAAATCCCTGAGCTCGGAAGGGGCTGAGCTCCAAAGGCACCAAGCTCCAAAGGGATCGAGCCTTGGGGACAGCCCGGTGGCCGTTCACTCCCCGTGTTTGGTTACGGCTGCTGGGAACAGAACGGGCCTCGGGTCCCCTGCCCGTTTTCCCTATCCCAGTACCCTCTGCATCCGTGAGACTCTGGTCCCGCTTCCTCCACGTCTGCCCAAAGCTTTGCTAGCCCATTCCAGCATTTGAAACGAGCTGCCTGAAGAGCAAAACTGAATTGCCTGCATAGGATCCAAATGTTAAGTCTGCTTTGGGTTACAAAAAGGTTTAATTAAAAAAAAAAATACATTTGTCACAGAAACTGTGATAAAGTTCAAGATCAGCCTCCAGGATGAAGTATATAAATATAGAGGGATGTAAATTTGAGATCAGCTTTTCCAAAGAGGATGTTTTGGGAGTCTTGTTACTGTCTTGGGACGGTTGTTTTTTTGCTTGTAGAATGATGTGGTGGCTCCTAAGCGCTTTTCCCTTGTCCTGCTGTAGATGACGTGCGTGGACAAAGCGGGCAACGATGAGAAGATGCTCATCAAAATCTTCCGGTGCTTGGGGAGCTGGTTCAACCTGGGTGTTCTGGATAGCACCTTCATGGCAAACAGCAAGTTACTGTCACTGCTCTTCGAGGTGCTGGTGAGTATCAATGCGGCGTGCTGGGAGCCCTGGGTAGCGGGATGCAGGAGCTTGAGCCTCCCGGGCGCGTTTGGGGCTGTCCCTGTCATCGAGCAGAGTGACGCTGCTTTTTCGCACCTCAAGGTGAGTTTCTCCCCTTCCTTCTATCCCGATTAGGAGCCTGCCAGTCTCTGCCCTGATCAGAGCTGACTCTCTGCTAGCAGGTGGGGAAGAGCAGGCTGCCTGTGCCTTGTCCTAGATCCACGCGGAGCTGGGAGGGAATATTTGTTTTGTTTTGTTTTTTTTTTTTTAGACCTCATTTTTTTTATGTAGTAAGAGAAAACTGAACAGCACAGGTTTAGCCTAGCTGGAAATACAGAAAATCACTTCTGCCTGTGATTTGAAGTTGAAATATTCCGGGAGAGGTGCAGGTTTACTGGAGTCCATCGCCTGTGACCTGGGATGGGAGGATGGGATGGATGGGTAGAAAGTATTGGCAGAGCTTTTGGGTGTAAACGGAAGAAGCGCGTGGCCCTTTTTGGCTGTTTGTGTGGAGGAAAGAGAATCAGCAGCTCGTGCAGAATTATTTTTTCCTGCCCATCTTTACTCTGACACAGAGCGGGTGTGTTCAGAGGTGACACCCGTCCCCTGGGCTCTTGGAAGGGCGTGTAGGACTCCTCAGATGCTCTGCCCTGGTTTTCCCAAAGCAGTTCCCAATCCCCTGGGCCAAACCCACTACCACGTTCGTTAGCAGGCAGATCATCAAGTAAAAAGGTTCAAAGGTGATTTAGTCTTCTATTTATATCCGTTCTCCTTAATTCTGCTCTAGGAACCATCAGTTTTGGAGCAGGTGCTTTGCCTCGCTCAAGCAGGAGCCAATGAGCCAGAGTCACTTTGTGATGGCTGCAAAACCTCCTGTTCTGCTTGGGATGTTTCTCAGTGGAGGAATAAAGAACATTTCTAGCCATTACTGTTGGTGGTCACTGCAGCCTGCATAGGGTGCCAGGTTTGCACTGAGCTTAGGTTTTTGTGACCTCCAAGGAGAGAGCTTTGGTCTCAAGGGCTGTGCTCCATCCTTTCCGCGAGTCGAATTGTCTTACAGGAATCTGAGCAAAAAAATACTTGAGAAATCCTTGTTATGCATTACTTGGAGTAAGTTCGGTGTCGTCAGGAGACTGACCGGTTAGTAGTTAACTGAAGTTGTCTGTGATCCTCATGGAAGAAACTAAATTTGTGTGATACTAAAATCAATTTTGCTCCCCCTCACCCCACAGATTTGCACTAAAAATAGTACATTTCCCTTCTCTTGACATCAGGGAAACTAACTCCTCTATGACTTTTTTCTTTTTACCGTATCTGAATGTGAGGGAGCCCAGGGAAAGGAGGAGGCCGGGAGCATTGCGCGTCGCCGCGGCCGGGACAGCAAAGAGCTGAAGACGTAAAAGCAGGAATTCCCTGCGGCCGCCGCCGGCTCCGCTGCCTCCCTTAACGGGAGCGGGTTAAATAAGGGACAAACGTGGGAGCTCCCGTTCCGTGGGAGGAGGACTTGGCGGTGCCGGGCGGCCGGTCCGAGCGCTGCTGCGGCGCCCACCGCGTGCTCTTTCTTCTTGCATTGTCATTGCTCTTTAACTTCTAGTGCTTTATTTTTTATTTTTTTTTATCCTCTCCTGCTTTCCACCCTCGTGTGTATTCCTGAGGCTTAAGGAATTGTTTTCCAGATGCTTTGGGGTCTCTTGTGCAAACACGCACGTAGGCAGGCACAAAATTCCCATTCCTTTGTTTCCTCCCTCGTCTTCACTGGTGCCTCTCTCCTCCTCCTTAACATGCCAGTCTTGTCTCCCTCCTTAATTGCCCAGGGCTCCGTGGGAGCCATTAAAGCGCCTGTTAAATCGGCCTTGCACAATTGCTATAAATGTCCCCCCACCGGGACCTGAAATCCATTCGTTCTCCCCGGAGCGTCGTCGTGATAAATATTCCACGCGTGCGTGAAACCTCCTGGCGCGACGTTTGGGCGAGTTCCTGCAGCCCTCGTGTCCCTCCTGCTCCCAGGGGGGCTTGCTCGCCGTCCCCACCAAGTTGTAGGAATTACACCAGGAGCAAAAAGGAGTAGGATCTTCAGTAGCCTCTCGCGGCGCCGGGCTCATTTCTGCTTCCCCTTTCCTGCAGCAACAAGACAAGACCTCGTCCAACCTGCACGAAGCCGCTTCGGACTGCGTGTGCTCGGCGCTCTACGCCATCGAGAACGTGGAGACCAACCTGCCCCTGGCCCTGCAGCTTTTCCAGGGCGTCCTCACCCTCGAGACCGCCTACCACATGGCAGTGGCACGGGAGGACCTGGACAAGTAAGTGACCCCGCAGCCGTGCCCGGGCAGGGCGGGAATCACGCGCCACCCTGCCTGCCCGCGGGCGTTTTTGGAGCCTGCGGTGTTTGCGTGAAGCACTTGGAAGTCGCCTGTGCAAGTCGGTATTTGTTGAACAAAAATACGTGAGCAAATTACTTCCTTGGGATGCTCCAGGCGCGCGGGCTCAGCCCCGGCTTTGCCGGGGAGCCGCCGCTGCTGCCGTGCCAGGCTGCCCGCGCTGCCTCGAGGGGACGAAGGACGAGGAGAGCGGCGGGGGCCTCGCCAGCCTCGGAGCGGGTAGAGGTGACGAGTGACCTGCTGCTTCCAGAGCCTTCGCCCTGCGCGGCGAGGGGGCTGCAGGCGCCTGCTGTGTCACCGGCCCCTCGGCCTGGCCTGTAGCAAGTTGTGCTCTCCGGAGCCCCGTCGAGATACCGCTTTGAGAAAGCGATTGCTTCGTGTGTGTCGGCCGCTACGAAACCCTGCCCTCCTGGCTGGAAACCGTCGGCTCTTTGGCCTCAGCTGGTTCTAGGCCAGTTTATGCCTATTCTGTTTTGCCAGCGTGGTCTTAACTTGAACAGCTCCTCAGCTGGAGCTCATTCCCTAGCGTATTTACGGGTGGGAAGCAGCCACCCTTCAGTCTGAGCTCCGCGAGCCCTGTCCTGTCTGGTCGAAGACAATTTGCTTTCCCTGATGCTCCCCACAGCTGCTCCCTGTTCTCTTCCCGTTCTGAGGGATCCTTTGCAGGCTCCGGGCCAGGCAGGCACGTTCTGCTCCAGGAGGGATCCCGCTGCTGCGCTGGGGCACCCGGAGTGCAGGGAACACCCGGCCTGGTGTCTCGTGTCTTACCCTTGTGGCATTAGTGTCTTGGACCCGCTCTGGCTTCAGTCCATCCACCAGTTGCCGGAGGCTTCCGAAGCTCTGGCTCCTCCTTTTTATGTAGACGTCACTACGGGAACAGGGATGAGATCAGTTGCTGGAGCTTCCCTAGCACCCTCCTTCCAAGCTGGTGTTTCCCCTTCCAGCACTTCCTGCTGACCTCCCTGATCCCGGACTCCTGCCCGCACTGCTGCGCGTTGCCCCACGGAGCTGATTTCCATGTGAACACCACGAGCAAATCTTTTGGGAGTCTCCTCCTCTCCTCCAATTCCCATGTTTTAAAGCATTGCTGATAAGAAACAGATGGGCCCAGCCTAATTTAGGTAAACCCATGTTGCATTTAACCCATTTCCCTTGTCTGTATATTCCAAAAACGTTGTAAAAATGTGCGACTGAGCTGAGGCCAGGAGCCTCCATTCCCAAACACCAGTGCAGCACTTGTGATTTGGCGGCTGTGCCTGGTGGTGTCGCTGCTGGGAACTACAAGGGCAGCAAAGCTCCAGGACAGATCTCCCCAGGATTTGTTTTTTTTCCCGGAGTTTTGCTCAGAGATTAGCAGTGTCCACGTCTTCCGCCCCAGAAACAAGCACCGCGTCCCGTCTGTCTCTTTGGTCCTCCTGCATCCGTCCCTCCTGTTCAGCAATAGGATTGGAAACGGAGGCAGAGCAGTTGCTTGATTTCGGCTGGGACACAAATCCTTAATCTTGCCGGCGTCCTCAGTTTGCGGCGATCCCAAGTGGCTTTTTATGGCATCTGGAAAACCTTGTGCTCTTCTTGTACGTGCCCTTGGCAGGGTCGTTGGCTTCTGGCAGTCTTGCTTGGTTTCTGCTTGTCGAGGCTTCCAGAACTTGGGGATTCTCCGCGCTGACGGCCCTTCGGTGCCGTAGAGGCGCTCGTCTTCCCGCTGCTCCTTTTCACGTGGCTGAAGCTCAAGGCCTTCCTGCATCGCCCGCAACGAGCGTTGCCCTCCCCTCATTTGAGCTGGGGATGCAAAGTCCAAATAACTTCTGCACCTTTCACTTGAAGTTTAAGTCTCTGCCATTGAGAGCCCCTCAGGCTAGATGAGTCTCTTAACTTGCCAGAGTTACCCTTTTTGAAAGTGAAAATCACAGTAGCATCGGTTCCTGTTTCTCCTTCCACGTAAAACTCGTAGTCAGTCTTCGGCTGAGGCACGTGAAAGTCTGTTAAAACAGCATCTCTGCTTCCGTGGCTTCCTGAAGCACCCGCAAGGCTTCACCTGCAGGAACTGCAAGGGCAGGGTGCAATTGGTAGTTTCCAGTCCGGATTTGGGAGGATGTCACCCCTAAATCCTTCCAGGTGACAGCGCTGACCACGTTTAATGAGCTCCTGGGCTGTGGAGCCGCAGGGCTGTGGGAAAGGGGAAGCCTTTTGGGGTGGAAAACCTGAAAACCTGCGGCATCCGTGCCGATGAGAAGGGCTCCGGGTGCGTCCGCAGGCAGCGCTTCTGCCAACAGACACTGCTGGAGCCTCAGGCCCTTGTGCCTGCTACGCCCTGTCCACAGGTGGGTGGTTCTCAGGGGAAAGGAATCGTAGAACCGTCACGGTTGGAAAAGACCCTCAGGATCGTGGAGTCCGGCCATAAACCCGTCCCGAAGGAGAGGGCTCCAGGCCTGGGCGCTGAGAGGCGGCAGGGAGAAGCTCCAGGTGTTGGTCGGTGCCTCTCGTCCGGCCTTGGGCCTCCTGGAATGTTTAAATGTAGTAAAGCTGGGAGGGTTTTGTTGCACTTCAGCTGCTACCGTTAGTTTTGACTTCCCTATAGCTGTGTCCTCGTGCAGCGCTGTCCCTGGTGTGGGCGCTGGGGCATCCGGGACTTATTTTTAAAGCAGATTTACGTTTTAGTCTTGTGAAACTTTGCATCTTCCCGGCACTGAATTAGACCAATGTTATTTTGGTGCGGTTTCAGGGATGTTCTCTTAGCTATTATGAAATTCTGTGAGATTTGTGTCTTGGAAACCAGTGCTTTCACCCACTTCTGAGTAGAGCCGAGTTTCTCTGGGTAACAGCGTCTCACATGCTGTTTACCAAATGCTGAGGGAGAAAAGCAGAAGCAGGAGCTGGTATTTCTCGACCCTTGCCTGAGCTGCTTGCTGGCGAAAAGTCACGTATGGACTCCCTGACTCTTGCTGTGGTTGAACAGTCGCACGCGGAATAGGTGACCCTTGCTCTGCCTTCTCCCCTCCCAGGGTGCTCAATTACTGCCGCGTTTTCACGGAGCTCTGCGAGACCTTCCTGGACAAGATCGTCTGCACGCCGGGCCAGGGGCTGGGCGACCTGCGCACGCTGGAGCTGCTGCTGATTTGCGCCGGTCACCCGCAGTACGAGGTGGGTTTCACTGCTCCTCGGCCCTGCCCGTCCTCCCCGGCGAGAGCACCGCGTCTTTTCTTCAAGCAGCAGCTCCCCCGTTAACTTCCCGCCCCGTTCCGCGCGTGGGACCGTCGCCCCAAGGGATAGCGCGGGCTCCGGAAGCGGTCGCGGCGCACGGAGCGGTGCAGCCCGCGGGGAGGTGCCGGCTGCCGGTTCCTGCTGCGGGTTCCCCTTTCTCGTCCCGTGTCGCGCCGGGGACCGGTGCAGTCCCCGCGGTGGCGATGGGTCCGCTCTGAGCTGATGCCCCTCCAGCAAGAGCAGCCCTGCGAGCCGGAGGGGGATTTAGCGGAGCAGTGAAGGCTGCTCTGGTGCAGCCCCGTGGGGCTCGTTTGCCACCGAAATTGCGCAGACGAGCGCGTGATCCGGGTCAGGGTTAGGGGGTAACAGTGTGGCCAGTTCGATGTGAAATGAGTGACATTGGCTCGGCAGCTGAAGCAAAAGCCTCTCCATGTGCCCCAGGGCTGCTTTGGCAGAAACGAGGCTTTGCCCTTCAGCACCCGTGGCAGCGTTCCCGCTTAGCGCGTTGAATTTAAAATCCTCCGTTAGGTGACGGGGAGTGGGGGAGACTGGCAAAGGCGGGGGAAGAGGCGCCCGCGCGGGCACGGCCGGAGCCTGGCGCTCCCAGCGGGGCGGGGGCGCTGCGGGTAACGGGCCGCCGATCTCTTCCCCAAAACAGGTGGTCGAAATCTCCTTCAACTTCTGGTACCGCCTGGGGGAGCACCTGTACAAGACGGACGACGCCGTCATCCACAGCATCTTCAAAGCCTACATCCAGCGGCTGCTGCACGCCCTGGCCCGCCACTGCCAGCTCGACGCCGACCACGTAAGGCTGCGCTTGCTTCCCGCCGCCGCGCTCGCCCGCGGCGGCCCCAGCGCTGTGCAGGTAGTGCAGGTAGTGCACGGTCGCTAAAATCGCTGCGTTAACCCCCCCTTCGTTAAGGCAGCTCTTGTTGCAGTGGCTCTTTGCTGCCTGCGTTGCTGCAGAAGCTCCCGCTCCCGTTCGTGGAGCGGCAGAGCCGCTTTGTGCCCCGCTCAGCAGCGTTTCTGTCTCTGCTGTGCTCCCTGTGCCACCCTTTGTCCGTGCGCCGGAGCCCGGCCCGGCGGGGACGCGCAGCGCGTGCTCCTGCGCTTGGCACCCGTTGCGCCTCGTCCCCCTTCGGCAGCGGGAGCTGCAGAGGGCAGGGCAGGAAGGACCGATGGATCCCTTGTAAATTGTGGCCGCTTGTCACGGCCTGTGGGTAAGTGGGAGCATGGGGCGCTCTGAGCCGCTGGCGGCAGCCTCCTCTGCGTCTCTTGCAGGAGGGTGTCCCGGAGGAGACGGATGACTTCGGGGAGTTCCGGATGCGGGTCTCGGACCTGGTCAAAGACCTCATCTTCCTGGTGGGGTCGGTGGAGTGTTTCGCGCAGGTGGGTGTGCGGAAGCGCCGCGCTGGCAATGGGGCGTCCCCGGAGAGGAGGCGCCTGGAGAGCGCAGAGACTCCCGTGGCGCCCTCGGCCCCCGCACGCGTCCCCAGCCCGAACTGTGCAAGGGGGGAGCTCGAGCGAGGCCGGGCCTGAGGCCGGGGCCTCCGGGGAGGCCGGCGGGCGGGGGCCCTGCCCTGGCGGGCGGCTTTGCAGCTTCCTCGGCCAGCAGCTCCCTTCCCTGCAGCTCTACGCGACTCTGAAGGACGGGAACCCGCCCTGGGAGGTGACGGAGGCTGTGCTCTTCATCATGGCCTCCATAGCCAAGAGCGTGGACCAGTGAGTGCGGGCAGCGCTGGGGGCGAGCCGGGGCCTCAGGCTCCCCGCCAAGGCCGGCCAAGACCCGGAGCGTCCCCGGGATGCTCCTGGGAACCTGCGGCCCTGGGCGGAAGGCGGGATTCACGGGCATGGAAGGGAGGTCCTGGTGCCGCCCGGCTCCATCTGCTCTTGCCACGAGAGGGCAGGCGGTGCCGCCCGGCGAGCGGAGCGGGATTTGCTCCGCAGCGCCCACGGCTCCTGGCGGGAGCGGGAGCTGCCTCCCCACACTGGGAGCAGGAGCTGCCTCCCTGCACTGGGAATGGGCTCCCATGCTGGTTGCAGCTGCTGGGGGCCCCATTAGCCGGGATTGCCGGCATCCTTGTTTTTGCACTGCTGGTGCTTCCCGGGGGTGTTGGGATCCCCGCTCTGTGCGCTCGGCGGGGCTGTTCCCTGCAGCCGCGTGGCCGTCGGGAGCACCGGAGCGGGGCGAGACAGGCAGCCGCAGGGCTGCCCTCGCCGGACACCGACCGCGCAGAGCAGAGCCAGGGCAGCCGGTCGGCTCCCGAGACACCAGCGGCTCCGGGCGCCGCTTCCAGGGCAGCGTGGCGGGGAACGCGGGCTGGGAGCCGCGGCGGCGCTGAAGCGGCCGCGCCGTCCCCGCAGGGAGAACAACCCGACGCTGGTGGAGGTGCTGGAGGGGGTGGTGCGGCTGCCCGAGTCGGTGCACACGGCCGTGCGCTACACCAGCATCGAGCTGGTGGGCGAGATGAGCGAGGTGGTGGACAGGAACCCGCAGTTCCTCGGTGAGTCCCCGGCACCCGCGCGGCGCTGCGGGCGGCCC
>VZSV01000460.1:54080-64782 GCA_013398735.1 Nothocercus julius
CGCAGCTCCTGCCATTCCCAAGCCCCTAAACCTCTCCCCTTGCGTCCGCAGCTCCCTGTGGATCACCAGGAGCATCCTCAGCTCTCGCTGTTCCTAAACTCCTAAACCTCTCCCCTCGCATCCATGGCCTCTGCCCTCGCACCTGCAGCTCCATGCGGATCACCATGAGCATCCTGCAGCTCCCACCATTCCCAAGCCCCTAAACCTCCCCCCTCGCATCCATAACGTCTCCCCTCGCATCCATAACGTCTCCCCTCGCGCCCGCAGCTCCGTGCGGATCACCATGAGCATCGCGCAGCTCCTGCTCTGCCTGTCCCTCTCCATGGTGTGCGCCTGGAGCAAGCCGACGGAGAAGAAGGAGCGGGTGCACCACGAGGCGCCGCTGAGCGCCAAGGCGCACGACGACGCGCAGAGCTTCGACTACGACCACGACGCCTTCCTGGGCGCCGACGAGGCCAAGACCTTCGACCAGCTCACGCCGGAGGAGAGCAAGGAGAGGCTCGGGTAAGGAGCAGCCTCCGCGGGGAGGCCGACACGGAGCGCCTCGTTCCCGGGTGCCCTTACGGACCTGCTGCCGAGCGTTTAACAGCCTCGCCTGGCGTTTCCTCGTGGTCCTTTGCGTGGCAGGGGGCTCGCGGAGAGAAATAAACGTAAATCGAGGTGTAAATCACCCTGCCGAGCTCAGGCCCTGCTGGACGGGGCCTGCTGGGCGCTGCTTCCCGCCCGCCCCCCGCTCCAGGAAGGGGCCGGCCCCTGGGATCGCTCGGATCCTCCCGTTCCGATGCCATCCTGGCTCGGAGGGAGCTGCTCGTGGCGCAGGGCAGGAGTTACCGAGGGCAGGGAACCTCCTGCTGCTTCTTCCCTTTCCCTCCTGCCGCAGCCGTGAGGACGGGGTGTTCCCAGCTCTCCGAGGCGCCGGCCTCCACAATTCCCGCTCCTGGCGCTGCAGGGTGTCCGTGTGCACATGGCAGCAGCTGCCGCAGCAGTTGTTCCCGCTTGGCTCGGGAAGGGCTCCGACCTCAGCACGGTTGGGCTGAAAACTCCTTTTTGTCCGAGCGCCTCCCGCACGGGCCGCCCTGCTGATCCCAACGTCCGGACCTCACGCCGGCACCGCCGGAGCGCTATTCCCGTTCCGATGGGAGTATCCAAAACCAGCTGCTTGTACACAGAAAGGTGCAGGAAACCCTTCCTGGCGCCCTTCTGCCCCTCGGGCTTTGTCACGGCTCTGCCTTCTAATCCCATTGTTCTGCTAAGTTTTCTGCTGGAAAAGCTGGCCGGGAAGCGGGGCTGGGCTCAGAGTTTCCACTGGGCTGTGTCAGCGGGGCCGCTCCGGGCCGTGCGCTGCCTTCACATAAATCGTGGGGGATTTTCAATCGGAGGCCGTTACGTCACCCTTTCCTCGCTGCCAGGGCTTCGAGAGCCTTGCTGCGAATGCAGAACTAAATCGGTTATTTTTTGATAGACTTTTTTCCCCTCCGTGCTGCTGGCAGGACAGGGTTTTCCAGGGGGGCACGTTTTTGTTCCAAAGCGTTTGGTGCTCCCGGATCCGGTTTTTGTGCCGGTCCCCCCGCTTCCCAGTGTGACAGGATTCCCCGCAGCAGGAAGCAGCCGCGGGAAGCGAAGGACCTTTCCTGGGGGAGCAGCTGGTTGCTCTGCGCCTGTTGCTTTCCTTTAAAGGCCGCAGGATTCAGGGAATACGCCGCGAGCTTCCTGGCAGCAGTGCAGAGCCCGCGGGATCCTGCCGCTTCCTTAGCCTGAGCCGTGCGAGGGACAAGGGAAAACCGTGTGGCAACTACAGGCGCAGAACACCCGGAGCCCGGGGTGTTTTGGGCAGAATCTTCCCGCTTTGAGGGCAGCGTTAATAGCGAAGCTGGAGGTGCCCCCGGCGAGGCCGCATTGTCCGGGGTAGGAAAGGGGACAAGGGGCCCGCTGGGTGTTGCCTGGCGGATGCGACAGGCGTTCCCTGCTCCTGTGGGCAGCATCGGTCATGATCCCGAGCGGAATTGCCGTGTGTAAAAGTGGGATTGCTTCCCTGAAGCAGCCGGCTGAAACGCAGCCGGGAAGCGGCCGGGAAGGGCCTTGTGGAGTGCGGGAGCTGCGGCTGCCGCAGGTGAAATAGGGGCCGGGGCTCATCCCAGCTGCCCCTCCGTATTCCACGGGAGCATCCTTGGCACGTCCTTTTCTTTGGAAGCAAATCAGTTGGGAAGCCACAAGGCCTGGAAAGGAGATGCCGGGTGGTTGCGGCACGACGCTGCTGAACTCCGCTTGGATTGCGGTTTGGGTGGCGGCTCGCGGGGCTTCCGTGCGGGATACGGCCCCACGGCCCCCTGAAAAATCCCGGGAGGGAAACCCTCCAAACGGCTGGGTTTGAGATTCCTGAATGTGGGAACTGCTTTCGGAGCAAACGTGCTGGAAAAGGAAAGAGAAAAGCTGGTTGTCCACGGAAAACTGTGGGAAGCAGCGGGCTGCCCCCCTGCCCGGTGTTGGGGAGGCAACGGCCCTTGCTGCGGATGCAGCGCTCCGCAAGCACCCGGGCTCCTCCCGGAGCGCCGGGAAAAGCTGCCGTGTCCTCCGGGATGCGGCCGGGAGAGGAGCTCGGAGGCGCTCGGGCCGCTCTCGCCTCCCTCGCTGCCGGGTCGGGCCCCGATGGGCTTGGGCAGCGGCGTGGTGGCCGCTCCGCTCCGCATTCCTGCGAGGGGCTTTTCCTGGCAGCTGCTGCTAAAAATACCGGAGCTATGCGGCCTTGCGGCGCATTCCGCCGCGCCGGCATCTCCCGCTCCCGCCGGGACGCGGGCGGCTTTTCCTCGGCCTGGCCCGAGCGCGAGCTCGCGCTGCATTTCTTGCGCTTCGCGCATCCCCACCGGTGCAACCGCCCTGCTCCTGCCGTGGGCACGGCGCAGCTCCCGCCGCCGCAGCGGGGAAGGGCGCAGCGAGGCATTCCCAAGCCCACAGCAGCAGGAAAGGCGATTCCCGAAGGCTGCAAAACGCCAGGGCTGAGCGAGCCGGGGCTGCGCCCGAGCTGCATGTTGCTTTTGAGCCGCTTTGCAGGAAGAAAACGCTGCTTTCTGCTCCCAAAACAGGGCCCCGAGGCGCAGGCACCTGGGCGAAGGCGGCGCTGAGCGAGCGGCCCTGCCCAAAGAGGCGCCAGGGCGAGCGCGCCGCTCGGGGTAGGGACGGAGCCTTGTTTCCCTTAACTTGTGCTGGATTTTTCTGCATTTTCTACAGAAAGATTGTAAGTAAAATAGATGAAGACAAAGACGGGTTTGTAACTGTGGACGAGCTCAAAGACTGGATAAAATTTGCACAAAAGCGCTGGATATTCGAGGATGTCGAGCGCCAGTGGAAAGGGCACGACCTCAATGAGGACGGCCTCATTTCCTGGGAAGAGTATAAAAATGCCACCTACGGCTACATCCTAGGTAGGTCTCGACTCTTGGGATAAACCCTTTGCGGAGCCGGCGCTTGAAACTTGCTGTTTTGTTTTGTAGAATGATTGTAGATAAGATAGACACGGATAAGGATGGGTTTGTGACGGAGGGGGAGCTGAAAGCCTGGATTAAGAAGGCCCAGAAGAAATACGTGTATGACAGTGTTGAACGGCAGTGGCAGGACTTTGACCTGAACCAAGATGGCCTGGTCTCCTGGGATGAGTACAGAAACGTGACATATGGCACTTACCTCGGTAAGGGGCAAGCGCTCGACCTGGTGGTGGCCGTGAATCAATAAAGCAGAAGTGGGAGCCCAAAACGCCCAAATCCGCCTCCGATTCCCTCCCGCGGGCACCTGCTTTGGTGCCCCCTTGCCCTGCACCTCCATTGACTTCTCCTCCTCGTGCCCGAGGGGAGTTGAACCTTGGCTGGCCCTAGTGTAGGGCCACGTAAGGGGAAGCAAAAAGGAAAATGCTGGAACCACGTGGAAAACGCGGAGGCGAAGGCCGTAACGCACGGGCCGTTCCGTGACTCTGCTTTATTGATGCATTTAATCGAATTTTGGGCTGGATTTCACAATCCGAGCAGTGATTCGTGGGTTAACTAAACGCATACCGGGCCACTTCTCTGTCTTCTAGCTTTTAAGGGCCACCCGTAGCTTGAGCCTTAGGAGCTGCAAAACCACCAGCCTGCCCGAGCGCGGGCTGTAGAAGCTGGTTCGGGGGTATCCGCCCCCTTCCCGAGCCTGCGGAGATCCCTAGGAATTTCCTTGGTGCTTTGCTGAGGCTCTGCCCGGGGGAGCCTGTGCACGCTGCAACCCCCCCTTGTCCCGGCGCCGGCCCCAGACCCCAGAACTTGCCCTTTTTGGCAAAGAGACAAAAAGCAGGAGCTCCAGGGAGAGGCAGAGGGGCTGGAGGCAGCTGCTGGGACCCGCACTGCCCTCCGAGGGCTTCCCAAACACCCGGCAGGAGCAGCGAAACGCCCCGGGGGTTAAGGGACTGCAAAACGCCCGTCCCGCTGGCAGTTGCTCCTGCGCCCTGGAACGCCGACATATATGGTATGATGAGCTACATCCCAAAAGCACGAAATAAAACTGAATTTGCTAAATATTTCCAAAGATAGTAAAATGCTCTGTGGGATGTATGGAGCACGGGGCCTCTCTTTCTGGCTCATCCGTCTTCCCCGGGGCCGTTTCCTTTGAAACGGGCGTTTAAAGCCCCGAACTCTGCTGCTCTGGCGGCGGGACGAGGTCGGCCACCCTTTTTTGGGGCTAGAACCAAATCCTAGAGAGCCCCCAAGGGAAAGGTAATGTTCCCTGAGTGCCAAAGAACTTCCAGCCTTGGAAAAAAACGATATCTGTACTTCAAAATTTGAGATTAAGGAGGGGAGAACAGGTCATCCTGACAGTGACCGTTTTCGAAGTCGGCGCCGCAGGATTTATGACCTGCAGGTGCAGGGTACCTTAAAAGAAAAATCCCACGGGGAAAAGGGAAATACACTGGGAATGTCCCCAAAGCCCCATTGCAGCAGCCGGGACTGCACTGCAAAGCTCCCTCAGCAGATCCCGGTGAAACCCATTCCCGCAAATGCCCTTCCCAGCGTTGCACCCTCTATTCCCACTAAATACTTGAACATATCTTTTATACTTAAATACATCTTTTAATTTAATACTTAATACTTAAATATATCTTTTATATCGACGCTTTTATCAACAGTGTCCCAGGGCTCGGCTTCCCGCTCAGCCTCGTGCAGGAATTGCTTTTCCACAGCCCCGTTCTGCCGGAATATTCCCGTCTCCTACAGGAGACTCTCCCTTCTCCCCTCTTTCCTGCCCGGACAGCCCTGGAAAGGCCCCTGCGGAGCTTGACCCGCAGCCAAGGAACGAGCAGATCCCGTAATCTGCTTGAGAACAGCCCTCCTCCGGCGCCTTCCTTACGCAGCGCTTAAAAACGCAGCCTTTTGTCACCCCAATGCAACGCAGCCTTTTGTCACCCCAATGCAACGCAGCCTTTTGTCACCCCAATGCAATGCTCCCCTTTTGTCACCCCCAATGCAATGCTCCCCTTTTGTCACCCCCAATGCATTGCTAGCTTTTGTCACCCCAATGTGACGCTGCCTTTTCTCACCCCATGCAATGCTCCCCTTTTGTCACCCCCAATGCATTGCTGCCTTTTGTCACCCCAATGCGACGCAGCCTTTTGTCACCCCATGCGACGCTCCCATTTTGCGTTTGCCCCCCACCCCGCGCCGCTCCCCCCGCTCCTTCCCCTCGGAATTCCAGCGTGCACAGGCTCCCGCTCCGCCCTCCTCTCCGCAGGGCTGTGCTAAGCGCTAGGCGGGCGAGGGCTCCTCCTTGGAGCAATCGTCTCCTTAAATCCTTCCCAAAATAAGGATACGGCACCGTAGTGTTGCTCTAATACCGCAGCTGGGCTCCTCAGTGCCATCAGATTCATTTGTCACTGGTCTGTTCTCAAACCGGAGCCCCAAATCCCGGCATTTAGCTCCTCGTTAAACCACGGAGGCTCCTGGCTCCGCTTCCTCACTGCTGCAGCTCCCCAAAGCCCTCCCCTTCATCCACACGGATTCCTGAGTTATTTCCTGGAGTAAAACTTACCAAAAGATCCCATTTGTGCCATCAAGGCCGGCAACCGTAAAACGCAAACGCTTTTGCGTCCGTAATGGAAAAACTTTGGGAGAAGGGGAGCAAAACTCCCTCCTGCAGCCCAGCAGGGCCCGTTGTGCCAGCAGCAGGTACTCCCAGGAAAACTTGGAATCCTCCTTGTTCAATAATAATTAACTTGCTTAACTATGTTGACGGTTAGATTAAAAGAAATTAATATTTTGCCGTTAAGTGGGTTTAAATTGCTTAACAGCTCTTTGCCATCTGCCACCTTTTCGCTTTAAGCTGGACGCAGCTGTTTGGGTGGCGGCCAAAATGCAGCGGCACCTGCGTTAAGAGGAGTCACTTCGGGCCCCGCTCCTTGCTGGACTCCTGCGAAAGAAACCCGGGCTGCAGGCGCGAAAATCCCGCCGCGCCCGGCCGCGGAATCGCGGGATAAACCTAAAGCCGGAGTTCAGCGGTGGCAGAGGGAGCGATAGGATTAATTGGGACTTAAAATCTCCTTAGTGACTTGTGTTTAATAGCTGGCCAAGGCCGCTGCATCCCGCCCTGCGGGTGAACGGGGGCGGGAAGAGCCGGCTTTTCCCACAGGTCTGACTGTTGCTTCCACCTGTGAGGGTTTGGTCGCCCTGTCACTGTTTTCCCTTAAGCTCCGGGTGACAAAAGAGCCGCATTTTGGCCGCAGAAACCAGCGGGGCCGCTCCAGGCGCGCTGGCGGATCTGCTTACACATTCCCATCCCGGAATAGCCCAGAGCAGCATTCCAGGGACCGGGAATGCCGCGAGCCCTGCTCGGCTCCCCCGAAACGGGGACGATCCCGGCGGTGGCTCCCTGGGGCCGGGCGGCGGGGCCGCGGCTTCGGCTTTCCCGATGGCCCCCGCCGGCTTTCCGGGGTTTTTGGGGCCATGCCCGCGCGGGCTGACGCGGCGGCGCCTCCCGTCTCGCGCGCAGACGACCCGGATCCCGACGACGGCTTCAACTACAAGCAGATGATGGTGCGGGACGAGCGGCGCTTCCAGCGGGCCGACCGGGACGGCGACCGGGCGGCCACCAAGGAGGAGTTCACGGCCTTCCTGCACCCCGAGGAGTACGACCACATGAAGGACATCGTGGTGCAGGTGGGCGCCCCGCGCCGCGGATGCTCCCGCCCCGTCCCTCGGGAATGGGCCCTGCCGAGCGGCTGCCGCGGCTTCCCGGGCGCGTTCGCTGCATCCCAGGTGCATTCGCTGCATCCCAGGTGCACTTGCTGCACCCCAGGCACATTCGATGCATCCCAGCAGCAGCGGCTCCCTTAGGCTCCCTAAAGCGCATCCCGGCGCTCCGGGCTGCTGTTCCCGGTGCCGAGGGGCTCTCCGAGCGGAGCCCCGGCTCCCAGCCCGGCTAAGGGCACCCTCGGTGTTGCAGGAAACCATGGAGGACATCGACAAGAACGGGGACGGCTACATCGACCTGGAGGAGTACATAGGTGAGCGGCCCGCGATCCGTGCGGAACGCGCTCCTTCCCACCGGGAATGCCACCATCCCCCCCCCTTCCCAACTGCAGCCGCCCTGCGGAGTCGCGCACGGGGCAGAGCCATCGGGAAGCGCTGCCGACGGAAGGAGCATCTGCTCCGGATCCGCCGGCTCCAACGGGACCTCCCCCCCTGCTTCCCTTGGCAGCGGCGCCGCGCGGAGCAGCTGCCCTTGGAACAGCCCTTATCTCCCATGGAAAGCCGGGATAAGGGCGCGATAAACGCGCCCGACTCCAGAATGCGTCGGTGCCGACGCGGCCTCTTCCTCCCGGCCCGTTCCAAGGAGGGTTTGGGGGGGGATCCCGGCCTGCGGAAAGGAGGAGGCTCCAAACAAGGCGCCTCCTGATCCCAATCCCTAAAGCTGGCCTGAAAAGTCCTGGTGCTGGGTGGTTGTTGTGGTGCCTGTTAAAGCTACAGGCGGCGCCCCCGCGGGCTGTCCCCTTACAGGTGACATGTACAGCCATGACGGGGACACTGAGGAGCCTGAGTGGGTGAAGACGGAGCGGGAGCAGTTTGTGGAATTCCGGGACAAGAACCGCGACGGCAAAATGGACCAAGAGGAGACCAAGGACTGGATCCTGCCCACGGACTACGACCACGCCGAGGCCGAGGCCCGGCACCTCGTCTACGAGTCCGACCGGGACAAGGTGTGTGGCCGGAGTCGCTCCGGCGCTCCACGCGTCCCGGCCTCCCTTCGCCACCGCTGGGGCTAATTCCCCCTCAAAGGGGAACCACTTCCCGGGATCTCCCCATCCCTATGGAGCCACCGCGGGGCTCTCCAAGGGGGAAAACGTGGGTGCTCCCCATCCCTATCCCTACAGAGCAGCTGCAGGGCTTTCCAAGGGGGAAAACATGGGCGCTCTGCATCCCTATGGAGCAGCCACTTGGCTCTCCGAGGGGGAAAACTGGGCGCTCCCCATCCCTACAGAGCAGCCACAGGGCTTTCCAAGGGGGGAAAACAAAGGTGCTCCCCATCCTGATCCCTATGGAGCAGCCACAGGGTTCTCCAAGAGGGAAAATGTGGGTGCTCCCCATCCCTGTGGAGCTGCCACGGGGCTTTCCAAGAGGGAAAACAGGGTGCTCCCCATCCTTTATGGAGCAGCCATGGGGCTCTCCGAGGGGGAAAACACAGGCGCTCCCCATCCTGATCCCTATGGAACCGCCACAGGGCTCTCTGAGAGGGAAAATGTGGCTGCTTCCCATCCCTGTGGAGCGGCTGTGGGGCTCTCCAAGGGGGAAGACACGGATGCTCCCCATCCCTATGGAGTGGCCGCAGGGCTCTCCGGTAGGGAAAACGTGGGTGTTCCCCATCCCCATCCCTACGGAGCAGCCGCAGGGCTCTCCGAGCAGAGGACCCAGGCTCTCCTCATCCGTATCCGGATCCCTACGGAGCGGCGCGGGGCCGCGCGCCGCGCTCAGGGTGCTCCCCATTCCCATCCCTGCGGGGCCGTGCGCAGCGCTCGGGTTCTCCCCATCCCTCCCAATCCGCGCTCAGGGTGCTCCCCATCCATCCCCATCCCTCCTGATCCGCGCGTGGCGCTCCCATCCATCCCCATCCATCCCCATCCTCCCGCTCCGCGCTCAGGCGCTCCCCATCCATCCCCATCCTCCCGCTCTGTGCTCAGGGCGCTCCCCATCCATCCCCATTCTCCCGATCCGCCCTCGGGCGCTCCCCATCCCTCCCCATCCATCCCCGTCCTCCCGCTCCGCGCTCAGGCGCTCCCCATCCATCCGCATCCCTCCCGATCCGCACTCAGGGCGCTCCCCATCCACCCCCATCCTCCCGATCCACCCTCGGGCGCTCCCCATCCTGTCCTCCCGCTCCGCGCTGAGGCGCTCCCCATCAATCCCTATCCATTCCCATCCTCCCGCTCCGCACTCAGGCGCTCCCCATCCATCCCCGTCCTCCCGCTCTGCGCTCAGGCGCTCCCCATCCATCCCCATCCTCCCGCTCCGCGCCCAGGCGCTCCCCATCCATCCCTATCCATCCCCATCCTCCCGCTCCACACTCAGGGCGCTCCCCATCCATCCCCATCCTCCCGATCCGCCCTCGGGCGCTCCCCATCCCGTCCTCCCGCTCCGCGCTCAGGCGCTCCCGCTCTCCCGCAGGACGGGCGGCTCACGCGGGAGGAGATCGTGGACAAGCACGACCTGTTCGTGGGCAGCCAGGCCACGGACTTCGGCGAGGCCCTCGTGCGGCACGACGAGTTCTAGGCGCCCCCACTCCGTAATTTATTTTTCACCGTGTCCGGAGGATCTCCAGAAACGTTTTCGCTCCCGGGACTGTCCGCGCCGCCTCCGAGTTGACAAAAACTACCCCCAAAATCCCTCCTGGCCTCCTCCCGCCCGGAGCGGCGGCGCCTCGGCCTTCCGGACCCGGCGCTCCCTGCGGCCCGTGGTGGTTTTTAGGATTCCCGCTTTGTTTTCTGGCCCAACGCGTCTGCTTCGATTCCGTATTTGTTTTGCTCCCACGGGAAGCGAAGGATCCGGGTCCTGGAACGATCCCTCGCGCTCCCCTTTCCCGGCCTCCCCTTTCCCGTTGTTTTTTACCGTACTTAACTATACAGATGGAAGAGAAAAAAGCCAGAGAACAAGAGGGATGGGGCCAGCGGGCCGCCCTCCGGAGCCGCTTCCCACAAAATCGCTGGGTCCGGAGAGGCTCCGCGAATCCCGACGGACTGGGCGGCATCCCGGTCTCCGCGGGGGATCTGCGGCCTCCGCGCGGATTCCGCAGCGCTCCGCCCAGGGACACGGGGTCCCTATGCAGTAGATACGCTCTGTTATTCCATGTATTTTTAAGGTAACACTTGGCCGCGCGCGACCTCTCCGTGCCTTGGATGCTCCGCGTTCCCGGGATCCAGCCGGGAAGAACCGCAGCGGAACGAGCGGCGCAGCCTCCGTCCCGGCCCTCCGCACGGAGCATCCCACGCTCCGGGCCCGGAGCCGCCGGCACACGGGGGGCGGGGGGGTGTCCCCATGGAGCTGCCGCCCCCTGGGCCCGGAGCCTCCTGGGCCGTTTTTCCTGGTTTTCTTGTGTTTTATTTTATTCCGGCCGAGTGTAAGCGGCGCCGCGGGGAGCAGGAACGGGGCTCCCAATAAAACCGTTTACACCGAGGGCTTCCCGCCTGGAGCTGCGTCCCGGC